>CM038714.1:4218670-4225272 GCA_021613375.1 Megaleporinus macrocephalus | reverse complement strand
GGGTTTGCTGACTATTACTGTGTAGAGATGAACAGACACTGAGTTCCAGTATTAAACTCCACTACAGTACAGTACACTACACTACACTACAGTACACTACATTACATTACAGTATAGAGTAGTGTATAGACACTACTCTACACTACACTACACTACAGTACTAGAGTGTATGATGCTGGGTTTACTTACTTCAACTGTGTAGAGATGAACAGACACTGAGTTCCAGTATTAAACTCCACTACAGTACACTACACTACAGTACACTACACTACACTACAGGACACTACACCACTCTACATTACAATACAGTACACTACACTACACTACACTACAGTACTAGAGTGTATGAGTGTATGATGCTGGGTTTGCTGACTATTACTGTGTAGAGATGAACAGACACTGAGTTCCAGTATTAAACTCCACTACAGTACACTACACTACACTACAGTACACTACATTACATTACAGTATAGAGTAGTGTATAGACACTACTCTGCACTACACTACACTACAGTACAGTTTGCTGATTATAACTGTGTAGACATGAAGAGACACTGAGTTCCAGTATTAAACTACAGTACAGTACACTACACTACACTACAGTACACTACACTACACTACAGTACTAGTGTGTATGAATGTATGAGGCTGGGTTTGCTGATTATAACTGTGTAGAGATGAACAGACACTGAGTTACAGTATTAAACTATAATACACTACAGTACAGTACAGTACAGTACACTACACTACACTACACTACAGTACACTACAGTACTAGTATGTAGGAGTGTAGGATGCTGGCTTTGCTGTTTACAACTGTGTAGAGATGAACAGACACTGAGTTCCAGTATTAAACTCCACTACAGTACACTACACTACAGTACACTACAGTACACTACAGAAGACTACATTACAGTACACTACACTACAGTACTAGTGTGTATGAATGTATGATGCTGGGTTTGCTGATTATAACTGTGTAGAGATGAACAGACACTGAGTTACAGTATTAAACTACACTACAGTACACTACACTACAGTACACTACACTACACTACAGGACACTACACTACTCTACATTACAATACAGTACAGTACAGTACACTACACTACGCTACAGTACTAGTATGTAGGAGTGTATGATGCTGGGTTTGCTGATTATAACTGTGTAGACATGAACAGACACTGAGTTCGAGTATTAAACTCCACTACAGTACACTACACTACAGTACACTATACTACACTACAGGACACTACACTACTCTACATTACAATACAGTACAGTACAGTACACTACACTACACTACAGTACTAGAGTGTATGAGTGTATGATGCTGGGTTTGCTGACTATTACTGTGTAGAGATGAACAGACACTGAGTTCCAGTATTAAACTACACTACACTACACTACACTACACTAGAGTACACTACACTACACTGCAGTACTAGTACGTATGAGTGTATGATGCTGGGTTTGCTGATTAGAACTGTGTAGAGATGAACAGACACTGAGTTCCAGTATTAAACTCCACTACATTACACTACACTACAGTACACTACACTACACTACAGTACACTACACTACACTACATTACACTACAGTACTAGAGTGTAGGAGTGTATGATGCTGGGTTTGCTGACTATTACTGTGTAGAGATGAACAGACACTGAGTTCCAGTATTAAACTACACTACACTAGAGTACACTACACTACTCTACAGTACTAGTATGTAGGAGTGTACGATGCTAGGTTTGCTGATTACAACTATGTAGAGATGAACAGACACTGAGTTCCAGTATTAAACTACACTATGCTACAGTACACTACACTACACTACAGTACTAGTACGTATGAGTGTATGATGCTGGGTTTGCTAATTAGAACTGTGTAGAGATAAACAGACACTGAGTTCCAGTATTTAACTCCACTACAGTACACTACACTACACTACAGTACACTACACTACTCTACATTACACTACACTACACTAGAGTACACTACACTACAATGCAGTACTAGTACGTATGAGTGTATGATGCTGGGTTGGCTGATTAGAACTGTGTAGAGATGAACAGACACTGAGTTCCAGTATTAAACTCCACTATAGTACACTACACTACAGTACACTACACTACACTACAGGACACTACACCACTCTACATTACAATACAGTACACTACACTACACTTCACTACAGTACTAGAGTGTATGAGTGTATGATGCTGGGTTTGCTGACTATTACTGTGTAGAGATGAACAGACACTGAGTTCCAGTATTAAACTCCACTACAGTACAGGACACTACACTACAGTACACTACATTACATTACAGTATAGAGTAGTGTATAGACACTACTCTACACTACACTACACTACAGTACTAGAGTGTATGATTCTGGGTTTACTTACTTCAACTGTGTAGAGATGAACAGACACTGAGTTCCAGTATTAAACTCCACTACAGTACACTACACTACAGTACACTACACTACACTACAGGACACTACACTACTCTACATTACAATACAGTACACTACACTACACTACACTACAGTACTAGAGTGTATGAGTGTATGATGCTGGGTTTGCTGACTATTACTGTGTAGAGATGAACAGACACTGAGTTCCAGTATTAAACTCCACTACAGTACACTACACTACACTACAGTACACTACATTACATTACAGTATAGAGTAGTGTATAGACACTACTCTACACTACACTACACTACAGTACTAGTGTGTATGAGTGTATGATGCTGGGTTTACTTACTTCAACTGTGTAGAGATGAACAGACACTGAGTTCCAGTATTAAACTCCACTACCGTACACTACACTACAGTACACTACACTACAGTACACTACAGTACACTACACAAGACTACATTACAGTACACTACACTACAGTACTAGTATGTATGAGTGTATGATGCTGGGTTTGCTGATTATAACTGTGTAGAGATGAACAGACACTGAGTTCCAGTATTAAACTACAGTACAGTACACTACACTACACTACAGTACACTACACTACACTACAGTACTAGTGTGTATGAATGTATGATGCTGGGTTTGCTGATTATAACTGTGTAGAGATGAACAGACACTGAGTTCCAGTATTAAACTACACTACACTACAGTACACTACACTACAGTACACTACACTACACTACACTACACTACAGTAAACTACTCTACATTTCTAGTATGTAGGAGTATATGATGCTGGGTTTGCTGATTAGAACTGTGTAGAGATAAACAGACACTGAGTTCCAGTATTAAACTACACTACAGTACACTACACTACACTACAGTACACTACACTACTCTACATTACACTACAGTACACTACACTACATTACACTACACTACAGTACACTACACTACACTACTCTACACTACAGTACAGTACAGTACACTACACTATACTACACTACACTACACTACACTACAGTACTAGTGTGTATGAGTGTATGATGCTGGGTTTACTTACTTCAACTGTGTAGAGATGAACAGACACTGAGTTCCAGTATTAAACTCCACTACAGTACACTACACTACAGTACACTACAGTACACTACAGTACACTACAGAAGACTACATTACAGTACACTACACTACAGTACTAGTATGTATGAGTGTATGATGCTGGGTTTGCTGATTATAACTGTGTAGAGATGAACAGACACTGAGTTCCAGTATTAAACTACAGTACAGTACACTACACTACACTACACTACACTACACTACAGTACTAGTGTGTATGAATGTATGATGCTGGGTTTGCTGATTATAACTGTGTAGAGATGAACAGACACTGAGTTCCAGTATTAAACTACACTACACTACAGTACACTACACTACAGGACACTACACTACACTACACTACACTACAGTAAACTACTCTACATTTCTAGTATGTAGGAGTGTATGATGCTGGGTTTGCTGATTAGAACTGTGTAGAGATTAACAGACACTGTGTTCTAGTATTAAACTACACTACAGTACACTACACTACACTACAGTACACTACACTACTCTACATTACACTACAGTACACTACACTACGTTACACTACACTACAGTACACTACAGTACACTACTCTACACTACACTACAGTACAGTACACTACACTATACTACACTACAGTACACTACACTACAGTACTAGTGTGTATGAATGTATGATGCTGGGTTTGCTGATTATAACTGTGTAGAGATGAACAGACACTGAGTCCCATTATTACACTACACTACACTACAGTACACTACACTACAGTACACTACACTACACTACAGGACACTACACTACTCTACATTACACTACAGTACACTACACTACACTACACTACTAGAGTGTATAAGTGTATGATGCTGGGTTTCCTGATTAGAACTGTGTAGAGATAAACAGACACTGAGTTCCAGTATTAAACTACACTACACTACAGTACACTACATTACACTACACTACACTACTCTACACTACACTACACTACACTATACTACACTACACTACACTACAGTACACTACACTACAGTACTGGTGTGTGTGATGCTGGGTTTGCTGACTATAACTCTGTTCAGGATCAGACGTGATGCTATAAACAGAAACAGTCCTTTACATATTTTACAGATACCTGTTTATTTATTTATTTATTTATTTATATTTACCCCCAAAAACAACAACAACAAAAACCCCAGCTCTTCAGACGGCGCCGCCCTTCTGTACAACAAACACAGAGTTGTAGTGAGTTTACACACCAGCTCCCAAAACACGGAGGAGGAATATTGCACAGACACCCCGAGAGAGTGAGAGTGAGAGAGAGAGAAAGACAGAGAGTGAGAGAGAGATTGAGAGATAGAGAGTGTGTGTGAGAGTGAGAGAGAGTGAAAGCGAGAGAGAGTGTGTGTGAATGAGAGAGAGTGAGATTGAGAGAGAGGGTGTGAGAGTGGGAAAGAGAGTGAGAGAGTAAGATAGAGACCGAGAGAGTGAGATAGAGACTGAGAGAGTGAGATAGAGACTGAGAGAGTAAGATAGAGACTGAGAGAGTGAGATAGAGATTAAGAGAGAGAGTGAGAGAGTGAGATACAGATTCTCAGAACAGAGCGGGTTCTCAGAACAGAGCGGTTCTCAGAACAGAACAGTTCTCAGAACAGAGCGGGTTCTCAGAACAGAGCGGTTCTCAGAACAGAACAGTTCTCAGAACAGAACAGTTCTCAGAACAGAGCGGTTCTCAGAACAGAGCGGTTCTCAGAACAGAGCGGTTCTCAGAACAGAGTGGGTTCTCAGAACAGAGCGGTTCTCAGAACAGAACAGTTCTCAGAACAGAATGGTTCTCAGAACAGAACAGTTCTCAGAACAGAATGGTTCTCAGAACAGAGCGGGTTCTCAGAACAGAATGGTTCTCAGAACAGAGCGGTTCTCAGAACAGAGCGGGTTCTCAGAACAGAGCGGTTCTCAGAACAGAACAGTTCTCAGAACAGAATGGTTCTCAGAACAGAGCGGGTTCTCAGAACAGAGCGGTTCTCAGAACAGAACAGTTCTCAGAACAGAGCGGGTTCTCAGAACAGAGCGGTTCTCAGAACAGAACAGTTCTCAGAACGGTTCTCAGAACAGAGCGGGTTCTCAGAACAGAACAGTTCTCAGAACAGAACGGTTCTCAGAACAGAGCGGGTTTTCAGAACAGAGCGGTTCTCAGAACAGAGCGGGTTCTCAGAACAGAGCGGTTCTCAGAACAGAACAGTTCTCAGAACAGAACGGTTCTCAGAACAGAGCGGGTTCTCAGAACAGAACAGTTCTCAGAACAGAACGGTTCTCAGAACAAAATGGTTCTCAGAACAGAGCGGTTCTCAGAACAGAGCGGGTTTTCAGAACAGAGCGGTTCTCAGAACAGAACGGTTCTCAGAACAGAACGGTTCTCAGAACAGAACGGTTCACAGAGCAGAGCGGGTTCTCAAAGGATTACAGAACAGAAACACTGAGCGTACACAGTTCAGTCCAGAATCTGGGCCGGAGCTCTGGGAGCGTTTAATCGTCTTTAAGGCCTGAAACAGGAAAAAATACCACCCAGGAATATCTATCGCACACAGATCACGAGCACAGAGCAGATAAACATGCAGGTACAGATCAGTCAGTCGGAACGCCTCCACCTGCTGCTAAGGAACCGGACACGTTCCCCACCCGGACACCCGCTCAGACGCCCCACACGCCGGGTTCTCCGGTTCTTCCATATCCGCTCAGAACGTCTGACTCCCATTAAAACCAGCACTACCCAGCAAGGAAACCAGGAGCAGGAGCCTAGAGGAGATCAGTGAGCAGAGCACAGTCACGGTTCTAAAGGTTCTAAAGGGGTTTACATTAGACTACAAATCCAGTTAGAGGGGACCAGTTTATAAATGGGGGTCAGACGAGGAGATCAGATCGGGTCAGCGTGTCTAATATTCCCGGTTCCACTGTGGAACCGGATTTGTGTACGTGTGTTCAGTGAAATGTTCTCGGAAAGTTCTAGAAAACAAACAAGATACTAACTAATTTACTAATGTCGTCCAACAGGCGTACAGACAAACACGTTCATTACTCTTACAACAAACAAACAACATA
>CM038714.1:4186170-4213670 GCA_021613375.1 Megaleporinus macrocephalus | reverse complement strand
GAGCTCTATAATATAATAGAGTTCTATACTGTTATAATAGAGTTCTATAATATAATAGAGTTCTATACTGTTATAATAGAGTTCTATGATATAATAGAGTTCTATACTGTTATGATAGAGTTCTATAATATAATAGAGTTCTATACTGTTATAATAGAGTTCTATAATATAATAGAGTTCTATACTGTTATAATAGAGTTCTATAATATAATAGAGTTCTATACTGTTATAGTAGTTCTACAATATAATAGAGTTCTATACTGTTATAATAGAGTTCTATAATATAATAGAGTTCTATACTGTTACAATAGAGTTCTATAATATAATAGAGTTCTATACTGTTACAATAGAGTTATATTATATAATAGTTATATACTGTTACAATAGATTTCTATAATATAATAGAGTTATATACTGTTACAAAAGAGTTCTATAATATAATAGAGTTCTATACCGTTATAATAGAGTTCTATGATATAATAGAGTTCTATACTGTTATAATAGAGTTCTATGATATAATAGAGTTCTATACTGTTATAATAGAGTTCTATGATATAATAGAGTTCTATACTGTTATAATAGAGTTCTATAATATAATAGAGTTCTATACTGTTATAATAGAGTTCTATAATATAATAGAGTTCTATACTGTTATGATAGAGTTCTATAATATAAGAGTTCTATACTGTTATAATAGAGTTCTATTATATAATATTGTTCTATACTGTTATGGTAGTTCTATAATATAATAGAGTTCTATACTGTTATAATAGAGTTCTATAATATAATAGAGTTCTATACTGTTATAATAGAGTTCTATAATATAATAGAGTTCTATACTGTTATAATAGAGCTCTATAATATAATAGAGTTCTATACTGTTATAATAGAGTCCTATAATATAATAAAGTTATATACTGTTACAAAAGAGTTCTATAATATAATAGAGTTCTATACCGTTATAATAGAGTTCTATGATATAATAAAGTTCTATACCGTTATAATAGAGTTCTATGATATAATAAAGTTCTATACTGTTATAATAGAGCTCTATGATATAATAGAGTTCTATACTGTTACAATAGAGTTCTATAATATAATAGAGTTCTATACTGTTATAATAGAGCTCTATAATATAATAGAGTTCTATACTGTTACAATAGTTCTATAATATAATAGAGTTCTGTACTGTTATAATAGAGTTCTATAATATAATAGAGTTCTATACTGTTATGATAGAGTTCTATAATATAAGAGTTCTATACTGTTATAATAGAGTTCTATTATATAATATTGTTCTATACTGTTATGATAGTTCTATAATATAATAGAGTTCTATACTGTAATAATAGAGTTCTATAATATAATAGAGTTATATACTGTTATAATAGAGTTCTATAGCAGAAATTGATCATCAGCACAGCTGTAACGGTTTTATGTCACCACTTCTGGTTCTAAAGGTCTTGGTTCTAAAGGTCTTGGTTCTGTTTTTTTTTAATGAAATATGGTTAGTAGTATTAGACGTTCTCTGAATTCAGATCAGACTTATAATCAGACTATCAGAAACTTCCTGAGACACTAAAGAGGGAGTTTCTACATCACAGACAGTAGGGGGCGCACATTCTGCACCAAAGTGAACTCTAAAGAACTGAATTATGACCTAGAACCAAAGCTGGAAGAGAACCGTTACACCTGACTGGTCAGCGCGTGGACAGAAGCGTTTACTGCACTGTGAGAGAAGCTGCTTCACAGCGCTGGATCACTTTAATGATTAGATTAATTAGTAATTAATGGTGATTAACTCTGATTGGTTAAGCAGAGCAGCATTAGATTAAACTATTAAACTAATTAAAGAGCAGATCCTTCTGACCATCACACATCCAACCCTTTAAAGGTGCAGTACACAACATTATTACTGCTACAATTAACCGAAACCCAGACTGTTAGACACGCCCCTACTGTCCCAGACACGCCCCTACTGACACGCCCCTACTGTCACAGACACGCCCCTACTGTTCTCTTGCTGTTCAGTACAGCCCCTACTGTCCCAGACACGCCCCTACTGTCCCAGACACGCCCCTACTGACACGCCCTTACTGTTCTCTTACTGTTCAGTACAGCCCCTACTGTCCCAGACACGCCCCTACTGTCCCAGACACACCCCTACTGTCACAGACACGCCCCTACTGTCCCAGACACGCCCCTACTGTCCCAGACACGCCCCTACTGACACGCCCCTACTGTCACAGACACGCCCCTACTGTTCTCTTACTGTTCAGTACAGCCCCTACTGTCCCAGACACGCCTCTACTCTCCCAGACACGCCCCTACTGACACGCCCCTACTGTCCCAGACACGCCCCTACTGACACACCCCTACTGTCCCAGACATGCCCCTACTGACACACCCCTACTGTCCCAGACACACCCCTACTGTCACAGACACGCCCCTACTGTCCCAGACACGCCCCTACTGACACGCCCCTACTGACACGCCCCTACTGTCCCAGACACGCCCCTACTGTCCCAGACACGCCCCTACTGACACACCCCTACTGTCCCAGACATGCCCCTACTGACACACCCCTACTGTCCCAGACACGCCCCTACTGTCACAGACACGCCCCTACTGTCCCAGACACGCCCCTACTGACACGCCCCTACTGTCACAGACACGCCCCTACTGACACGCCCCTACTGTCACAGACACGCCCCTACTGTCACAGACACGCCCCTACTGTCCCAGACACGCCCCTACTGTTCTCTTACTGTTCAGTACAGCCCCTACTGTCCCAGACATGCCCCTACTGACACACCCCTACTGTCCCAGACACACCCCTACTGTCCCAGACACGCCCCTACTGTCCCAGACACGCCCCTACTGTTCTCTTACTGTTCAGTACAGCCCCTACTGTCCCAGACACGCCCCTACTGTCACAGACACGCCCCTACTGTTCTCTTACTGTTCAGTACAGCCCCTACTGTCCCAGACACACCCCTACTGACACACCCCTACTGTCCCAGACACACCCCTACTGTCCCAGACACGCCCCTACTGTCCCAGACACGCCCCTACTGTCACAGACACGCCCCTACTGACACGCCCCTACTGTCCCAGAAACGCCCCTACTGACACACCCCTACTGTCCCAGACATGCCCCTACTGACACACCCCTACTGTCCCAGACACACCCCTACTGTCACAGACACGCCCCTACTGTCCCAGACACGCCCCTACTGACACGCCCCTACTGACACGCCCCTACTGTCCCAGACACGCCCCTACTGTCCCAGACACGCCCCTACTGACACACCCCTACTGTCCCAGACATGCCCCTACTGACACACCCCTACTGTCCCAGACACGCCCCTACTGTCACAGACACGCCCCTACTGTCCCAGACACGCCCCTACTGACACGCCCCTACTGACACGCCCCTACTGACACGCCCCTACTGTCACAGACACGCCCCTACTGTCAGACACGCCCCTACTGTTCTCTTACTGTTCAGTACAGCCCCTACTGTCCCAGACATGCCCCTACTGACACACCTCTACTGTCCCAGACACACCCCTACTGTCCCAGACACGCCCCTACTGTCCCAGACACGCCCCTACTGTTCTCTTACTGTTCAGTACAGCCCCTACTGTCCCAGACACACCCCTACTGACACACCCCTACTGTCCCAGACACACCCCTACTGTCCCAGACACGCCCCTACTGTCCCAGACACGCCCCTACTGTCACAGACACGCCCCTACTGTCCCAGACACGCCCCTACTGTCACAGACACGCCCCTACTGACACGCCCCTACTGACACGCCCCTACTGTCCCAGACACGCCCCTACTGTCCCAGACACGCCCCTACTGTCCCAGACACGCCCCTACTGTCCCAGACACGCCCCTACTGTCACAGACACGCCCCTAGTGTTCTCTTACTGTTCAGTACAGCCCCTACCCTGCTGTTACACGTCTGTACCATCACGCCCCTCCCCTCCTGCCACTCTTGGACACGCCCCTCCCCTCCCGCCACTCTTGTACACGCCCCTCCCCTCCCGCCACTCTTGTACACGCCCCTCCCCTCCCGCCACTCTTGTACACGCCCCTCCCCTCCCGCCACTCTTGGAGCTCCAGTGTTTCTTACTGCACCTTTAAACGAGTGCTGATCTGCAGCTCCCGGATCTAAAGGCTCGTTAGTGGTTCTAAGCAGCAGTGATGTCATTAGAAGCAGCTCTGAGGCCAGGCTGAGCTACAACCCACCACCAAAGCAGCGCAGTGTGAGAGGGTCCGTTACCTTTTCCTGAGTGGGTCTGATAACACTGTCATTTAAAGTCTGGCCTAACTCCGCAGCCTAGTCGGGACGGAGAGGAAGAGGGTGAGGACAGCGTGCACCTTCATCTACACACAAACCACTCCCACATCAGACAGACGGACAGTCAGACACACAGACAGACAGTCAGACACACAGACAGACGAGTCGAGACGAGATGAGATGAGACGAGACGGTGGGCAGTGACAAATGATTCATGAGGAGACGGCATTAAAGGGACAGTCCAGTCATTTTCACCTCCTCTCTGTTTCCCAGCCTGAGAGTGAGAGTGACGCAGAGCCTCACACTCCTTACTGCTCCATCACTAGTGAGTGTCTGCTCCATCACTATTACAGAGTAATTACTGTTAGCAGTAACTGTTAATTAGACAGTTATAAACAGAGAGCAGCTAGAAAAACGCTGGACAGCTCCTTCCACAACCACAGAACCTGCATTCCAGAACCCGGATCGGATCAGGACGGTCCACGCTCGGATTGTTTCAGACACATAAACCATTCACACGTGAACACGTCCTTCCAGACACACGACCGGCCGAGCAAAAAACACAGTGACCGGACCGCGTCCTGACCGTCCTCCACAGTTACAGACACAGACACCAAAACAAACACAGCCAAGACACCGAGCAGCGCCGGCAGCCCGTCCCCCCACACCCCACCACACCGGGACAAGCAGGTGAGGAGCGCTAGCCCAGCAGACACCCCGCATGCAGGCGTTAGAGTTTACCGGCTCGGGCGGTGGCTTATAACCCCGCAGCTGCCATCCAGAGAGCAGCAGGAGGTAAAACAACAGTCCACACCAAACAATCATCAAACATCTCCAGAACTACAGACAGGCCTTCACACACAATCACACCCCCACCCAGCAGAGACCACCCCCCCTGCACACAGGTCCAGCACTCAGACACTCAGAACCCACACCTGTACATCTGTCCACAGTGGAGGTGAATGGAACCAGACGTCCACCTCTACAAACTTCCTTACACAGAGCTAGTCTATGTATATATGTATATAAATATATATATGGGGTATAGTAAATATAGTATAGTGATAGATATGTATATATATACATAGTGTGTATAGTAAATATAGTATAGTGATATATATGTATATGTATACATATATGGGGTAGAGTAAATATAGTATAGTGATATACATGTATATATATATATAGTGTGTATAGTAAATATAGTATAGTGATATATATGTATATATATATAGTGTGTATAGTGATACATATGTATATATATAGTGTGTATAGTAAATATAGTATAGTGATATACTTGTATATATATATATATAGTGTGTACAGAAAATATAGTATAGTGATATATATATATATATATATGTAGTGTGTATAGTAAATATAGTATAGTGATATATATATGTATATATATAGTGTGTATAGTGATATATATATATATATGTATATTATAGTGTGTATAGTAAATATAGTATAGTGATACACATGTATATACATGTAGTGTGTATAGTAAATATAGTAGTGATATACATATATATATATATATATATAGTGTGCATAGTAAATATAGTATAGTGATATATATGTATATATATATAGTGTGTATAATAAATATAGTATAGTGATATACATGTATATATATAGTGTGTATAATAAGTATAGTATAGTAATATATATGTATATATATAGTGTGTATAGTGATATATATGTATATATATAGTGTGTATAGTAAATATAGTATAGTGATATACATGTATATATATATATAGTGTGTATAGTAAATATAGTATAAGTGATATATATATATGTATATATATAGTGTGTATAGTAAATATAGTATAGTGATATATATGTATATATATATATATAGTGTGTATAGTGATATATATATGTATATATATAGTGTGTATAGTAAATATAGTATAGTGATATACATGTATATATATATATATAGTGTGTATAGTAAATATAGTATAGTGATATATATATGTATATATATATATTGTGTATAGTAAATATAGTATAGTGTTATATATGTATATATATAGTGTGTACAGTAAATATAGTATAGTGATATATATATGTATATATATATATAGTGTGTATAGTAAATATAGTATAGTGATATATATGTATATATATATAGTGTATAGTAAATATAGTATAGTGATATATATGTATATATAGTGTGTATAGTAAATATAGTATAGAGAGATATATTTATACATATATAGTGTGTATAGTAAATATAGTATAGTGATATATATGTATACATATATAGTGTGTATAGTAAATATAGTATAGTAATATATATATGTATATATATATATAGTGTGTATAGTAAATATAGTATAGTGATATATATGTATATATATATATATAGTGTGTATAGTAAATATAGTATAGTGATATATATGTATATATGTAGTGTGTATAGTAAATATTGTATAGTGATATATGTATATATATATAGTGTGCATAGTAAATATAGTATAGTGATATATACGTATATATATATATAGTGTGTATAGTAAATATAGTATAGTGATATATATATATATATACATATATATATATATATAGTGTGTATAGTAAATATAGTAGTGATATATATGTATATAGTGTGTATAGTAAATATAGTATAGTGATATATATGTATATATATATATATATAGTGTGTATAGTAAATATAGTATAGTGATATATATGTATATATATAGTGTGCATAGTAAATATAGCATAGTGATATATATGTATATATTTAGTGTGTATAGTAAATATAGTATAGTGATTATATATGCATATATATAGTGTGTATAGTAAATATAGTATAGTGATATATATATATATATATATATATATATATAGTGTGTATAGTAAATATAGTAGTGATATATATGTATATATATATATATATATAGTGTGTATAGTAAATATAGTATAGTAATATATGTATATAGTGTGTATAGTAAATATAGTATAGTGATATATATGTATATATATATATACAGTGTGTATAGTAAATATAGTATAGTGATATATATGTATAATATATATATATAGTGTGTATAGTAAATATAGTATAGTGATATATATGTATATATATAGTGGGTATAGTAAATATAGTATAGTGATATATATGTATATATATATATATATATACATATATATATATATATATATATATATATAGTGGGTATAGTAATTATAGTATAGTGATATATATGTATATAGTGTGTATAGTAAATATAGTATAGTGATATATATGTATATATATATATATATAGTGTGTATAGTAAATATAGTATAGTGATATATATGTATATATATATAGTGGGTATAGTAAATATAGTATAGTGATATATATGTATATAGTGTGTACAGTAAATATAATATAGTGATATATATGTATATATATATATATATATATATATATATATATATAGTGTGTATAGTAAATATAGTATAGTGATATATATGTATATATATATATATATATAGTGTGTATAGTAAATATAGTATAGTGATATATATGTATATATATAGTGTGCATAGTAAATATAGTATAGTGATATATATGTATATATTTAGTGTATAGTAAATATAGTATAGTGATTATATATGCATATATATAGTGTGTATAGTAAATATAGTATAGTGATATATATCGTATATATATATAGTGTGTATAGTAAATATAGTATAGTGATATATATATATATATGTATATAGTGTGTATAGTAAATATAGTATAGTGATATATATATGTATATATATATATATTGTGTATAGTAAATATAGTATAGTGATATATATGTATATATATAGTGTGTACAGTGATATATGTATATATATATATAGTGCTCTATAGTAAATATAGTTATAGTGATATACATGTATATATATATATATAGTGTGTATAGTAAATATAGTATAGTGATATATATGTATATATATAGTGTGTACAGTAAATATAGTATAGTGATATATATATGTATATATATATATAGTGTGTATAGTAAATATAGTATAGTGATATATATGTATATATATATAGTGTATAGTAAATATAGTATAGTGATATATATGCTATATATAGTGTGTATAGTAAATATAGTATAGTGATATATATGTATACATATATAGTGTGTATAGTAAATATAGTATAGTGATATATATGTATACATATATAGTGTGTATAGTAAAATAGTATAGTGATATATATGTATACATATATAGTGTGTATAGTAAATATAGTATAGTGATATATATGTATATATATAGTGGGTATAGTAAATATAGTATAGTGATAAATATGTATATATATAGTGTGTATAGTAAATATAGTATAGTGATATATATGTATATATATATATATATATATATATATAGTGTGTATAGTAAATATAGTAGTGATATATATGTATATAGTGTGTATAGTAAATATTAGTTTAGTGATATATTGTATATATCTTTATATATTTACAGTGTGTATAGGTCAATATAGTAAAGTGATATATATGTATATATATATATAGTATTACTCTCATTTTAAAAGTAAATAATATATATAATATAAATATATAAATAAAATAAACCCCTCTATGAATTGTGTACACACTAAAGCTCTGTCTCTAAGATCAGCTTTGATTAATTAACCTGCTACAATAACTACACACATCGATAAGCTTCTGATTAATTGGGGTCAACAGTGATGACACACTACGATCACTCTGTGATGTCACACGTGATTTATTACTTCGAAATACTCCAGACAGTTAACACACACACACACACACACACACACACACACACACACACACACACACTGTCTCAGTTACTGTTAAAGGGGACACGTACCTTCATGGACGCTTGGCTGGCAAACTTGGTCGTCTGTACCAGAAAGGAGATACAAGTTAATCACACTGTTCTTTCACCATGGTAACAGAACTAACCTCCACTCTCACTGTAACAGAACTAACCTCCACTCTCACTGTAACAGAACTAACCTCCACTCACACTGTAACAGAAACTAAACTCCACTCTCACTGTACAGAATAACCTCCCCACTCACAACTGTAACAGAAACTAACCTCCATCACACTGTAACAGAACTAACCTCCACTCACACTGTAACAGAACTAACCTCCACTCTCACTGTAACAGAACTAACCTCCACTCTCACTGTAACAGAACTAACCTCCACTCACACTGTAACAGAACTAACCTCCACTCCCACTGTAACAGAACTAACCTCCACTCTCACTGTAACACAAACAACTCCACTCCCACTGTAACAGAAATACTACAACTCCCCTCTCACTGTAACAGAACTAACCTCCACTCACACTGTAACAGAAACTGTCCTCCACTCAACACTGTAACAGATAACTAACATCCTACTCTCAATGTAACAGAACTAACCTCCACTCACTCTGTACTGAATCAACCGCCGTTGCTCACTGTAAAAAGAACTTAACCTCCACTCACTCTGTAACAGAAACTAAACCTCCACTCCCTCTGTAACAGAAGCTAACCTTCCACCTCCCACTGTAAACAGAGCTAACTCCACCTCACACTGTAACAGAGCTAACCTCCACTCACACTGTAACAGAACTAACCTCCACTCTCACTGTAACAGAACTAACCTCCACTCTCACTGTAACAGAACTAACCTCCACTCTCACTGTAACAGAACTAACCTCCACTCTCACTGTAAAGAAAACTAACTCCCTTTCCACTGTAACAGAACTAACCTCCACTTCACTGTAACAGATAACTAACATCAGCTACTCTCACTGTAACAGAACTAACCTCCACTCTCACATGTAACAGAACTAACTCCACCCACGGTAACAGAAACTACTCCACTTCACTGTAAAGAAAACTAATCCTCCACTCTCACTTGTAACAAAAACTAAAGCTCACTCTCACTGTAACAGACTACTCTTCACCTCACACTGTAACAGAACTACCTCCACTCTCACTGTAACTGAACTATCCTCCACTCTCACTGTAGCAGAATATCCTCCACTCTACTGTTGTAACAGGAACTTACTTCACTACATCTGTAAAGATAACTAACCTCCACTAACACTGTAATGTAACAGAATAAAACTCCAATCTCACTGTAACAGAACTAACTCACTCACCACTGTAACAGAAACTACCCTTCCACTCACACTGTTACTGAACTAACCTCCACTCCCACTGTACAGATTAACTCCGTTCTCACTGTTAAAGAAATAACCTCCACTCAAACTGTAAAACAGAACTAACTCCCTCCCACTGTAACAGAGCTAACCTCCACTCACACTGTAACAGAACTAACCTCCACTCTCACTGTAACAGAACTAACCTACACTCTCACTGTAACAGAACTAACCTCCACTTCACTTGTAACAGAACTAACTCCACTCTCACCGTAACAGAACTAACTACACTCCCACTGTAACAGAAAACTAACTCCATCCTTCACTATAACAGATACTAACTCCACTCCACTGTAACAGAACTAACCTCCACTCTCACTGTAACAGAACTAACCTCCACTCTCACTGTAACAGAACTAACCTCCACTCCCACTGTAACAGAACTAACCTCCACTCTCACTGTAACAGAACTAACCTCCACTCCCACTGTAACAGAACTAACCTCCACTCTCACTGTAACAGAACTAACCTCCACTCACACTGTAACAGAACTAACCTCCACTCCCACTGTAACAGAGCTAACCTCCACTCACACTGTAACAGAACTAACCTCCACTCTCACTGTAACAGAACTAACCTCCACTCTCACTGTAACAGAACTAACCTCCACTCCCACTGTAACAGAACTAACCTCCACTCTCACTATAACAGAACTAACCTCCACTCCCACTGTAACAGAACTAACCTCCACTCTCACTGTAACAGAACTAACCTCCACTCTCACTGTAATAGAACTAACCTCCACTCCCACTGTAACAGAACTAAACCTCCACTCTCATATAACAGAACAACTAACCTCCACTCTCACTGTAACAGAACTAACTCCTCTCACTGTAACAGAACTAACCTCAACTCTCGCTGTTACAGACTAACTACACTCTGCACAGTAACAGAACTAACCTCCACTCTCCACGTATCAGAACTAACTCCACTCCCACTGTAGCAGAAAACTACTCCATCTCACTGTTAACAGAATAATCTTCACTCCACTGTCACCAGAACTAACCTCCACTCTCACTGTAACAAGAACTAACCTCCACTCTCACTTAACTGACCTAACCTCCACATCCCACTGAAGCATAACTAACCCCCTCTCACTTAACAGAACAAATCAACTCACTCACACTGTAACAGAACTAACCTCCACTCTCACTGTAACAGAACTAACCTCCACTCTCACTGTAGCAGAACTAACCTCCACTCTCACTGTAACAGAACTAATCTTCACTCACACTGTAACAGAATTAACCTCCACTCACACTGTAACAGAACTAACCTCCACTCTCACTGTAACAGAACTAACCTCCACTCTCACTGTAACAGAACTAACCTCCACTCTCACTGTAACAGAACTAAATTCCACTTACGTTGTCTTTAGCGACGGCTGCAAACTTACTCGCACCAACAGTGAAACTGCTCCAACCCTGAGAGAGAGACACACACAGTTGTCAAAGTGAGTGTGTGTGTGTCAGAGTGTGTATGTGTATCTGTGTGTGTGTGTGTGTGTGTGTGTGAGTGAGTGAGTGAGTGTAAGGGTGTGTGAGGAATTATGAGTGTGGGTGTCTGTATTTGTGTGTGTGTGTGTGTTACAGTGAGTGTATGTGTGTTACAGTGAGTGTGTGAGTGAGTGTGTGTGTTAGAGTTAGTGTGTGAGTGAGTGTGTTTGTGTGAGTGTGTGTGTGTGTCTGTTAGTGTGTGTGACTGTGTTAGAGTGTATTAGAGAGTAAGTGTGTGTTAGTGTGTGAGTGCTAGTAAGTGTGTGTTAGAGTGAGTGTGTGTGTTAGAGTGATTGTGTGGTTAGGAGAGTGTGGGTTGAGTGTGTGAGTCTTGGATGTGTGTGGTAGTGGGGTTGAGGCAGATGTGGGTGTGAGTGAGTGAGTGCGTTAGTGAGTGTGTGTTAGTTTGTGTGTGTGTGAGTGTGTGTGTTAGTAAGTGTGTGTGTGAGTGTGTTAGTAAGTGTGTTTGTGTGTGTGTTACAGTGAGTGTATGTGTGTGTTACAGTGAGTGTGTGAGTGAGTGTGTGTGTTAGAGTGAGTGTGTGTTAGAGTGATTGTGTGTTAGAGTGAGTGTGTGTTAGTGTGTGAGTACTAGTGAGTGTGTGTTAGTTTGTGTGAGTGTGTGTGTCTGTTAGTGTGTGTGACTGTGTGTTAGAGTGTGTTAGAGAGTAAGTGTGTGTTAGTGTGTGAGTGCTAGTAAGTGTGTGTTAGAGTGAGTGTGTGTGTTAGAGTGATTGTGTGTTAGAGTGAGTGTGTGTTAGTGTGTGAGTACTAGTGAGTGTGTGTTAGTTTGTGTGTGTGAGTGTGTTAGTGAGTGTGTGTGTGTGTGTATGTGAGTGTCTTAGTAAGTGTGTGTGTGTGTGTGTTACAGTGAGTGTATGTGTGTGTTACAGTGAGTGTGTGAGTGAGTGTGTGTGTTAGAGTTAGTGTGTGAGTGAGTGAGTGTGTGTGTTTGTGTGTGTGTCTGTTAGTGTGTGTGACTGTGTGTTAGAGTGTGTTAGAGAGTGTGTTAGTGTGTGAGTGCTAGTAAGTGTGTGTTAGAGTGAGTGTGTGTGTTAGAGTGATTGTGTGTTAGAGTGAGTGTGTGTTAGTGTGTGAGTACTAGTGAGTGTGTGTTAGTTTGTGTGTGTGTGTTAGAGTGAGAGTGTGTGTTAGAGTGTGTGTGTGTGTGTGTTAGTGAGTGAGTGTGTGTTAGAGTGAGTGTGTGTTAGTGTGTGAGTACTAGTGAGTGTGTGTTAGAGTGTGTGTGTGTTAGTGAGTGAGTGTGTTAGTGAGTGTGTGTTAGTTTGTGTGTGTGTTAGTGTGTGAGTACTAGTGAGTGTGTGTTAGAGTGTGTGTGTGTTAGTGAGTGAGTGTGTTAGTGAGTGTGTGTTAGTTTGTGTGTGTGTGTGTGTTAGTGAGTGTGTGTGTGTTAGTAAGTGTGTGTTTGTGTGTCTGTGTCTCACTGAGTAGATGGAGTAGATTAGAGTGAGTGTGTGTTAGAGTGAGTGTGTGTGTTAGAGTGAGTGTGTGTTAGTTTGTGTGTTTGAGTGTGTTAGTGAGTGTGAGTGAGTGTGTGTTGGAGGGGTGGAGTGTGTGTTAGAAGTGAGTTTGTGTGTTAAAGTGAGGCGTGTGTTAAGGTGTGTGTGTGTTGTGTGTAGGAGTGTGTGTTTGTGGGTTAGAGAGTGGGTGTGTTAGTGAGTGTGTGGTTTTAGTTTGTGTTGTGTGTGTATGAGTGTGTAGTGAGTGTGTTAGAGTGATGTGTGGTTTTGTGTGTTAGAGTGGTTGTGTTAGGTGGAGTGAGTGTGTGTGTGTAGAGGATTGTGTGTCTAGAGTGATTGTGTGTTGGTGAGTGTGTTAGTGGCTGTGTGTGCGGGTGTTAGTTGTGTGTGTGTGTGTGTTAGAGTGAGTGTGTGTGTTAGTGATAGTGTGTGTGTGTGTGTGTGTTAGTGAGTGAGTGTGTGTTAGAGTGAGTGTGTTAGTGTGTGAGTACTAGCGAGTGTGTGTTAGAGTGTGTGTGTGTGTTAGTGAGTGTGTGCTAGTGAGTGTGTGGTTAGTTGTTGTGTGTGTTAGTGAGTGTGTGTTGTGTGTGTGTGTTAGTAAGTGTGTTTTGTGGGTGTGTGTCTACTGGAGTAGATGGAGTAGATTATAGTGAGTGTGTGTTAGAGTGTTGTGTGTGATGTTAGAGTGAGTGTGTGTTAGTTTGTGTGTTTGAGTGTGTTAGTGAGTGTGAGTGAGTGTGTGTGTTAGGGTGAGTGGGTTAGAGTGAGTGTGTGTGTTAGAGTGAGAGTGTGTGTTAGAGTGTGTGTGTGTGTTAGTGAGTGAGTATGTTAGTGAGTGTGTGTTAGTTTGTGTGTGTGTGTGTGTGAGTGAGTGTGTTAGAGTGAGTGTGTGTTAGAGTGAGTGTGTGTGTTAGAGTGAGTGTGTGTTAGAGTGTGTGTGTGTTAGAGTGAGAGTGTGTTAGAGTGTGTGTGTGTTAGTGAGTGAGTGTGTTAGTGAGTGTGTGTTAGTTGTGTGGCTGTGGCTTTGTGAGTGGTGTGTTTGAGGAGTTTGTGTTAGAGTGACTTGTTTATGAGTGATGTGTTAGGAGTGTTTAGTTTGTGTGTGTGTGTTAGAGTGAGAGTGTGTGTTAGATGTGTGTTAGTGAGTGAGTGTTGTAATGATTGTTTTAGTGTTGAGTACTATGAGTTGTGTTAGAGTGGTGTGTGTTTTTATGATGTGGTTATGAGTTGTGTTATTTGTGTGTGTTGATGGTGTTAGTGAGTGTGTGTGGGTGTGGGTGTAGTAAGTTGTGTGTTTGTGTGTGTGGTCTCACTGAAGTAGATGGAGTACGGATAGAGTGAGTGTTGTGTTGAGTGAGTGTGTTGTTCAGAGGTGAGTGTGTGTTTGTTTGTGTGTTGAGTGTGTTAAGTGAGTGTGAGTGAGTGGGTTGTGTTATGGGTGAGTGTGTGTTAGAGTGAGTTGTGTGTGTAGAGGTGAGTGTGTGTGAGAGTGTGTGTTAGAGTGTGTCTGTGTTAGTGAGTGTGTGTAGTTTGATGCGTGTGTGTGTGATGTGTGTGTGTGTGTTGTTGGTCGGTGTGTGAGTGTGTTAGATGTGAGTGGGTGTAGTTTAGCAGTGAGTTTGTGTTTGATTGAGTGTGTGTGTGGAGTGAGTGATTTGTGTGTTAGAGTGAGAGTGTGTGTTAGAGTGAGTGTGTGTTAGTGTGTGAGTACTAGTGAGTGTGTGTTAGAGTGTGTGTGTTAGTGAGTGAGTGTGTTAGTGAGTGTGTGTTAGTTTGTGTGTGTGTGTGAGTGTGTTAGTGAGTGTGTGTGTGTGTATGTTAGTAAGTGTGTGTTAGTTTGTGTGTGTGTGTGTGTGTGTGTGAGTGAGTGTGTTAGTTTGTGTGTGTGTGAGTGTGTTAGAGTGAGTGTGTGTGTTAGAGTGATTGTGTGTTAGAGTGATTATGTGTTAGAGTGTGTTAGTGAGTGTGAGTGAGTGTGTGTGTTAGGGTGAGTGTGTGTTAGAGTGAGTGTGTGTGTTAGAGTGAGTGTGTGTGAGAGTGTGTGTTAGAGTGTGTCTGTGTTAGTGAGTGTGTGTTAGTTTGTGTGTGTGTGTGTGTGTGTGTGTGTGTGAGTGTGTTAGAGTGAGTGTGTGTGTTAGAGTGAGTTTGTGTTAGAGTGAGTGAGTGTGTTAGAGTGTGTGTGTGTTAGTGAGTGAGTGTGTTACTGAGTGTGTGTTAGTTTGTGTGTGTGTGAGTGTTTGTTAGAGTGAGGTGTGTGTGAGAGTGAGTTTGTGTTCGAGTGGAGTTTGTGTTAGGAGTGAGTGTGTTTGATTAGAGAGATTGTATGTGTTAGAGTGAGTGTGTTAGTGTGTGTTAGTTTGTGTGTGCGTGTTAGAGTGAGAGTGTGTGTTAGTGTGTGTGTGTTAGTTTGTGTGTTTGAGTGTGTTAGTGAGTGTGAGTGAGTGTGTGAGTTAGGGTTGAGTGTTGTTAGTGAGGACTGTGTGTTAGAAGTGAGTGTGTGTTAGTGTGTGTGTGAGTTAGAGTGTTTGTGTTGTTAGGAGTGATTGTGTGTAAGTGAGTTGTGTGTTAGAAGTGAGTGGGTTAGTGAGTGTGTGTTAGTTTGTGTGTGTGTGTTAGAGTGTGTGTGTGTGTGTGTTAGTGAGTGAGTGTGTGTTAGAGTGAGTGTGTGTTAGTGTGTGAGTACTAGCGAGTGTGTGTTAGAGTGTGTGTGTGTTAGTGAGTGAGTGTGTGTTAGTTTGTGTGTGTGTGTGTGTGTGAGTGTGTTAGAGTGAGTGTGTGTGTTAGAGTGAGTTTGTGTTAGAGTGAGTGTGTGTGTTAGAGTGATTGTGTGTTAGAGTGATTGTGTGTTAGTGAGTGTGTGTTAGAGTGAGTGTGTTAGTGAGTGTGTGTTAGTTTGTGTGTGTGTGTTAGAGTGTGTGTGTGTGTGTGTGTGTGTGTGTGTGTTAGTGAGTGAGTGTGTGTTAGAGTGAGTGTGTAGTTTGTGGTGTGTAGTACTAGCGTGGGTGTGTTAGAGTGTGTGTGTGTGTTAGTGAGTGAGTGTGCTAGTGAGTGTGTGTTAGTTTGTGTGTGTGTGAGTGTGTTAGTGAGTGTGTGTGTGTGTGTGTTAGTAAGTGTGTGTTTGTGGGTGTGTGTTAGAGTGAGTGTGTGTTAGTTTGAGTGTTTGAGTGTGTTAGTGAGTGTGAATGAGTGTGTGTGTTAGGGTGAGTGTGTGTTAGAGTGAGTGTGTGTGTTAGAGTGAGTGTGTGTTAGAGTGTGTGTGTGTGTGTTAGAGTGTGTGTGTGTTAGTGAGTGGGTGTGTTAGTGAGTGTGTGTTAGTTTGTGTGTGTGTGTGTGAGTGTGTGTGTTAGTGTGAGTTTGTGTTAGAGGGTGAGGGTGTGTGTGTCTAGAAGTGAGTGTGGGTTCGAGTGTGTGTGTTAGAGTGTGAGTGTTTGGTATAGAGTGTGTGTGTGTTAGTGAGTGAGTGTGTAGTGATTGTTGTTAGTTTTTGTGTGTGTGTGTGTGTGAGGTGTTAAGTGAGTGTGTGTGTTAGAGTGATTGTGTGTGTTTGAGAGATGTGTGTTAGAGTGAGGTGTTGTTAGTGAGTGGGTGTTAGTTTGTGTGTGTGTGTGTTTTAGTGTGTGAGTGTGGTTGTGTGTGATACTAGCGAGTGGAGGGTGTGTGTGTGTACTAGCAGAGTGTGGTGTGGTGTTAGTGGTGAGTGTGTATGAGTGGTGTTAGTTTTGTGTGTGTGGGAGTGGTGTTAGTGAGTGTGTGTGTTAGGTTTAGTGTGTGTTTGTGGGTGTGTGTTCACTGAGTAGATGGAAGTTAGATTAGAGTGAGTGTGTGGTTAGAGTGTGTGTGTGTGTTAAGTGATGATGTGTTTGTTTGTGTGTTTGGTGTGTTAGTGAGTGTGAGTGAGTGTGTGTGTTAGGGTGAGTGTGTGTTAGAGTGAGTGTGTGTGTTAGAGTGAGTGTGTGTGTTAGAGTGAGAGTGTGTTAGAGTGTGTGTGTGTTAGTGTGTGTGTTAGTGAGTGTGTGTTAGTTTGTGTGTGTGTGTGTGTGTGTGTGTGAGTGAGTGTGTGTTAGAGTGAGTTTGTGTTAGAGTGAGTGTGTGTGTTAGAGTGATTGTGTGTTAAGAGTGAGTGTGTTAGTGAGTGTGTTAGTTTGTGTGTGTGTGTGTGTTAGAGTGAGAGTGTGTGTTAGAGTGTGTGTGTGTGTTAGTGAGTGTGTGTTAGAGTGAGTGTGTGTTAGTGTGTGAGTACTAGCGAGTGTGTGTTAGAGTGTGTTTGTGTGTGAGTGTGTTAGTGAGTGTGTGTGTGTGTGTTAGTAAGTGTGTGTTTGTGTGTGTGTGTCTCACTGAGTAGATGGAGTAGATTAGAGTGAGTGTGTGTTAGAGTGAGTGTGTGTGTTAGAGTGAGTTGTGTGTTTAGGTTTGTGTTGTGGGAGTGTGTTTGTGAGTGGGTGTGAGTGTGCTGTGTTAGGGGTGAGTGTGTGTTAGAGTGAGTGTGTGTGTTAGAGTGAGTGTGTGTTAGAGTGAGTGTGTGTTAGAGTGAGAGTGTGTGTTAGAGTGTGTCTGTGTTAGTGAGTGAGTGTGTTAGTGAGTGTGCGTGTGTGTGTGAGTGTGTTAGAGTGAGTGTGTGTGTTAGAGTGATTGTGTGTTAGAGTGAGTGTGTTAGTGAGTGTGTGTTAGTTTGTGTGTGTGTGTGTTAGAGTGAGAGTGTGTGTTAGAGTGAGTGTGTGTTTGTGTTGTGCTAGTTACTTGTGAGCTGTGTGTTAGAGTGCTGTGTGTTAGTGAGTGTGTGTGTTAGGTGGTGTTGTGTTTGTTTGTGTGTTGTGTGTGTGAGGGTGTTAGTGAGTGTGTGTGTGTGTGGTAGTTAGTGTGTGTTAGTTTGTGTGTGTGTGTGTGAGTGAGTGTGTTAGTTTGTGTGTGTGTGAGTGTGTTAGAGTGAGTGTGTGTGTTAGAGTGATTGTGTGTTAGAGTGAGTGTGTGTGTTAGAGTGAGTGTGTGTTAGTTTGTGTTTGAGTGTGTTAGTGAGTGTGAGTGAGTGTGTGTGTTAGGGTGAGTGTGTGTTAGAGTGAGTGTGTGTGTTAGAGTGAGTGTGTTAGAGTGTGTGTGTTAGAGTGAGAGTGTGTGTTAGAGTGTGTGTGTGTTAGTGAGTGAGTGTGTTAGTGAGTGTGTGTTAGTTTGTGTGTGTGTGAGTGTGTTAGAGTGAGTGTGTGTGTTAGAGTGAGTTTGTGTTAGAGTGAGTGTGTGTTAGAGTGATTGTGTGTTAGAGTGAGTGTGTTAGTGAGTGTGTGTTAGTTTGTGTGTGTGTGAGAGTGAGAGTGTGTGTTTGTGTGTGTGTGTGTGTTAGTGAGTGTGTGTGTTGTTAGAGTGTGTGTGTTAGTGTGTGAGTACTAGTGAGGTGAGTTGTTAGAGTGTGGGTGTGTGTTTTAGTGAAGTGATTGTGTTAGTGAGTGTGTGGTTAGTTTGTGTGTGTGTGGGTAGTTATGTGAGTGAGTGAAGTGTGTGTTAGTGTGAGTGTGTGTTAGTTGTGTGTTGCAGTGTTTAGGGAGTGTGTGTGAGTGTGTGTGTTAGGGTGAGTGTGTGTTAGAGTGAGTGTGTGCGTTAGAGTGAGTGTGTGTTAGAGTGAGTGTGTGTGTTAGAGTGAGAGTGTGTGTTAGAGTGTGTGTGTGTTAGTGAGTGTGTGTTAGTTTGTGTGTGTGAGTGTGTTAGAGTGAGTTTGTGTTAGAGTGAGTGTGTGTTAGAGTGATTGTGTGTTAGAGTGAGTGTGTTAGTGAGTGTGTGTTAGTTTGTGTGTGTGTGTTAGAGTGAGAGTGTGTGTTGGAGTGTGTGTGTGTGTGTGTTAGTGAGTGAGTGTGTTAGTGTGTGAGTACTAGTGAGTGTGTGTTAGAGTGTGTGTGTGTTAGTGAGTGAGTGTGTTAGTGAGTGTGTTAGTGAGTGTGTGTGTGTGTGTTAGAGTGTGTGTGTGTTAGAGTGAGTGTGTTAGTGTGTGAGTACTAGTGAGTGTGTGTTAAGAGTGTGTGTGTGTTAGTGAGTAAGTGTGTTAGTGAGTGTGTGTTAGTGTGTGTGTGTGTGCGTGTGTGTGTGTTAGTAAGTGTGTGTTTGTGTGTGTGTGTCTCACTGAGTAGATGGAGGTCATGGCGTTTGTGTTAACTGAAAGTCGTTCCTCCTTCTTCGGGGGGGTTGGAGTGTTCCCGAAGCCCACGTATCGGTTCTCCGGACCGCTGCCGCCACTGCAGAACATTAGCCTCGTTAGCTCATCACTCACAGCTGTCCACTCCGAGGGTCCCGTACAGCTCACCCTCACAAACCACTCCACTCACCTCTGGTAGGAGTTAACGTCGTCACTCAGCCAGTCTTCAAACGCCTTGTCCGAGTGTGAGGAGTGCTGACCGGCACCAGCCGAGCTCCTGCAACACCACACACGAGTTAGAGCAGCAGCTACGGTACAGGAGCGTCTCACTTCTGCATATCACTCCCTCAGACTACATCACCAGCTACACAACCAGCTACATCTCCATAACCACGTTGTTTTTATTATTAAATATTAATCAGTATTAATAAAGTAGTACATTTATACTTTATTATTAAATATTAATCAGTATTAATAAAGTAGTACATTTACACTTTATTATTAAATATTAATCAGTATTATAGATTAAGAAGTGTTTAAACGTTATTATTACATAGTAATCAGTTATTAATTGAGTATGTAGTGCTTTTCACGTTTTATTAATTATGAAAACAGTATTTAATCGAGTAAGTAGTGCTTTTTACACTTATTATTTAATATAATCAGTTTAATAGTATTAAGTAGTGATTTTACACTTTATTATTAATATATATTAAACAGTTTTAATAGAGTAAGTAGTGCTTTTCCACTTTATTTATTTATATTAAACTGTAATTAATAGAGTATAGTAGTACTTTTACACTTAATTATTACATATTAATATCTGTATTAAATAGATTAAGTAGTGGTTTACACTTTATTTTAAATATTAAAAGTATTAATAGATTAGTAGTGCTTGTACACTTTTATTATTTAAATATTAATCAGTATTAATAGATTAAGTAGAGCTTTTACATCTTTATTATTATATATTAAAACAGTATTAACAGAGTAAGTATTACTTGTACACTTAATTATTACATATTAATCAGTATTAAGAGATTTAAGTAGTGCTTTTCCACTTTATTATCTAAATATTATACTGTATTAATAGAGTTAGTAGTTCTTGTAAATTTTTGATTAAATATTAATCAGTTTTAAATAGATTAAGTAGTGCTTTTCTATTTATTATTAAATCATTAAACTGTATATAATAGAGTAAGTAGTGCTTTTCACTTTATTATATTTTATAATCAGTATTAATAGATTAAGTAGTGCTTTACCACTTTTTTAATAAATACCTAATCAGTAATTTATTGATGAGGAAGTGTTTATACTTTATTATTAAAATATTAATACGGGTGTGTTTATTAGATTATGAAGTGCTTTAAACTCTTATTATTAAATATTAAACAGTATTAATAGATTAAGAAGTGCTTTAAACTTTATTATTACAATATTATTCCAAGTATTTATAGAGTAAGTAGAGCTTTTACACTTTATTATTAAATATTAATCAGTATGAATAGAGTTAAAAGTAGAGCTTTTACTCTTTATTATTAGATATTAAACAGTATATTTTTAATAGAGTAAGTTGAGCTTTTACACTTTATTATTACATATTAATCAGTATTAATTGATTAAGTAGTGCTTTTCCACTTTTATTATTAAATATTTAAACAGTATTAATAGAGTAAGTAGTGCTTTTTTACCACTTTATTATTAAATATTAAACAGATATTAATAGTGTTAAGTAGAGCGTGTTCACTTTATTATTAAATATTAATCAGTATTAATAGATTATGTAGTGTTTTAACTTTATTATTAAATATTAATCATGTATTAATAGATTAAGTAGTGCTTTTTAAACTTATTATAAATATTAAATCAGTGTACTTAATAGAGTAAGTAGAGCTTTTACACTATATAATTAAATTATTAAACAGTGTTAATTGAGTAAGTAGTGCGTTTACACTTTATTATTAAATATTATCAGTATTAATAGAGTAAGTAGTGTTTTACACTTTATTATTAAAAGTTTAAACAGTATAATAGAGTAAGTAGTTCTTTTACACTTTATTATTAAATATTAATCTGTTATTAATAGTTTAAGTCGTGCTTTTCCACTTTCATTATTTAATATTAATCAGTATTATAGAGTAAGTAGTGCTTTCTAAACGTTATTATTAAATATTAATCAGGTATTAAATAGCGTAAGTAGAGCTTTTACAACTTTATTTATTAAATATTCAAACAGTGTTAATAGTGTAAGTAGTGCTTTTACACTTTATTATTTAATTATTAATCAGTATTAATAGAGTAAGTAGGGCTTTTACACTTTTTTATTAATATTAAACAGTGAGCTAATAGATGTAAAGTAGTGCTTTTACACTTTATTATAAAATTTAAATCAGTATTAATAGAAGTAAGTAGTGCTTTTACACTTTATTATTAAATATACAACAGTATTAATAGAGTAAGTAGTACTTTTACACTTTATTATTAAATATTAAACAGTTTTTATAGAAATTAAGTAGTGCTTCTTTTACACTTTAAATATTTAAAATATTAAAACAGTATGAATAGAGGTAAGTAGAGCTTTTTTACCACTTTATTATTAAATATTTTACAGTATTATATAGAGTAAGTAGTGCTTTTCACTTTATTATTAATATTAATCAGTATTTTATAGATTATGTAGTGCTTTTACACTTTATATTAAATATTACACAGTTTTAATAGAGATAAGTAGGAGCTTTTACACATTATTATTAAATATTAATCAGTGTTATTTTATAGATTAAGTAGTGGCTTTTTTACACTTATTATTAATAATTAAACAGTATTAATAGCGCTATAGTAGAGCTTTGTACACTTTCTATTAAATATTAAACAGTATTAATAGAGTTAAGTAGTGCTTTGCCACTTTATTATTAAATATTAATCAGTATTATAGTTTAAGAAGTGCTTGAAAACGTTATTATTTAAATATTAATCACGTATTAATAGATTTAGAAGTGCTTTTCATTTATTTTTAAATATTATAACGAGTATTTAATAGATTAAGATGTGCTTTTAAATTTATTATTAAATAGTAATCAGTATTATAAGAGTAAGTAGAGCTTTTACCCTTTATTATTAAAATTAATCAGTATTAATAGAGTAAGTAGTGTTTTTATACGTCTGTGTGTTTATTTACTCTTTCACAAGTTCTACTAAACAAGCCATATTTTTATCAGTTCTGATCTATTACTGCTTTGAGGCTCGTACTTCATTAAGATAATCAAGAAACTGAACACATTCATACAATGTCTGGAGAAATCTGGAACCTAACTTTGTTCTTCAAACTGGATCAAGATCTGATCTACTTCTCTCATAATAACATATTCATGTTACTTTGTATTGTATGTCTGATGTCTAATCAGATCTGCTGTTATTATTATTCCCAGCAGGATCGAGTGCTGGTGATCAGGATCGAGGTTAGAGGTAGGGATGCAGTGATAGGGGATCTACAGGCTGGAGCTGATATCTGATACTGGGATCAGAGTCGGTGAGAAATACGGGTTTCTGATTCCAAATCCAGCCGCAGATAAACAGGTGTGTTACCTGTGAGCTGAGGAGAGTCCAGTCTTCGGCTGAGGAGGAGTCCAGTCTTTAGCGGGAGAGTTTTCGATGGACCACTCCTTCCCATCGGCCAGCGTCGCCACCTGGAAACATTCAGAACACTCGGTAACGTTCCTTTAACGTTTCTGTAACGTTCCTGTAACGGCGACCCGCCCGACCGGCCCGACCGGCCCAGCGCCGAGCGCGTCTCCACTCACCTTGTCCCTGAACAGAGCCGCAGCCCTGCTGTTGTACTTGTCCTGCAGACTCCAGGTCGGGTCGTAGTCGTCCTGGAGCTCCAGGAACAAGCGGAACTTCTCATTTCCTCCCATCTTCATCTTCTCCAGCTCCGTATCCTTCCACTTATCCATCGAGACTGAGCGCACGAAACTGAACACACACATTAACACACTAATATTAGCATTACTAATATTATTACTGTTATTACTGTTAATATTGGTGTGTATTATTATTACTCAGGTGTTCAGATGGGGGTGGAGCTCACCTGAGATGGACCCCGAGGCCTCTGTGCTTCCCAGAGCATTCCAAACAGATCCAGATCCGTAGTTCAGACTCAACACTGCGGGTTTAACACCCGCCCCACACTTCAAAACATATCTAGGAGGAGAAGAGATAGAGAGAGAGAGAAGAGAGAGAGATGAGAGTGAGTAGAGAGAGAGAGAGTAGGAGAAGAGAGAGAGAGAAGGAGTAGAGTGAGAGAGAGGAGTAGAGAGAGATACAGAGAAGAGTGAGAGAGAAAAAGAAAGAGGAGAGAGAGAGAGAGAAAGTAGAGAGAGAGAGTAGAGCGAGAGAGAGAGAGTAGAGAGAGAGAGAGAGAGTTGAAGAGAGGAGAGAGAGTAGAGAGAGATAAAGAGAGAGAAGAGAGAGTGAGAGAAACGAGAGAGAGAGGAGAGAAATAGAGAGATGAGAGTTGTGAGAGAGAGTGAGAGTAGGAGAGTGAGAGAGATAAAGGAGGAGAGAGACGGGGGAGAGAGAGAGAAAGAAGGAAAGAGAGAGAAGAGAGGATAAGTAGAGGTCGAGAGAGAAGGAGGCAGCGAAGAGAGATTCAGAGAGAGAGAGAGATGAGAGGAGAACTGATACCAGAGAGAGAGAGAGAGAGAGAGAGAGAGAGAGAGAGTATAGAGATACAGAGAGAGAGATACAGAGAGAGAGATTCGAGAGATACTGAGAGAGAGAGACGAGAGATACAGTAGGAGAGAGAGAGCAGTGAGAGGATACAGTTGAGAGATAGAGAGAGAGATACAGAGTGAGGTACAGTAGAGAGAGAGAGAGAGATACAGAGAGAGAGTGTGAGAGGATACAGAGAGAGTGAGAGAGAGAGACAGGAGGAGAGATTACAGGAGAGAGATGAGAGAGACGAGAGAGAGACAGACAGAGAGAGGAGAGAGAAGGGAGTGAGAAGGAGTGTGAGAGTTCCGGTAGACAAGATGAAGAGAGAGAGAGAGAGAGAGAGAGTTAAAGGTGTAGGTGTGGGTGGAGTTAAAGGTGTAGGTGTGGGTGGAGTTGAAGGTGTAGGTGTGGGTGGAGTTGAAGGTGTGGGTGGAGTTGAAGGTGTAGGTGGAGTTGAAGGTGTAGGTGTGGGTGGAGTTGAAGGTGTAGGTGGAGTTGAAGGTGTAGGTGTAGGTGTGGGTGGAGTTGAAGGTGGTGGTGTGGGTGGAGTTGAAGGTGTAGGTGTGGGTGGAGTTGAAGGTGTAGGTGGAGATGTGGGTGGTGTGAAGGAGGTGGGTCGGGATTTGTGTTGAAGGTGTGGGTGGAGTTGTAAATGGTGGTGTTGGGTGGTGGATTGAAAGGTTTTAGGTGGGGTGTGGGGTGGAGTTGAAGTGTGGGTGTTAGGGGTGTGGGTGGAGCTGAAGGTGTAGGTGGAGGTGGTGTGGTGGAGTTAAAGTGTGGGTGTAGGGTAGGTGGAGTTGATGGTGTAGGTGGGTGAGGGGGTTTTGTTTTGCAGTTGGATGGTGGTGGTGTGGGTGGGTTGTTGGTGGATGGGTGGGGTGGAGTTGATGGTGGAGGTTGTGGGTGGGAGTTATTGTTTGTGGTGTAGGTGTAGGTGGAGTTGAAGGTGTAGGTGTATGTGTAGGTGGAGTTGAAAGTGTAGGTGTAGGTGGAGTTGAAGGTGTAGGTGTGGGTGGAGTTGAAGGTGTAGGTGTAGGTGGAGTTGAAGGTGTAGGTGTGGGTGGAGTTGAAGGTGTAGGTGGAGGTGTGGGTGGAGTTGAAGGTGGAGTAGAAGGTGTAGGTGGAGTTGAAGGTGTAGGTGTGGGTGGAGTTGAAGGTGTAGGTGGAGGTGTGGGTGGAGTTGAAGGTGTAGGTGGGTTGATGGTGTAGGTGTGGGTGGAGTTGAAGGTGTAGGTGGAGGTGTGGGTGGAGTTGAAGGTGTAGGTGTGGGTGGAGTTGAAGGTGTAGGTGGAGATGTGGGTGGAGTTGAAGGTGTAGGTGTGGGTGGAGTTGAAGGTGTAGGTTGGAGGTTGTGGGTGAAGTTGAAGTGGAGGTGTGGGTGAGGAGTTGATGGTGGAGGTGTGGGTGGAGTTGAAGGGTGAGGGTGCGTGGTGTGGTGGGTGGAGTTGGGGTGGGGGGGGGGGGGTGGGGGGTGGAAGGTGGAGAGTTGTGGGGGAGTTGAGGTGTAGGCGAAAGATGTGGGTGGAGTTGAAGGTTGTAGGTGGAGAAGTGGGTGGAGTTGAAAGTGTAGGTGTGGGTGGAGTTGAAGGTGTAGGTGTGGGTGGAGTTGAAGGTGTAGGTGTGGGTGAAGTTGAAGGTAGAGGTGTGGGTGGAGTTGAAGGTGGAGGTGTGGGTGGAGTTGAAGGTGTAGGTGGAGTTGAAGGTGGAGTTGTAGGTGGAGGTGTGGGTGGAGTTGAAGGTGGAGGTGTGGGTGGAGTTAAAGTTGTGGGTGTAGGTGTAGGTGGAGTTGAAGGTGTAGGTGAGGGTGGAGTTGAAGGTGGAGGTGTGGGTGGAGTTGTAGGTGGAGGTGTGGGTGGAGTTGAAGGTGGAGGTGTGGGTGGAGTTAAAGTTGTAGGGTGTGGTTTAGGTGGAGTTGAGGTGTAGGTGGAGGGTGGAGTTGAAGGTGTAGGTGGAGTTGAAGGTGTAGGTGTGGGTGGAGTTGAAGGTGTAGGTGGAGGTGTGGGTGGAGTTGAAGGTGTAGGTGGAGTTGAAGGTGTATGTGTGGGTGGAGTTGAAGGTGTAGGTGGAGTTGAAGGTGTATGTGTGGGTGGAGTTGAAGGTGTAGGTGGAGGTGTGGGTGGAGTTAAAGACATATGAACGTACGTTATTTCCATCGTTCGTCCGAACCTCCTTCAGGACGCGTCTGGTCCGGGGACTCGCCATCTCACCTGAACACATTCACCTTCATCAGTGTTTACATCATCATCATCATCATCATCATCACCTCACACAGATCAGATCACAGTGACCTGATAATCAGATTCTCTAAAAATACAGCACACTCAGCAGTCTGATCACGGCTTCAGTCCAGCAGTTCAGCAGTTCAGTAGTGGTGGAATCACCAAAGACCCCCCATACAATATTATCATAACACTGAAGTATCAATATGATATAACTATATACACTAATATATATATATATATATATATATATATATTTATACAAACACACAACAACAACTCTTACACATACCACACATATAAAACACACAAATATAACTACCAATATATACACACACCTACACATTCCACACACTCACACTTCACACACATACAACACACACCACACACACACACACACATATACACCACATATACACACACACACACACACACCACATATACAAACAAAACACACTCACACACACAACACACATATATACACCCACACACATATTACACACATAAATACACACACACACACACACACACACATATAACACAACCACACACACACACACATATATACACACACACACCCACACTCATTCAACACACACCACACATACCAAACATATAACACACACACACATATATACACACATATATACACACACACTCATACACAACACAAACACACAACATTTACGCACACACATACACATATACACTCACACACATATACACACACTCATATATACCAACATATACACACAAACAACATATATACACTCCCACCAAATACACAAACACACACACACACAAACACACACACACACACACACATATCACGCACACACATATACAATCACACACATATTACACACAACATAAACACACACACTTATACACACACAACACATATAAACACACACACTCATATATACAACACATATACACACACTACATTAAACT
>CM038714.1:4128670-4176170 GCA_021613375.1 Megaleporinus macrocephalus | reverse complement strand
GGACGTCTGGTTCCATTCACCTCCACTGTGAACAGATCTGACTGTATCTAGAACAGAGAAAATCACTCTGAGCAACTTGTTAACCACTAAATTATACATAAATGGGTGGAATTCCCCTTTAAGACATCTCTCTTATCTACCATCTGAGGTCAGTGACGAGTTCCCCATCTTTTAATTGCGCTGAATAAGAACCAGAAGTTCCTTGCACCACAGTATCCCTGTATCACTGCACCACTGCACCACTGTATCCCTGTATCACTGCACCACTGCACCACTGTATCCCTGTATCACTGCACCACTGTATCCCTGTATCACTGCACCACTGCACCACTGTATCCCTGTATCACTGCACCACTGCACCACTGTATCCCTGCACCACTGTATCCCTGTATCACTGCACCACTGTATCCCTGCACCACTGTATCCCTGTATCACTGCACCACTGTATCCCTGTATCCCTGCACCACTGTATCCCTACACCACTGCATCACTGCACCACTGTATCACTGCATCACTGCACCACTGCATCACTGTATTACTGCATCACTGTATCACTGCATCACTGTATCACTGTATCCCTGCACCACTGCATCACTGCACCACTGTATCACTGCATCACTGCACCACTGCATCACTGTATTACTGCATCACTGTATCACTGCATCACTGCACCACTGCATCACTGTATCACTGCATCACTGCATCACTGTATCACTGTATCCCTGCACCACTGCATCACTGCACCACTGTATCACTGCATCACTGCACCACTGCATCACTGTATTACTGCATCACTGTATCACTGCATCACTGCATCACTGTATCACTGCATCACTGCACCACTGTATCACTGCATCACTGTATCGCTGCACCACTGCATCACTGCACCTTCTCCTGTTAAAGAGCCCATACCATGCAAAAACGTACATACACTCTTTTAAATAAATGAAAACTACACCACCAGTTTTAAAGTCACTGTTTTTGTGATGTCACAACAACTAACTCATTTACACATGCATATATATATATATATATATATATATATATATATATATATATATATATATATATATATAAAACAGTTCAGCTCCGCCCTTTCATAGTGAAGTCACAAAACAGAGACTGCTTTTTGAGTTGTACAGGACAGCCAATCAGAGCAAAGCTCATTTACATACACACAGTAGGCACAGTAACAAAAACAGCTTGTTTAGGTCTCAGAGATAAAACCAGTTCATTAGTATTGTTTAGGACCTCCGGGGAAAACGTAATAATGAATAATTGTTAATATAATTATTATATTATTACTAGTAATTATAGTAATAATAATAATATGGGGTCTAATTGGTCCTTTAATGAACGTTCTAGGTATCCAGTTAGAGAGTCTTCCAGCATGTTCTAGATGTGGAGTGGTTCAAAAATCATCCACACGGCTGGGAGAACCGGTCCAGATGTTCCTCAGACTCGGTTGGCGTACTCCTCGTTGCTCTCCTGCTTCTTGTTCTTGATGTGTTCAGCGTCCACTGAAGCGTAGAGGTCAGACAGGAGGGAGCAGGTGTCCTTCTCCATGGTGTTCTCCTCTACATCACGCTCCTCTGGTTCTTCAGCAGCCTGAGAAACTGTCACCACGTCTGAGTATTGAACCTGTGAAGCTGGAGAACTTCGGCCCGAAGCTGTCTTAGGAACCTTCAGGGTCAGGTTGGCGTAGCACTCTCTTCCAGTAGGGGGCGCCTGCGACAGAACAGCAGTGTCTTACTGTCTCATTATTTACATTTCCTGTTCCACCTTAAACTCTGCAGCTAGCACCACAGACAGAACAGAACATTCCAATCAGAAGATAATATATCTATTATTATTATTATTATTATTATTATTATTATTATTACTGTTAGTGCATTTGTGCATAACAGAACTTGCAAAGGCTCAAACATCTAACATCAAGATCTCCAGCCTGTTGTAAAAGTGTGGACACCACTGTTTACAATTTAGGTGGGGTTCTTAAAGGGAAATCCCATGCATTTTTCAAAATTCTTAATTAAACCATTTTTGCTTTGGTTTTGCTCCGGAATAGTCCACTGTGGTGGTAAATGGAACCAGACGTCCACCTCATTCAAATCACCACCACTGTAAACACCATCACCGCCACTGTAAACATCACCACCACTGTAAACACCATCACCACCACCACTGTAAACACCATCACCACCACCACTGTAAACACCATCACCGCCACTGTAAACACCATCACCGCCACTGTAAACACCACCACTGTAAACACCATCACCGCCACTGTAAACATCACCACCACTGTAAACACCATCACCACCACCACTGTAAACACCATCACCGCCACTGTAAACACCACCACTGTAAACACCATCACCGCCACTGTAAACATCACCACCACTGTAAACACCATCAGCACCACTGTAAACACCATCACCACCACCACTGTAAACACCATCACCGCCACTGTAAACATCACCACCACCATTGTAAACATCACCACCACTGTAAACACCATCACCACCACTGTAAACACCATCAACACCACTGTAAACACCACCACTGTAAACACCATCACCGCCACTGTAAACACCATCACCACCACTGTAAACACCATCACCACTGTAAACACCATCACCACCACTATAAACATCACCACCACCACCACTGTAAACATCATCACCACCACTGTAAACAACATCACCACCACTGTAAACACCATCACCACCACTATAAACATCACCACCACCACCACTGTAAACACCATCACCACCACTGTAAACATCACCACCACCACTGTAAACACCATCACCACCACTGTACACATCATCACCACCACTGTAAACACCATCACCACCACTGTAAACACCATCATCATCACCACCACTGTAAACACCATCACCGCCACTGTAAACACCATCACCGCCACTGTAAACATCACCACCACCACTGTAAACATCACCACCACTGTAAACACCATCACCACCACTGTAAACACCATCACCACTGTAAACACCATCACCACCACTATAAACATCACCACCACCACCACTGTAAACATCATCACCACCACTGTAAACAACATCACCACCACTGTAAACACCATCACCACCACTATAAACATCACCACCACCACTGTAAACACCATCACCACCACTGTAAACATCACCACCACCACTGTAAACACCATCACCACCACTGTACACATCATCACCACCACTGTAAACACCATCACCGCCACTGTAAACACCATCATCATCACCACCACTGTAAACACCATCACCACCACTGTAAACACCATCACCACCACTGTAAACATCACCACCACCACCACTGTAAACATCACCACCACCACCACTGTAAACACCACCACTGTAAACACCATCACCACCACCACTGTAAACACCTTCACCACCACTGTAAACATCATCACCACCACCACTGTAAACACCAGCACCACCACTGTAAACACCACCACCACCACTGTAAACACCATCACCACCACTGTAAACACCAGCACCACCACTGTAAACATCATCACCACCACTGTAAACACCACCATCACCACTGTAAACACCATCATCACCACTGTAAACATCATCATCACCGCTGTAAACATCGTCATCACCACTGTAAACACCATCATCACCACTGTAAACACCATCACCACCACTGTAAACACCACCATCACCACTGTAAACACCATCACCACCACTGTAAACACCATCACCACCACTGTACACACCATCACCACCACCACTGTAAACACCATCACCACCACTGTAAACATCACCTGAAGCACTTCACACTAAGCCCACTCTGAATCTGTGTGTTTACACTGAATTCTGGGAAACCGTTCAGAGGAGCTGGAGGTTCATCTGTGTTAGTGATTAGTCTCTTCAGACTCGTCCAGCACAGCAAAGCAGTGAAGCCATTGTCACGGCCGTACTCACTACAGCTCAGTGCAGAGAAAATCACAATCAGAGCACAAGAACTGAACAAAACAGAACGTACCTGCGGGGGGCGCTCTTCTTTACGTTCTCCTGAAATTCAGGAAAACAAAACAAGAAACAGAAAACTTTTAGTACATGTCGCTGTAATTTACTATGTGACTGTGTGACTGTGTGACTGTAACTGTGTGACTGTAACTCTGTGACTGTGTGATTGTAACTGTGTGACTGTGTGACTGTGTGACTGTGAAACTGTGTGACTGTGTGACTGTAACTGTGTGACTGTGTGACAGTTACAATCACACAGTTACACAGTCACACAGTCACACAGTGACACAGTCAGACAGTTACAATCACACAGTTACAATCACACAGTCACACAGTTACACAGTCAGTCACTCAGTTACTATCACACAGTCACACATTCACACAGTTACAATCACACAGTCACACAGTCACACCGTTACAATCACACAGTCACACAGTTACACAGTTACACGGTCACACAGTAACACGGTCACACAGTAACACGGTCACACAGTTACACAGTTACACAGTTACACAGTCACACAGTAATACAGTTACACAGTCACACAGTTACAATCACACAGTCACACAGTTACACAGTCAGTCACTCAGTTACAATCACACAGTCACACATTCACACAGTTACAATCACACAGTCCCACCGTTACAATCACACAGTCACACAGTCACACAGTTACACAGTCACACAGTTACACAGTCACACAATTACAGTCACACAGTTACACAGTCACACAGCCACACAGTTACACCGTCACAAAGTCACACAGTTATACAGTCACACAGTCACACAGTTACACAGTCACACAGCCACACAGTCACACAGTCACAGTCACAGTCACACAGTTACAATTACACAGTCACACAGTCACACAGCCACACAGTTACACAGTCACACAGTTACACAGTCACACAGTTACACAGTCACACAGTTACAATCACACAGTCACACAGTTACACAGTCAGTCACTCAGTTACAATCACACAGTCACACATTCACACAGTTACAATCACACAGTCACACCGTTACAATCACACAGTCACACAGTTACAAGTCACACAGTCACACAGTTACAGCCACACAGTCACACGGTTACACAGTCACAGAGTCACACAGTCACACAGCCACACAGTTACACGGTCACACAGTAACACGGTCACACAGTTACACAGTCACACAGCAACACAGTTACACAATCACACAGTCACACAGTTACACAGTCACACAGTTACAATCACACAGTCACACAGTTACAGTCAGTCACTCAGTTACAATCACACAGTCACAATCACACAGTCACACAGTCACACCGTTACAATCACACAGTCACAGTTACACAGTCACACAGTCACACAGTTACACAGTCACACAGTTACACAGTCACACAGCCACACAGTTACACCGTCACAAAGTCAGTTATACAGTCACACAGTTACACAGTCACACAGTTACACAGCCACACAGCCACACAGTTACACAGTCACACAGTTACACAGTCACACAGTCACACAGTTACACAGTCACACAGTTACAATCACACAGTCACACAGTTACACAGTCAGTCACTCAGTTACAATCACACAGTCACACATTCACACAGTTACAATCACACAGTCACACAGTCACACCGTTACAATCACACAGTCACACAGTTACAGTTACACAGTCACACAATTACAGTCACACAGTTACACAGTCACACAGCCACACAGTTACACAGTGACACAGTCACACAGTTATACAGTCACACAGTTACACAGTCACACAGTTACACATTCACACAGTTACAATCACACAGTCACACAGTCACACCGTTACAATCACACAGTTACAGAGTCACACAGTCACACAGTTACAGCCACACAGTCACACGGTTACACAGTCACAGAGTCACACAGTTACACAGTCACACAGTTACACAGTCACACAGTCACACAGTTACACAGTCACACAGTAACACAGTTACACAATCACACAGTCACACAGTTACACAGTCACTCAGTTATACAGTCACACAGTTACACAGTCACACAGTTACACATTCACACAGTTACAATCACACAGTCACACAGTCACACCGTTACAATTACACAGTTACAGAGTCACACAGTCACACAGTTACAGCCACACAGTCACACGGTTACACAGTCACAGAGTCACACAGTCACACAGTTACACAGTCACACAGTCACACAGTTACACAGTCACACAGTAACACAGTTACACAATCACACAGTCACACAGTTACACAGTCACTCAGTTACAATCACAGTCACACATTCACACAGTTACCATTACACAGTCACACAGTCACACCGTTACAATCACACAGTCACAGTTACACAGTCACACAGTTACACAGTCACAAAGTCACACAGTTATACAGTCACACAGTTACAGTCACACAGTTACACAGTCACACAGCCACACAGTCACACAGTCACACAGTCACAGTCACACAGTCACACAGTTACAATTACACAGTCACACAGTTACACAGTCACACAGCCACACAGTTACACAGTCACACAGTTACACAGTCACACAGTCACACAGTTACACAGTCACACAGTTACAATCACACAGTCACACAGTTACACAGTCAGTCACTCAGTTACAACCACACAGTCACACATTCACACAGTTACAATCACACAGTCACACAGTCACACCGTTACAATCACACAGTCACACAGTTACACAGTTACACAGTCACACCGTTACAATCACACAGTCACACAGTTACACAGTTACACAGTCACACAATCACACAGTTACAATCACACAGTCACACAGTCACACCGTTACAATCACACAGTCACACAGTTACACAGTTACACAGTCACACTATTACAGTCACACAGTTACACAGTCACACAGCCACACAGTTACACAGTGACACAGTCACACAGTTACACAGTCACACAGTTACACAGTCACACAGTTACACAGTCACACAGTCACACAGTTACACAGTCACACAGTTACACTCACACAGTCACACAGTTACACTCACACAGTCACACAGTTACACTGTTACACTCACACAGTCACACTGTTACACTCACACAGTTACACTGTTACACTCACACAGTCACACAGTCAGTCACACAGCCACACAGTTACACAGTCACACAGTAACACAGTCACACAGTCACACAGTTACACAGTCACACAGTTACAATCACAGTCACAGAGTCACAGTCACACAGCCACTCAGTTACACAGTCACACAGTTACACAGTCACAGTCACACAGTCACACAGTCACACAATTACAGTCACACAATTAAAGTCACACAGTCACACAGTCACACAGCCTCACAATTACAGTCACACAGTCACACAGTTACAGGCACACAGTCACACAGTCACACAGTTACACAGTCACACAGTCACACAATAACAGTCACACAGTCACACAGTCACACAGCCTCACAATTACAGTCACACTGTCATACAGTTACAATCACACAGTCAGTCACAGTCACACAGTTACACAGTCACACAGTTACACAGTCACACAGTTACACAGTCACACAGTCACACAGCAAAGCTTTGTGTGTGTGTGTTTTGTTAGTGTGTGTGTGTGAGTTGTTAGTGTGTGTGTGTATTGTTAGTATGTGTGGGTGTGTGTGTGTGTTAGTGTGTGTGTGCGTTGTTAGTATGTGTATGTGTATTGTTAGTATGTGTGTGTGTGTTAGTGTGTGTGTGCGTTGTTAGTATGTGTATGGGTATTTTTAGTATGTGTGGGTGTGTGTGTGTTGTTAGTGTGTGTGTTGTTAGTGTGTGTGTGTGTTGTTAGTGTGTGTGTTGTTAGTGTGTGTGTGTGTGTTGTTAGTGTGTGTGATGTTAGTGTGTGTGTGTGTGTGTGTGTGTGTGTTGTTGTTAGTGTGTGTGTTGTTAGTGTTTGTGTGTTGTTAGTATGTGTGTGTGTGTGTGTGTGTGTGTTGTGTGTGTTTGTGTTGTTAGTATGTGTGTGTGTTGTTAGTGTGTGTGTGTGTGTGTGTGTGTGTGGTTAGTGTGTGTGATGTTAGTGTGTGTGTGTGTGTGTGTGTGTGTTGTTAGTGTGTGTGTTGTTAGTGTGTGTGTGTATTGTTAGTGTGTGTAGGTATGTGTGTGTTGTTAGTGTGTGTGTGTTGTTAGTGTGTGTGTGTGTTGTTAGTGTGTGTGTGTGTGTTGTTAGTGTGTGTGTTGTTAGTGTGTGTGTGTGTGTGTTAGTGTGTGTGTTGTTAGTGTGTTTGTTGTTAGTGTGTGTGTGTGTGTGTTAGTGTGTGTGTTGTTAGTGTGTTTGTTGTTAGTGTGTGTGTGTGTGTGTGTGTGTGTGTGTGTTGTTAGTGTGTGTGTTGTTAGTGTGTGTGTATTGTTTGTGTGTGTGTGTGTTGTTAGTGTGTGTTGTTAGTGTGTGTGTGTGTTGTTAGTGTGTGTGTGTGTGTGTGTGTGTTAGTGTGTGTGTGTGTGTTGTTAGTGTGTGTGTTGTTAGTGTGTGTGTGTGTGTGTTGTTAGTGTGTGTGTGTGTGTGTGTGTTGTTAGTGTGTGTTTTGTTAGTGTGTGTGTTGTTAGTGTGTGTGTGTATTGTTAGTGTGTGTGTGTGTGTGTGTGTTGTTAGTGTGTGTTGTTAGTATGTGTGTGTGTTGTTAGTATGTGTGTGTGTTGTTAGTGTGTGTGTGTATTGCTAGTATGTGTAGGTGTGTGTGTTGTTAGTGTGTGTTGTTAGTGTGTGTGTGTTGTGTGTGTGTTGTTTAGTGTGTGTGTGTATTGTTTAGTGTGTGTTTTGTTAGTGTGTGTGTGTGTGTGTGTTGTTAGTGTGTGTGTTGTTAGTGTGTGTGTGTGTTGTTAGTGTGTGTGTGTGTGTGTTGTTAGTGTGTGTGTATTGTTAGTGTGTGTGTGTGTTGTTAATGTGTGTTGTTAGTGTGTGTGTATGTGTGTGTGTTGTTAGTGTGTGTGTATTGTTAGTGTGTGTGTGTGTGTGTGTGTGTGTGTGTGTGTGTGTGTGTTGTTAGTGTGTGTTGTTAGTATGTGTGTGTGTGTGTTGTTAGTGTGTGTGTGTGTGTGTGTTGTTAGTGTGTGTGTTGTTAGTGTATCTCACTGTGGATTGTGTAGCTGACGTTTCCATAAATGGGATTGTCCTCCATCTCTCTGCGCTTCAGGCTAATGCTGCAGCGTCACCATAGCAACCAACAGTTACAGAGGAGAAAATAATCATTTCATTATTAAAACCTTTACAGTTTCACATCATCAGAATTCACCATAACCATAAACCTGAAACCTTCCTCATCATCAGTATTATTATTATTATTATTATTATTATTATTATTATTATTATTATTATTATTGTCGTTGTTGTTGTTGTTGTTGTTATTCTCTGCTAGACTGAGAGTGTGTTGTTGTTTGTTTAGGTGTGTAGAGAGAAACAGGTACAGTGTATTGCTCTGATATTAAATATTTATATAAAATGAAAATGTGTTGCAAGTTTTAAACAGACCGCCATCTGTTATTCTAATAATAATATAAATAATTAAGTTAATAAATAAGATAATCTTTTGATGGAGTGCTATGAGGATTATTGTTCCTGAGTAGAACGTATTGATAGTGAAGGTTCTGTATGTGGAGAATGTGTACCTCCTCCTGAAGCAAGGCAGGAAGTCCTTCCCCCGCGCTGAGAACACACACATCACAATCGATCATCAATAATAAACTAATCAGCATTAAAGAGCCCGTGTCCGAGGCTGTTCGGTTTGTTTTTGTTTACTGTTGTTTATTGTTGTTGTTATACTCAGTAAATAAACAGTAACGAACACCCTTATCTTACCGCACTACCTGCATTAGTGTGTGTGTTAACAGTCACATGATCAGCTGTCACTGGGTCTCACCTGTCCAGTAGTTCTGGATACAGCACAGAATGTTCCAGCACAGAGAGAAGAGCAGAACCCCGCTGAGCACTCCCAGCAGAACCCACAGCTGAGGAGAACCGCTGAAAACACCAACATCTACAACCACAATAATACCCAACACAGCTGAACACCAGCACCATACCCACACATGTACAGTATTCATAAACTATATATTCAGTATAGATTCAGTATACATTCAGTATATATTCAATATTCAGTATATATTCAGTATACATTCAGTATGTATTCAATATTCAGTATATATTCAGTATACATTCAGTATGTATTCAATACTCAGTATATATTCAGTATACATTCAGTATATATTCAATATTCAGTATATATTCAGTATACATTCAGTATATATTCAATATCCAGTATATATTCTTGAAATATATACTGAATATATATCTTGAAATAAACTTGAAACTATTCAGTATACATACTGAATGTATACTGAATAGTTTCAAGTTTATTTGTCATTTGCACATCATGTCAGGACATAACATGTATTGAAATGTTTGGGGTGAGGCTCAGATAAACTCTACAGCAGGGCAGCATTATATATATAAACCAGTACAAACATACAATAAATAGACAATATTCAAGTAAAAATAAGCTAAAAAAATATAAATATAGTTATAACTGAACTATATAAAGGACTATACAATCCTATCTATATATCTTGTGTATTGTATAGTCCTTTATATAGTTCAGTTATAACTATATGTATATTTTTAGCTTATTTTTACTTTAATATTGTCTATTTATTGTATGTTTGTACTGGTTTATATATATAATGCTGCCCTTCTGTAGAGTTAATCTGAGCCTCACCCCAAACATTTCAATGCATGTTATGTCCTGACATGATGTGCAAATGACAAATAAACTTGAAACTATTCAGTATACATTCAGTATATATTCAATATTCAGTATATATTCAGTATACATTCAGTATATATTTAGAATGTAATCAGTATATATTCAGTATATATTCAGTATTTATTTAGTATATATTCAGAATGTATTCAGTATTTATTTAGTATATATTCAGAATGTATTCAGTATATATTCAGTATACATTCAGTATATATTTAGAATGTATTGAGTATATATTCAGTATATATTCAGCATATATTCAGAATGTATTGAGTATATATTCAGAATGTATTGAGTATATATTCAGAATGTATTAGGTATATATTCATATTAATTTATTCAAATAGTTTTATTATGTATTTTAAACATTAAATAAAAAATAAATATAATTAAAATGTTAAAATATTAAACAGAAAATATTAAAATATCAATGATTAAAATTCAGCCGAAGTGAACCTTCCATCAGGAGTGAGACGCTCCTGAACACTCGGCGTGTGTAAGACACTAACGGGGTACGGCCTGCGCTGCTCAGCTGGTCAGCGTTTGTGACTGTGTTTGTTTATTTTCTGTAATTAGAGATTTTATTGAATTTGTTTATTTATTAGGCTTTGGTTTTATCAGCGGCCTCATGTTGTTTTTCTCTCAGACCTTCTTCTCATATATACTTACATATACTTATTATTAGCGTTAGCACATTCTCTAATCCCACTGACCACCACAGTGTCCACTTTTAAACCCACTCTAGTAAAATATGTTTACTTACATTAAAATAAATCAAAACCAGAAACTGGATCAATAAAATAGCAATAAAATATCATAAATCTTAGAACCTGGCTATATATATATATATATATATATATATATATATATATATATATATATATGTATATATATATATATATATATATATATATATATATATATATATATATATATATATATATATATATATATATATATATAAATGTAAGTTTTTCTTGACATAATTTTTTGTGAGACGCTGTTTAGGATAGTTTAGAGAAGACTGATGGTGGAGGGATACATGCAGAACATCTGAACATCTCACACTAAACCTGTTCTGAATGGTAACTACTGAATTGCGGAGGTGTGGTGTAAAAAGTGTAACTGAAGGTATAGACTCACTGTCCGGCTGGTTGGAGCTGCCGTTGATCATGGTGTTCGGTGAAGGTGCTGGTGAGGACTCAGTGGTGAAGAGTGAACTGAGTGCAGGAGACGCGGCGCTGAGGAGCAGCAGCTTCAGTCGGGAGGCAGGATGTAAACGCCATGAACACAACATCAGCAAAGCAGCTGCAGAAAACCACATCCCCTCCACACACACACACTATACACACACACATACACACTATACACACACACTATACACACACACACTATACACTATACACACACACACACACTATACACACTATACACACACACATATACACAATACACACACACTATACACACACACACTATACACACACACACACTTACACACTATACACACACACACACACTATACACACACACACTATACACACTATACACACACACTATACACACATACACACTATACACACACACTATACACACACACTATACACTATACACACACACTATACACACTATACACACATATACACTATACACACACACTATACACACACACACTATACACACACACACTATACACACACACATACACACTATACACACACACTATACACACACACACTATACACTATAAACACACACACTATACACACACACTATATACACACACACATACACACTATACACACACACTATACACACATACACACTATACACACACACTATACACTATACACACACTATACACACTATACACACATATACACTATACACACACACTATACACACACACACACACACTATACACACACACACACACACTATACACACACTATACACACACACACTATACACACTATACACACACACACATATACACTATACACACACACTATACACACACACACTATACACACACACATACACACTATACACACACACACTATACACACACATACACACTATACACACACACTATACACACACACATACACACTATACACACACACACTATACACACACACACTATACACACACACATACACACTATACACACACACACACACTATACACACACACACACTATACACACACACATACACACTATACACACACACTATACACACACACTATACACACACACACACTATACACACTATACACACACACACACATATACACTATACACACACACTATACACACACACTATACACACACACACACACTATACACACACACTATACACACACACACACACACTATACACACACACTATACACACACACTATACACACACACACTATACACACTATACACACACACATACACACTATACACACACACACTATACACACACACACTATACATACACACTATACACACACACACACACTATACACACACACACTATACACACACACATACACACTATACACACACACTATACACACACACTATACACACACACACACACTATACACACTATACACACAAACACACATATACACTATACACACACTATACACACACACACTATACACACACATACACACTATACACACACACTATACACACACACACACTATACACACACACACTATACACACACACATACACACTATACACACACACACTATACACACACTATACACACACACACTATACACACACACATACACACTATACACACACACTATACACACACACACTATACACTATACACACACACACTATACACACTATACACACACACACATATACACAATACACACACTCTATACACACACACACTATACACACACACATACACACTATACACACACACTATACACACACACACTATACACACTATACACACACACTATACACACATACACACTATACACACACACTATACACACACACACTATACACTATACACACACACTATACACACTATACACACATATACACTATACACACACACTATACACACACACACTATACACACACACTATACACACACACACTATACACACACTCATTCACACTAACTATACACACACACTATACACACACACACTATACACTATACACACACACACTATACACACACACACATACACTATACACACACACTATACACACACACACATACACACTATACACACACACACACACACACACTATACACACACACACTATACACACTATACACACACACTATACACACATACACACTATACACACACACTATACACTATACACACACACTATACACACTATACACACATACACACTATACACACACACTATACACACACACACACACTATACACACACACACACTATACACACACACACTATACACACACACACTATACACACTATACACACACACACATATACACTATACACACACACTATACACACACACACTATACACACACACACATACACACTATACACACACACACTATACACACACACTATACACACACACATACACACTCACTATACACACACACTATACACACACACACTATACACACACACATACACACTATACACACACACACACACTATACACACACACACTATACACACACACATACACACTATACACACACACTATACACACACACTATACACACACACACTATACACACTATACACACACACACATATACACTATACACACACTATACACACACACTATACACACACATATACACTATACACACACACACTATACACACACACTATACACACACACACACACTATACACACACACACACTATACACACACACACTATACACACACACTATACACACACTATACACACACACACTATACACACACACATACACACTATACACACACACTATACACACACACATACACACTATACACACACACACATACACATACACACACATATACATACACACACACTATACACATACACACACACTATACACACACACATATACATACACACACACTATACACATATACACACACACTATATACACACACATATACATACACACACACTAAACACATATACACACATACACACTATACACACACACATACACATACACACACAAACTATACACACACACATACACACTATACACACACACATACACACTATACACACACATACACACACACACTATACACACACACATATACATACACACACTATACACATATACACACATACACACTATACACACACACATACACATACACACACACACTATACACACACATATACATACACACACATACACACTATAAACACATACACTATACACACACACATATACATACACACACACTGTACATACACACACACTATACACACATACACACTATACACACACACATATACATACACACATACACATACACACACACACTATACACACACACACACTATACACACACACTATACGCACACACACATACACACTATACACACACACACATACACATACACACACACACTATACACATACACACATACACACTATACACACACACATACACACACACACTATACACACACATATACATACACACACACTATACACATATACACACATACACACTATACACACACACACTATACACACACACATATACATACACACACACTGTACATACACACACACTATACACACATACACACTATACACACACACATATACATACACACATACACATACACACACACACTATACACACACACTATACACACACACACACATACACACTATACACACACATACACATACACACACACACTATACACATACACACATACACACACACACACTATACACACACACACATACACACACACTATACACACACATACACACACACACTATACACACACACACTATACACACACACTATACACTATACACACACACTATACACTATACACACATACACACACTATACACTATACACACACACACATATACACACACATACACATACTATACACACACTATACACACACATACATACACACACACACTATACACACACACTATACACACACATACACACACTATACACACACTATACACACTACACACACACTATACACACACACATACACACACACACATATACACACACACTATACACACACACATACACACACTATACACACACACACACTATACACAAACACACATACACATACACACACTATACACACACACATACACACACTATACACACACACATACACACGCATACACACACACACTATACACACACACACACTATACACACACACACACACTATACACACACACATACACACGCATACACACACACACTATACACACACACACACTATACACACACACATACACACACTATACACACACACACTATAGACACACACATACACACACACATACATACACACACACACTATAGACACACACACACTATACACACACACACACTATACACACACACATACACACACTATACACACACACACTATAGACACACACATACACACACATACATACACACACACACTATAGACACACACACACTATACACACACATTATTATTAGTTATTGATTGTTTATCAATTGGTTTCTGGAGAGAGAGATAGAAGCTGATTCTGACGTTCGATCTGAAGTGAACTGCGTTATTTCTGTTAGCATTAGGCTAAGATAGCTAACTAATATCAGGTTTACTGATTATTATAATATAAACTGTATAAATATATCATATCAGTAATATCTCTTAATCAGACATCAAACAGGAAACACTGCCGGAAGATCCAGCTGACCAGCTCAAGCTGGTGACCAGGCTGACCACTGATCATCTACCAGCTGGCAAGATGGGCCGGTTCACCAGCTGACCAGCTGTTAGCTTGCTCCTGTGTTGGTTGACCAGTTATGTCCAGCTCCTCCAGCTCTGAGGACCTGAACAACAGCTGGACCACCAGCTTCAGACCAGCTTCAGACCAGCTGGACAGGAGAAGACGCTTAGCTACAACACACCTGGTTCCATTTTCAGTTTTGGTCGGAGTTCTCCTTTAGGCACTTTTTGAGCTTCTCTGGGTGATTGGGTGAACTGTGATTGGATAACCTCTAGCTGGGTGAGCTCTGATTGGATGAGCTCTGACTGGGTGAACTCTGACTGGGTGTGCTCTGATTGGATGAGCTCTGACTGGTTGTGCTCTGATTGGATGAGCTCTGGCTGGATGAGCTCTGGCTGGGTGAACTCTGACTGGGTGTGCTCTGATTGGATGAGCTCTGACTGGGTGTGCTCTGGTTGGATGAGCTCTGACTGGGTGTGCTCTGGTTGGATGAGCTCTGACTGGGTGTGCTCTGGTTGGATGAGCTCTGACTGGGTGTGCTCTGGTTGGATGAGCTCTGACTGGGTGAACTCTGATTGGGTGAACTCTGACTGGGTGTGCTTTGATTGGATGAGCTCTGGCGGGATGAGCTCTGGCTGGGTGAGCTCTGATTGGACGAGCTCAGTTTTAGGATAAACTCTGTTTGGGACGAAGTGAACGTGTAACTTTACGCTACGTCATTTGCGTAGGTTCGAGCTGGGCGTTGCTAAAACTCCTCCATCCCGACCAGATCAGATCTTCTGCTGAAGCTCCTTCTTTTCGCTGGACGGTCTCGGAGCTGCGGAGTGTCTGCAGAACCCAACACTGCAAAATGTTCAGTTTCGGCTCCAAGCTGCTCCTGATGTTCCTCCTGGTCTTCCCCTGCGCTCTGAGTGAGTTACAGAGTTCCTACTGCGGACTGACTGACTGACTGACTGACTCACTGACCCACTGACGTGGCATAGTCGTGTACTTGTGTAGTTGTGTAGTTGTTTAGTCGTGTAGTGTCACTGTAGCTCAGAGCTGATGTTTAGAGTCAGTGAGTGGAGACTAGTTGGATCTGAACTCAGTCTGGCTGAGGCTCTTTAGAACTCCGTTCCACCTTAAATGCTGTCTGAGGCTCCAGACTGGAACTGCAGCTGTTTAAGGTGGAACGGAGAGTTCGGGGAAGAACCCACTTTAGCTAAAGCGTATGAGCACATACTGCACCAGACTGCGTTCCTCAGACCTCCAAACACCTTCAGAGCAGCAGGTATCTACACTCCGAGCGCTCGGGCTCTTTGAAGTGGGGGGAAGAGTCCGGTCCAGCTCGGCCCAGCAGCCTGGCCAGTTCGGTGACGTGTCCTAACCGCTCCAGCCTCACGAGCGCTTTCCTTCCCACATACAGGCTCTTTAATGTAGTCTCACCTGCGACCTGTCCTCCTTCCAGCTGCTCCCTCAGTACACGTACACGCTCAGAGGACAATTCCACCCGAAATTCCTCCAAAATTCCAGCAGCTGAGAGAGAGAATCAGTGGTGTTTACAGTGGTGGTGATGGTAACCAGGGGTCTCCACCTCTACACAGTCATTGTATTTACTATGAAACCCACCAGTGGATCTACACGTGTCTTCTGAGTTTATCTGGATGTTGATGGTAAAATGTGGAGGATCTGAAAATACTAGGTTTTCTTTGGGGACTATTTGAACCTCACAGCGTCCTGCATGTATCCCTCCACCATGAATGGAGTTTAAGACTGAGATCTTCTCTAAACTATCATAAACAGAGTCTCAGAATCAGACAGTGTATTTATAACATCTACTGTAAGAACTTTCTGTGAGGAGCTTTTAGAGGAGGACGTCTGGTTCCATTCACCTCCACTGTGAACAGATCTGACTGTATCTAGAACAGCTTTTAGAGGTGGACGTCTGGTTCCATTCACCTCCACTGTGTACAGTTCTGACTGTATCTAGAACAGTTTTTAGAGGTGGACGTCTGGTTCCATTCACCTCCACTGTGAACAGATCTGACTGTATCTAGAACAGCTTTTAGAGGTGGACGTCTGGTTCCATTCACCTCCACTGTGTACAGTTCTGACTGTATCTAGAACAGTTTTTAGAGGTGGACGTCTGGTTCCATTCACCTCCACTGTGAACAGATCTGACTGCATCTAGAACAGCTTTTAGAGGTGGACGTCTGGTTCCATTCACCTCCACTGTGTACAGTTCTGACTGTATCTAGAACAGTTTTTAGAGGTGGACGTCTGGTTCCATTCACCTCCACTGTGAACAGATCTGACTGTATCTAGAACAGCTTTTAGAGGTGGACGTCTGGTTCCATTCACCTCCACTGTGTACAGTTCTGACTGTATCTAGAACAGTTTTTAGAGGTGGACGTCTGGTTCCATTCACCTCCACTGTGAACAGATCTGACTGCATCTAGAACAGCTTTTAGAGGTGGACGTCTGGTTCCATTCACCTCCACTGTGTACAGTTCTGACTGTATCTAGAACAGTTTTTAGAGGTGGACGTCTGGTTCCATTCACCTCCACTGTGAACAGATCTGACTGTATCTAGAACAGCTTTTAGAGGTGGACGTCTGGTTCCATTCACCTCCACTGTGTACAGTTCTGACTGTATCTAGAACAGTTTTTAGAGGTGGACGTCTGGTTCCATTCACCTCCACTGTGAACAGATCTGACTGCATCTAGAACAGCTTTTAGAGGTGGACGTCTGGTTCCATTCACCTCCACTGTGTACAGTTCTGACTGTATCTAGAACAGTTTTTAGAGGTGGACGTCTGGTTCCATTCACCTCCACTGTGAACAGATCTGACTGTATCTAGAACAGCTTTTAGAGGTGGACGTCTGGTTCCATTCACCTCCACTGTGTACAGTTCTGACTGTATCTAGAACAGTTTTTAGAGGTGGACGTCTGGTTCCATTCACCTCCGCTGTGAACAGAACTGACTGTATGTAGAGCAGAGAGTTCCACACAGAACCCACTCTGAGTGACTTTGTATATGTATTTCTCTTGAATGTAGCCGATAGCCAGGTTCTAAGAAATCTATAAAACACTTTATTATTAAAAATTAATCAGTTTTAATAGAGTAAGTAGTACTTTTACACTTTATTATTAAATATTAAACAGTATTAATAGAGTAAGTAGAGCTTTTACACTTTATTATTAAATATTAAACAGTATTAATAGAGTAAGTAGAGCTTTTACACTTTATTATTAAATATTAATCAGTATTAATAGAGTAAGTAGAGCTTTTACACTATATTATTAAATATTAAACAGTATTAATAGAGTAAGTAGAGCTTTTACACTTTATTATTAAATATTAAACAGTATTAATAGAGTAAGTAGAGCTTTTACACTTTATTATTAAATATTAATCAGTATTAATAGAGTAAGTAGAGCTTTTACACTTTATTATTAAATATTAAACAGTATTAATAGAGTAAGTAGAGCTTTTACACTTTATTATTAAATATTAATCAGTATTAATAGAGTAAGTAGAGCTTTTACACTTTATTATTAAATATTAATCAGTATTAATAGAGTAAGTAGAGCTTTTACACTTTATTATTAAATATTAAACAGTATTAATAGAGTAAGTAGAGCTTTTACACTTTATTATTAAATATTAAACAGTATTAATAGAGTAAGTAGAGCTTTTACACTTTATTATTAAATATTAAACAGTATAATTAGAATAAGTAGTGCTTTTACACTTTATTATTAAATATTAATCAGTATAATTAGAATAAGTAGTGCTTTTACACTTTATTATTAAATATTAATCAGTATAATTAGAATAAGTAGTGCTTTTACACTTTATTATTAAATATTAATCAGTATTAATAGAGCAAGTAGTGCTTTTACACTTTATTATTAAATATTAAACAGTATTAATAGAGTAAGTAGAGCTTTTACACTTTATTATTAAATATTAAACAGTATTAATAGAGTAAGTAGAGCTTTTACACGTTATTATTAAATATTAAACAGTATTAATAGAGTAAGTAGTGTTTTACATTTTATTATTAAATATTAATCAGTATTAATAGAGTAAGTAGTGCTTTTACACTTTATTATTAAATATTAAACAGTATTAATAGAGTAAGTAGAGCTTTTACACTTTATTATTAAATATTAAACAGTATTAATAGAGTAAGTAGAGCTTTTACACTTTATTATCAAATATTAAACAGTATTAATAGAGTAAGTAGTGTTTTACATTTTATTATTAAATATTAAACAGTATTAATAGAGTAAGTAGAGTTTTTACACTTTATTATTAAATATTAATCAGTATTAATAGAGTAAGTAGTGTTTTACATTTTATTATTAAATATTAAACAGTATTAATAGAGTAAGTAGAGCTTTTACACTTTATTATTAAATATTAATCAGTATTAATAGATTAAGTAGTGCTTTTACACTTTATTATTAAATATTAAACAGTATTAATAGAGTAAGTAGAGCTTTTACACTTTATTATTAAATATTAATCAGTATTAATAGAGTAAGTAGTGTTTTACACTTTATTATTAAATATTATATAATAATAATAATAATAATTATAATAATAGTAATAATAATAATTATTATTATTATTATTAAATATACTCTCTGTGTGCGCTAACTATGTGACACGTCGGCAGAAGTGGTTCAGAATTTAAATCATTAATTAAATATTAATGAGCCGGTTTGATATTTTAATCTCTGAAGTGTAAAATCAGTTTTCACATCGTTAGACAGTCTGTACATGACCTGGACCTCCTGGACCTCCTGGACTTCCTGGACCTCCTGGAGCTCCTGGACCTCCTGGAGCTCCTGGTCAGTGCAGTGATATGGCCAGGTTTCTGAGATTGACCTGCTGTTGTGTCTGATCTCGCAGGCGGAGCGCTGGCCGAGTCGGACCCTGATCTCCCAGACGAGGCCGTGGACGAGGCTGCGGACGTGGCGGTGGAGGAGGAGGAGGAGGAAGAGGAGGAAGATGAAGCTCTAGTGGAAGAAAATCAAGCAGGAGACGCAGTAAGAAACATTGATCCACCTCAGTTATTGATCTGCACATGAAAGTGATCAGATAACACTCAGTGAGTGGACAGTGGAACTAATCACAGAGTGCAGGGCCATTAAAGAGCCCATCTGCTGCATATTTAAACTTTATATATAACTATATAATAAACTATATATAACTGTATATATAACCCTAAATATAAAAATATATAATAAACTCTATATAGAATCCTATATATTAAACTCTATATATAACCCTATATATTAAACTATATAATAAACTCTATATATAACCCTATATATTAAACTCTATATAATAAACTCTATATATAACTATATATTAATTCTATATATAAAACTGTATATATAACTATATAACAAACTCTATATAACTCTATATATTAAACTCTCTATATAACCCTATATATTAAACTCTATATAATAAACTTTATATACAACCCTATGTATATTAATCTCTATATATAACTCTATATATTAAATTGTATATATAACAATATATTAAACGCTATATATAACTATATAACAACCTCTATATATAACTATATATTAAACTCTCTATATAACCCTATATATTAAATTCTATATATGTAACTATATAATACACTCTATATAATAAACTCTATATATAACACTATATATTAAACTCTATATTAAACTCTATATGTAACTATATATTAAATTATACATATATATATATATAACTATACAATAAACTCTATATGTAACCATATATATTAAACTCTATATTAAACTCTATATAATAAACTCTATATATAACTCTATATATTAAACTCTAAATTAAACTCTATATAATAAACTCTATATATAACCCTATATATGAAACTCTATATAATAAACTCTATATATAACTCTATATATTAAACTCTATAATAAATTCTATATAATAAACTTTATATATAACTCTATTTTCTGTACTGACTGTTTCCTCTCTAAGAACGCAGAAGATGCTGAAGACCTGGATGAAGACTCTCAGGCCACCGACGTCACGTCTCACCCGGACACAGACACAACCATCATCTTCATCACAGGAGAAGGTACATTAGTGAATTTTAACCCTTCGTGCTGATGCAGGTGTCCTGGTTCTGCTCAGGTTCTGATTGTAGGTCGTGTTCCTGCAGAGTTTCCGGCCAATGAGATTGTGAAGTTTCTGGTGGGCTTCACTAATAAGGGCAGTCAGGATTTCACGGTCCGCTCTCTGGAGGCGTCGTTCCGTTACCCTCAGGACTTTCAGTTCTACATCCAGAACGTGAGTCTGAGAACCCCCTAACCCTCACACAGTCTACATCTCACCATGAGCAGCTTCGCCCATCCTTCTGAACAGTTCATCTACTGAAATACTGATTCCACATTCAGAACTGCAGCATTGATAGACTGACACAGAGCTGTTATAGAGTAATAATAATAATAATAATGATAATAATAATAATAATAATAACAATAATAATGATAATAATAATAACAGCAGCTCTGAACTGGTCTGACAGGCTTTCAGGTTAATTAATCAACTGAAGATCAGTAAGTGAGATGAGTGTTTCCTGCTGAAGCAGAGTTGATCTGTTAGTTGTGTCTGATTATGTCTGATCTCTGTAGTTCACAGCTCTGCCGCTGGACACGGTGGTCTCTCCGCAGAAACAGGCCTCCTTCGAGTACTCCTTCATTCCCGCTCAGCCGATGGCCGGCCGTCCGTTCGGATTGGTCATTCTGCTGAACTACCAGGACAGTGAGGTAAACACACACCAGAGAAGACCAGCTGCTGAAACCATTACTGTAGTGTTAACTGTAATACTGTAGTGTTTACTGTAGTACTGTAGTGTTTACTGTATTACTGTAGTGTTTACTGTAGTACTGTAGTGTTTACTGTATTACTGTAGTGTTTACTGTAGTACTGTAGTGTTTACTGCAGTATTTTAGTGTTTACTGTAGTACTGTAATGTTTACTGTAGTACTGTAGTGTTTACTGTAGTACTGTAGTGTTTACTGTAGTACTGTAGTGTTTACTGTAGTACTGTAGTGTTTACTGTAGTACTGTAGTGTTTACTGTAGTACTGTAATGTTTACTGTAGTACTGTAGTGTTTACTGTAGTACTTTAGTGTTTACTGTAGTACTGTAGTGTTTACTGTAGTACTGTAGTGTTTACTGTAGTACTGTAGTACTGTAGTGTTAACTGTAATACTGTAATGTTTACTGTAGTATTGTAGTGTTTACTGTAGTACTGTAGTATTTACTGTAGTACTGTAGTACTATAGTGTTAACTGTAATACTGTAATGTTTACTGTAGTATTGTAGTGTTAACTGTAGTACTGTAGTATTTACTGTAGTACTGTAGTACTGTAGTGTTAACTGTAATACTGTAATGTTTACTGTAGTATTGTAGTGTTTACTGTAGTACTGTAGTGTTTACTGTAATACTGTAGTATTTACTGTAGTACTGTAGTATTTACTGTAGTACTGTAGTACTGTAGTGTTAACTGTAATACTGTAATGTTTACTGTAATATTGTAGTGTTTACTGTAGTACTGTAGTATTTACTGTAGTACTGTAGTACTGTAGTGTTAACTGTAATACTGTAATGTTTACTGTAGTATTGTAGTGTTAACTGTAGTACTGTAGTATTTACTGTAGTACTGTAGTACTGTAGTACTGTAGTGTTAACTGTAATACTGTAATGTTTACTGTAGTATTGTAGTGTTAACTGTAGTACTGTAGTATTTACTGTAGTACTGTAGTACTGTAGTGTTAACTGTAATACTGTAATGTTTACTGTAGTATTGTAGTGTTAACTGTAGTACTGTAGTATTTACTTTAGTACTGTAGTACTGTAGTGTTTACTGTAGTACTGTAGTGTTTACTGCAGTATTTTAGTGTTTACTGTAGTACTGTAGTGTTTACTGTATTACTGTAGTACTGTAGTGTTTACTGTAGTACTGTAGTGTTTACTGCAGTATTTTAGTGTTTACTGTAGTACTGTAGTGTTTACTGTAGTACTGTAGTGTTTACTGTAGTACTGTAGTGTTTACTGTAGTACTGTAGTGTTTACTGCAGTATTTTAGTGTTTACTGTAGTACTGTAGTGTTTACTGTAGTACTGTAGTGTTGTAGTGTTAACTGTAATACTGTAATGTTTACTGTAGTATTGTAGTGTTAACTGTAGTACTGTAGTATTTACTGTAGTACTGTAGTACTGTAGTGTTAACTGTAATACTGTAATGTTTACTGTAGTATTGTAGTGTTAACTGTAGTACTGTAGTATTTACTGTAGTACTGTAGTACTGTAATACTGTAGTGTTTACTGTAGTACTGTAGTACTGTAGTGTTTACTGTATTACTGTAGTGTTTACTGTAGTACTGTAGTGTTTACTGCAGTATTTTAGTGTTTACTGTAGTACTGTAGTGTTTACTGTAGTACTGTAGTACTGTAGTGTTTACTGTAGTACTGCAATGTTTACTGTAGTACCAACACGAACAGATCAAAACAGTTAATCAGTAGAAACATCCGAAACATGTGTATACATATTTATATTTAACATTCCAGTTTATACTGAACAAAACCGGAATATTAGTATCATATCAGTCTAATAAAGCAAATTAATCTAATAAAGTTAATTATTCTAATGAATCTAATTAATCAAATTATTCTAATAAACCTGATAAAGGATCTGTATCATCTCTGCAGACGTGTGTCGCGTGTTACTGACGGTCTTTGATGGTGTTCTTGTTTCAGGGTAACGTTTTTCAGAGCCCCGTTTACAACCAGACTGTGACCATCACTGAGCTGGACGAGGGTCTGGACGGAGAGACGTAAGGACTAACGAGCTTTATGTGTAAACTGTGTTTATATGAATGATAAATTCAGGTGTAATTAGTAGTATTAAGTAGTAGTAGTGGAGTTAATTACTTTATTAATTACTGGATTGTTTTACAAATATTCTTCAGCCACATATAAGAGTCATGACTGGAGTAAAGTGAGGACTTTTATTATGAATTTCAGGATGTTTATGTACGTCTTCCTGGGTGGGCTGGTTGCTCTGATGGTCTTCGGGATGTATCAGGTGCTTGAGGCCCGAACGGTGTGTATCCTTCAGTTCTTCTGTTTCTGAGCAGCTGAAGAGAATCATCTACAGTCGCAGCACTCCCGTCAAACCCCCAACCTCTAGAGGGCAGTGCTGTCATCTATCTTCAGCTATTAGACTCCAGTGTACCACTCACAGTAGCATTAGCACACCTACACGTATTCTGGTGCATTTTTGGGAACACATTACTGTAGTACTTTAGTATTTTACTGTATTATTTTACTGTAGTACTTTAGTATTTTACTGTATTACTTTACTGTAGTACTTTACTGTAGTACTTTAGTATTTTACTGTATTATTTTACTGTAGTACTTTAGTATTTTACTGTAGTACTTTACTATAGTACTTTAGTATTTTACTGTATTATTTTACTGTAGTACTTTAGTATTTTACTGTATTACTTTACTGTAGTACTTTACTGTAGTACTTTAGTATTTTACTGTATTACTTAACTGTAGTACTTTACTGTAGTACTGTAGTATTTACTGTATTACTGTAGTACTGAAGTACTGTAGTGTTTACTGTAGTACTGTAGTGTTTACTGTAATACTGTAGTACTGTAGTGTTTACTGTAGTGTTTACTGTAGTACTGAAGTACTGTAGTGTTTACTGTAGTACTGTAGGGTTACTGTAATACTGTAGTGTTTACTGTAGTACTGTAGTATTTACTGTAATACTGTAGTGTTTACTGTAGTAATGTAGTACTGAAGTACTGTAGTGTTTACTGTAGTACTGTAGTGTTTACTGTAATACTGTAGTATTTACTGTAGTACTGCATTACTGTAGTGTTTACTGTAGTACTGTAGTATTTACTGTAGTACTGTAGTATTACTGTAATACTGTAGTGTTTACTGTAGTAATGTAGTATAGTAGTGTTTACTGTAATACTGTAGTGTTTACTGTAGTACTGTAGTACTGTAGTGTTTACTGTAGTACTTTAGTGTTTAATGTAGTACTGTAGTGTTTACTGTAGTACTGTAGTGTTTATTGTAGTACTGTAGTGTTTACTGCAGTACTTTAGTGTTTACTGTAGTACTGTAGTGTTTACTGTAGTACTGTAGTGTTTACTGTAGTTCTGTAGTGTTTACTGTAGTACTGTAGTGTTTACTCTAATACTGTAGTGTTTACTGTAGTACTTTAATGTTTACTGTAGTATTTACTGTAGTACTGTAATACTGTAGTGTTTACTGTAGTACTGTAATACTGTAGTGTTTACTGTAGTAATGTAGTACTGTAGTGTTTACTGTAATACTGTAGTGTTTACTGTAGTACTGTAGTGTTTACTGTAGTACTGTAGTGTTTACTGTAGTACTGTAGTGTTTACTGTAGTACTGTAGTGTTTACTGTAGTACTGTATTACTGTAGTGTTTACTGTAGTACTGTAGTGTTTACTGTAGTACTGTAGTGTTTACTGCAGTACTTTAGTGTTTACTGTAGTACTGTAGTGTTTACTGTAGTACTGTAGTGTTTACTGTAGTACTGTAGTGTTTACTGCAGTACTTTAGTGTTTACTGTAGTACTGTAGTGTTTACTGTAGTACTGTAGTGTTTACTGTAGTACTGTAGTGTTTACTGTAGTACTGTAGTACTGTAGTATTTACTGTAGTACTGTAGTATTTACTGTAGTACTGTAGTGTTTACTATAATACTGTAGTGTTTACTGTAGTACTGTAGTATTTACTGTAGTACTGTAGTGTTTACTCTAATACTGTAGTGTTTACTGTAGTACTGTAATGTTTACTGTAGTACTGTAGTGTTTACTGTAGTACTGTTATACTGTAGTGTTTACTGTAGTACTGTAATACTGTAGTGTTTACTGTAATACTGTAGTGTTTACTGTAATACTGTAGTGTTTACTGTAGTACTGTAGTATTTACTGTTGTACTGTAGTGTTTACTGTAGTACTGTAACACTAGTGTTTACTGTAGTATTGTAGTACTTTAATGTTTACTGTAGTACTGTAGTACTGTAGTATTTACTGTAGTACTGTAGTATTACTGTAATACTGTAGTGTTTACTGTAGTAATGTAGTACTGTAGTGTTTACTGTAGTACTGTAGTGTTTACTGTAGTACTGTAGTGTTTACTGTAATACTGTAGTGTTTACTGTAGTACTGTAGTGTTTACTGTAGTACTGTAGTGTTTACTGTAGTACTGTAGTGTTTACTGTAGTACTGTAGTACTGTAGTATTTACTGTAGTACTGTAGTACTGTAGTGTTTACTGTAATACTGTAGTGTTTACTGTAGTACCTTAATGTTTACTGTAGTACTGTAGTATTTACTGTAGTACTGTAGTGTTTACTGTACTACTGTAGTGTTTACTGTAGTACTGTTGTACTGTAGTATTTACTGTAGTACTGTAGTACTGTAGTGTTTACTGTAGTACTGTAGTGTTTACTGTAGTACTGTAGTGTTTACTGTAGTACTGTAGTGTTTACTGCAGTACTTTAGTGTTTACTGTAGTACTGTAGTGTTTACTGTAGTACTGTAGTGTTTACTGCAGTACTTTAGTGTTTACTGTAGTACTGTAGTACTGAAGTTTTTACTGTAGTACTGTAGTACTGTAGTGTTTACTGTAATACTGTAGTGTTTACTGTAGTACTTTAATGTTTACTGTAGTACTGTAGTATTTGCTGTAGTACTGTAGTGTTTACTGTAATACTGTAGTACTGTAGTGTTCACTGTAATACTGTAGTGTTTACTGTAGTACTTTAATGTTTACTGTAGTACTGTAGTGTTTACTGTAGTACTGTAGTGTTTACTGTAGTACTGTAGTACTGTAGTGTTTACTGTAGTACTGTAGTGTTTACTGTAGTACTGTAGTGTTTACTGTAATACTGTAGTGTTTACTGTATTACTGTAGTGTTTACTGTAGTACTGTAATGTTTACTGCAGTATTTTAGTGTTTACTGTAGTACTGTAGTGTTTACTGTAGTACTGTAGTACTGTAGTGTTTACTGTAGTACTGTAGTGTTTACTGCAGTATTTTAGTGTTTACTGTAGTACTGTAGTGTTTACTGTAGTACTGTAGTACTGTAGTGTTTACTGTAATACTGTAGTGTTTACTGCAATACTGTAGTACTGTAGTACTGTAGTGTTTACTGTAGTACTGTAGTACTGTAGTGTTTACTGTAATACTGTAGTGTTTACTGTAAAACTGTAGTACTGTAGTGTTTACTGTAGTACTGTAGTACTGTGGTACTGTAGTGTTTACTGTAATACTGTAGTGTTTACTGTAATACTGTAGTACTGTAGTGTTTACTGTAGTACTGTAGTACTGTAGTGTTTACTGTAGTACTGTAGTGTTTACTGTAATACTGTAGTATTTACTGTAGTACTGTAGTGTTTACTGTAGTACAGTAGTACTGTGGTACTGTAGTGTTTACTGTAATACTGTAGTGTTTACTGTAATACTGTAGTACTGTAGTACTGTAGTGTTTACTGTAGTACTGTAGTGTTTACTGTAATACTGTAGTGTTTACTGTAGTACTGTAGTGTTTACTGTAGTACTGTAGTGTTTACTGTAGTACTGTAGTGTTTACTGTAGTACTGTAGTGTTTACTGTAGTACTGTGGTACTGTAGTGTTTACTGTAATACTGTAGTATTTACTGTAATACTGTAGTATTTACTGTAGTACTGTAGTGTTTACTGTAGTACTGTGGTACTGTAGTGTTTACTATAGTACTGTAGTATTTACTGTAATACTGTAGTATTTACTGTAGTACTGTAGTATTTTCTGTAGTACTGTGGTACTGTAGTGTTTACTTTAATACTGTAGTATTTACTGTAGTACTGTAGTGTTTACTGTAATACTGTAGTACTGTGGTACTGTAGTGTTTACTGTAATACTGTAGTATTTACTGTAGTACTGTAGTGTTTACTGTAGTACTGTAGTACTGTGGTACTGTAGTGTTTACTGTAATATTGTAGTGTTTACTGTAATACTGTAGTACTGTAGTGTTTACTGTAGTACTGTAGTATTTACTGTAGTACTGTAGTGTTTACTGTAGTACTGTGGTACTGTAGTGTTTACTGTAATACTGTAGTATTTACTGTAGTACTGTAGTGTTTACTGTAGTACTGTAGTACTGTGGTACTGTAGTGTGTACTGTAATACTGTAGTGTTTACTGTAGTACTGTAGTGTTTACTGTAGTACTGTAGTATTTACTGTAGTACTGTAGTACTGTGGTACTGTAGTGTTTACTGTAATACTGTAGTATTTACTGTAGTACTGTAGTGTTTACTGTAGTACTGTAGTACTGTGGTACTGTAGTGTTTACTGTAATACTGTAGTGTTTACTGTAGTACTGTAGTGTTTACTGTAGTACTGTAGTGTTTACTGTAGTACTGTAGTGTTTACTGTAGTACTGTAGTGTTTACTGTAGTACTGTAGTGTTTACTGTAGTACTGTAGTGTTTACTGTAGTACTGTGGTACTGTGGTACTGTAGTGTTTACTGTAATACTGTAGTGTTTACTGTAGTACTGTAGTGTTTACTGTAGTACTGTAGTACTGTGGTACTGTAGTGTTTACTGTAATACTGTAGTATTTACTGTAGTACTGTAGTGTTTACTGTAGTACTGTAGTGTTTACTGTAGTACTGTAGTGTTTACTGTAATACTGTAGTGTTTACTGTAGTACTGTAGTGTTTACTGTAGTACTGTAGTGTTTACTGTAGTACTGTAGTGTTTACTGTATTACTGTAGTGTTTACTGTAGTACTGTAGTGTTTACTGTAGTACTGTAGTGTTTACTGTAGTACTGTAGTGTTTACTGTAATACTGTAGTGTTTACTGTATTACTGTAGTGTTTACTGTAGTACTGTAGTAATGTGGTACTGTAGTGTTTACTGTAGTACTGTAGTATTTACTGTAGTACTGTAGTGTTTACTGTAGTACTGTAGTACTGTGGTACTGTAGTGTTTACTGTAATACTGTAGTATTTACTGTAGTACTGTAGTGTTTACTGTAGTACTGTAGTACTGTGGTACTGTAGTGTTTACTGTAATACTGTAGTGTTTACTGTAGTACTGTAGTGTTTACTGTAGTACTGTAGTGTTTACTGTAGTACTGTAGTACTGTGGTACTGTAGTGTTTACTGTAATACTGTAGTATTTACTGTAGTACTGTAGTGTTTACTGTAGTACTGTAGTACTGTGGTACTGTAGTGTTTACTGTAATACTGTAGTGTTTACTGTAGTACTGTAGTGTTTACTGTAGTACTGTAGTGTTTACTGTAGTACTGTAGTGTTTACTGTAATACTGTAGTGTTTACTGTAGTACTGTAGTGTTTACTGTAGTACTGTAGTATTTACTGTAGTACTGTGGTACTGTGGTACTGTAGTGTTTACTGTAATACTGTAGTGTTTACTGTAGTACTGTAGTGTTTACTGTAGTACTGTAGTACTGTGGTACTGTAGTGTTTACTGTAATACTGTAGTATTTACTGTAGTACTGTAGTGTTTACTGTAGTACTGTAGTACTGTGGTACTGTAGTGTTTACTGTAATACTGTAGTGTTTACTGTAGTACTGTAGTGTTTACTGTAGTACTGTAGTACTGTAGTGTTTACTGTATTACTGTAGTGTTTACTGTAGTACTGTAGTGTTTACTGTAGTACTGTAGTGTTTACTGTAGTACTGTAGTGTTTACTGTAATACTGTAGTGTTTACTGTAGTACTGTAGTGTTTACTGTAGTACTGTAGTACTTTGGTACTGTAGTGTTTACTGTAATACTGTAGTATTTACTGTAGTACTGTAGTGTTTACTGATGTTAATGTTTATATTTTATTATTACTGTTCAAATGAAATCGGAATATTAGTATCATATCAGACAGTCGGGGTTCTCAGTGACTCCGCCCAGATTTGTACTGGATTTAGTCTGAAGGTCAGTGTGGCCGTGGTCACTGCTACTGGGTTTAATTCTCCAGCCGTGTGTAATAAAGTCTTTATAACACAGTCCTGGTTTCTCAGCAGCTGCAGGTTCTTGTGATCTGAGGGACGCGGTTTGAGCTGATCAGAACGTCTTTAATGATCTGATTAAGTTAAATGAGCAGAATTAATTATTGTAATTAGTGAACTCACTGATGTGATGGTGCGAAGGCTTTGATGTGAGTGACCTCTGACCTGTGATGTGCAGAGGAAGCGAGTTCCGGTGAAGGTGGAGACGGGCACCGGCGGTATGAATGATGTGGATATCAGCTGGATCCCCCAGGAGACCCTCAACGTCATGAGTGAGTTTAACCTTTAGGCTTCACAGAGCCTGCGGGGGAGGGGGGGGGGGGGGTCTGCAGGTGAACCTCGTTCTGCAGGTGAACCAGCACTGAGCTGCACTGAGAGCCTCCAGAACCAGAGCCCGACACTCTGATCAGCAGAGGGGCTTTAGTGTTAACACTGTTACACACTCACACTCTTACACACTCACACACTCTTACACACTGTTAAACTCTCATACACTGTTACACACTCACCCACTGTCAGAAACTCATATTCTTACACACTCTTACACACTCACACACTGTTACACTCATACACTGTTATACACTCACAGTCACAAACTCATACTCTTACACACTCACACACTGTTACACACTCACAGACCGGTACACACTTACTCTTACACACTTACAGACCGGTACACACTCACTCTTACACACTCACAGACCGGTACACACTCACTCTTATACAGTTACACACTCACACACTGTTATACACCCACAGACTGGTACACACTCACTCTTACACACTCACAGACTGGTACACACTCACTCTTACACACTGTTACACACTCACACACTGTTACACAGTCCCACACACTGTTACACACTCTCACACACTGTTACACACTATCACATTTATAGACTGTTAAACACTCATGCACACGCTTTTACACACTCACACCCACACACTGTTACACACATACTGTTACACACTCTCACACTTATATAGTGTTACACACTCTCACACTTAGACTGTTACACACCCACACTGTTACACACACAGAGACTGTTACACACTCACACTGTTACACACTCACACTTACAGACTTACACACTCACTCTTACACACTGTTACACACTCTTTACCTTAAACACACTCAGCATGCGGCGGTGACGCAACTGTGTTTATAAACGATCAGTATATGTATTGATTATTGATTATTAGTAATTCTGTCCTGATTGGTTAGTGTTTGTGTTTGTGAGAGCTCTCTGTGGTGTTGATGTAGCTCTGGTGTGTAGTGATGTAGCAGCTCTGAGAGCGTGAGCTCCTCTGTAGAACCTCCTCCTCCCTGTAGACCCGCTGTAGACCTGCTGTAGACCCGCTGTAGACCTGCTGTAGACCCGCTGTAGACCTGCTGTAAACCCACTGTAGAACCGCTGTAGAACCGCTGTAGACCCGGTGTAGACCCACTGTAAACCCACTGTAGAACCGCTGTAGACCCGCTGTAGACCCGCTGTAGACCCGGTGTAGACCCACTGTAAACCCACTGTAGAACCGCTGTAGACCCGCTGTAGACCCGGTGTAGACCCACTGTAAACCCACTGTAGAACCGCTGTAGACCCGCTGTAGACCCGCTGTAGACCCGGTGTAGACCCACTGTAAACCCACTGTAGAACCGCTGTAGACCCGCTGTAGACCCGGTGTAGACCCACTGTAAACCCACTGTAGAACCGCTGTAGAACCGCTGTAGACCCGCTGTAGACCCGCTGTAGAACCGCTGTAGACCCGCTGTAGACCCACTGTAGAACCGCTGTAGACCCACTGTAGACCCGATGTAGACCCGCTGTAGACCCGCTGTAGACCCGCTGTAGAACCAGAGTGTGGACCTGCTGTAGACCCACTGTAGAACCGCTGTAGACCCGCTGTAGAACTAGAGTGTGGACCTGCTGTAGACCCACTGTAGAACCGCTGTAGAACCAGTGTATACCTGCTGTAGAACCGGTGTATGTGCTGAAGGATCTCTCTGTTCTCCGTTACAGATAAAGCTTCACCGAGAGCTTCTCCGAGGAAACGAGCCACGAGAACAGCCGGAGCTACGGATCAGTAAAGCAGGCGACGGGATTTGGACCCTTCGTACGTTCTTCAGGGTCTTCATACAGCAGCTTTACTGAACTACATCCATCTGCACGTTCCCAACGTTCCCAACGTTCCCAACGTTCCCAACACTAAAACAGCAGCTCCCCAAAACACTCTTACTGTTCATCAGCAGCAGGAACGTCACCTTCATCAGTGCTACAGAGCGGAACCCAAAGCTCCTCCTCCTCCTCATCCCGGAGGAGCAGGGCTGGACCTGATCCGGACCGTACCCCCACTTGGACTCGTTCACTGGGAAGCGCGCTGTGATGAGTGTTCAGTGTTTTATTGTGTCTGTGAGTCGTATCGGAATGTGAAGCTCCTCCTGACCCCGCTGAAGCCCCTCACTCCTCACTCCGGACAGAATTCCGGAAAACGTCCTCCCTTAATAAAGCTGTGTGAAAGCGTTTGTATATACTGGGGTCTGTGTAGCTTTCCTGACTCGACATTTCAAAATCAAAGCCCACCATGTGGGAAACAGCACCGTTTACTATTTACAGGGAAAGTCAGAAGATTTTTCAGAATTCTAACGTATATTAAATATAAACAGTGTCAGTTTAGTGTTAAACTCTCTGTTCTAGATCCAGTCAGATCTGTTTACAGTGGAGGTGAATGGAACCAGACGTCCACCTCTAAAAGCTGTTCTAGATACAGTCAGATCTGTTCACAGTGGAGGTGAATGGAACCAGACGTCCACCTCTAAAAGCTGTTCTAGATACAGTCAGATCTGTTCACAGTGGAGGTGAATGGAACCAGACGTCCACCTCTAAAAGCTGTTCTAGATACAGTCAGATCTGTTCACAGTGGAGGTGAATGGAACCAGACGTCCACCTCTAAAAGCTGTTCTAGATACAGTCAGATCTGTTCACAGTGGAGGTGAATGGAACCAGACGTCCACCTCTAAAAGCTGTTCTAGATACAGTCAGATCTGTTCACAGTGGAGGTGAATGGAACCAGACGTCCACCTCTAAAAGCTGTTCTAGATCCAGTCAGATCTGTTTACAGTGCTGGTGAATGGAACCAGACATCCACCTCTAAAAGCTGTTCTAGATCCAGTCAGATCTGTTCACAGTGCTGGTGAATGGAACCAGACATCCACCTCTAAAAGCTGTTCTAGATCCAGTCAGATCTGTTCACAGTGCTGGTGAATGGAACCAGACATCCACCTCTAAAAGCTGTTCTAGATCCAGTCAGATCTGTTCACAGTGCTGGTGAATGGAACCAGACATCCACCTCTAAAAGCTGTTCTAGATACAGTCAGATCTGTTCACAGTGGAGGTGAATGGAACCAGACATCCACCTCTAAAAGCTGTTCTAGATCCAGTCAGATCTGTTCACAGTGCTGGTGAATGGAACCAGACGTCCACCTCTAAAAGCTGTTCTAGATCCAGTCAGATCTGTTCACAGTGGAGGTGAATGGAACCAGACGTCCACCTCTAAAAGCTGTTCTAGATCCAGTCAGATCTGTTCACAGTGCTGGTGAATGGAACCAGACATCCACCTCTAAAAGCTGTTCTAGATCCAGTCAGATCTGTTCACAGTGGAGGTGAATGGAACCAGACGTCCACCTCTAAAAGCTGTTCTAGATGCAGTCAGATCTGTTCACAGTGGAGGTGAATGGAACCAAACATCCACCTCTAAAAGCTGTTCTCGATCCAGTCAGATCTGTTCACAGTGGAGGTGAATGGAACCAGACATCCACCTCTAAAAGCTGTTCTAGATACAGTCAGATCTGTTCACAGTGCTGGTGAATGGAACCAGACATCCACCTCTAAAAGCTGTTCTAGATACAGTCAGATCTGTTCACAGTGGAGGTGAATGGAACCAGACATCCACCTCTAAAAGCTGTTCTAGATCCAGTCAGATCTGTTCACAGTGCTGGTGAATGGAACCAGACGTCCACCTCTAAAAGCTGTTCTAGATCCAGTCAGATCTGTTCACAGTGGAGGTGAATGGAACCAGACGTCCACCTCTAAAAGCTGTTCTAGATCCAGTCAGATCTGTTCACAGTGCTGGTGAATGGAACCAGACATCCACCTCTAAAAGCTGTTCTAGATCCAGTCAGATCTGTTCACAGTGGAGGTGAATGGAACCAGACGTCCACCTCTAAAGCTGTTCTAGATACAGTCAGATCTGTTCACAGTGGTGGTGAATGGAACCAAACATCCACCTCTAAAAGCTGTTCTCGATCCAGTCAGATCTGTTCACAGTGGAGGTGAATGGAACCAGACATCCACCTCTAAAAGCTGTTCTAGATACAGTCAGATCTGTTCACAGTGCTGGTGAATGGAACCAGACATCCACCTCTAAAAGCTGTTCTAGATCCAGTCAGATCTGTTCACAGTGCTGGTGAATGGAACCAGACATCCACCTCTAAAAGCTGTTCTAGATCCAGTCAGATCTGTTCACAGTGCTGGTGAATGGAACCAGACATCCACCTCTAAAAGACATCCACCTCTAAAAGCTGTTCTAGATACAGTCAGAACTGTTCACAGTGGAGGTGAATGGAACCAGACATCCACCTCTAAAAGCTGTTCTAGATACAGTCAGATCTGTTCACAGTGGAGGTGAATGGAACCAGACATCCACCTCTAAAAGCTGTTCTAGATACAGTCAGAACTGTTCACAGTGGAGGTGAATGGAACCAGACGTCCACCTCTAAAAGCTGTACTAGATACAGTCAGATCTGTTCACAGTGGTGGTGAATGGAACCAGACGTCCACCTCTAAAAGCTGTTCTAGATACAGTCAGATCTGTTCACAGTGGTGGTGAACTGAACCAGACGTACACCTCTAAAAGCTGTTCTAGATCCAGTCAGATCTGTTCACAGTGCTGGTGAATGGAACCAGACATCCACCTCTAAAAGCTGTTCTAGATCCAGTCAGATCTGTTCACAGTGCTGGTGAATGGAACCAGACATCCACCTCTAAAAGCTGTTCTAGATCCAGTCAGATCTGTTCACAGTGGAGGTGAATGGAACCAGACGTCCACCTATAAAAGCTGTTCTAGATCCAATCAGATCTGTTCACAGTGGAGGTGAATGGAACCAAACATCCACCTCTAAAAGCTGTTCTAGATACAGTCAGATCTGTTCACAGTGGAGGTGAATGGAACCAGACGTCCACCTCTAAAAGCTGTTCTAGATACAGTCAGATCTGTTCACAGTGGAGGTGAATGGAACCAGACGTCCACCTCTAAAAGCTGTACTAGATACAGTCAGATCTGTTCACAGTGGTGGTGAATGGAACCAGACGTACACCTCTAAAAGCTGTTCTAGATCCAGTCAGATCTGTTCACAGTGGAGGTGAATGGAACCAGACGTCCACCTCTAAAAGCTGTTCTAGATACAGTCAGATCTGTTCACAGTGGTGGTGAATGGAACCAGACGTCCACCTCTAAAAGCTGTTCTAGATCCAGTCAGATCTGTTCACAGTGGAGGTGAATGGAACCAGACGTCCACCTCTAAAAGCTGTTCTAGATACAGTCAGATCTGTTCACAGTGGAGGTGAATGGAACCAGACATCCACCTCTAAATGCTGTTCTAGATACAGTCAGAACTGTTTACAGTGGAGGTGAATGGAACCAGACATCCACCTCTAAAAGCTGTTCTAGATACAGTCAGATCTGTTCACAGTGGAGGTGAATGGAACCAGACATCCACCTCTAAAAGCTGTTCTAGATACAGTCAGAACTGTTCACAGTGGAGGTGAATGGAACCAGACATCCACCTCTAAAAGCTGTTCTAGATACAGTCAGATCTGTTCACAGTGGAGGTGAATGGAACCAGACGTCCACCTCTAAAAGCTGTTCTAGATACAGTCAGATCTGTTCACAGTGGAGGTGAATGGAACCAGACGTCCACCTCTAAAAGCTGTACTAGATACAGTCAGATCTGTTCACAGTGGTGGTGAATGGAACCAGACGTCCACCTCTAAAAGCTGTTCTAGATACAGTCAGATCTGTTCACAGTGGTGGTGAACTGAACCAGACGTACACCTCTAAAAGCTGTTCTAGATACAGTCAGATCTGTTCACAGTGGTGGTGAATGGAACCAGACGTCCACCTCTAAAAGCTGTTCTAGATCCAGTCAGATCTGTTCACAGTGGAGGTGAATGGAACCAGACGTCCACCTCTAAAAGCTGTTCTAGATACAGTCAGATCTGTTCACAGTGGAGGTGAATGGAACCAGACATCCACCTCTAAAAGCTGTTCTAGATACAGTCAGAACTGTTCACAGTGGAGGTGAATGGAACCAGACATCCACCTCTAAAAGCTGTTCTAGATACAGTCAGATCTGTTCACAGTGGAGGTGAATGGAACCAGACATCCACCTCTAAAAGCTGTTCTAGATACAGTCAGAACTGTTCACAGTGGAGGTGAATGGAACCAGACGTCCACCTCTAAAAGCTGTACTAGATACAGTCAGATCTGTTCACAGTGGTGGTGAATGGAACCAGACGTCCACCTCTAAAAGCTGTTCTAGATACAGTCAGATCTGTTCACAGTGGTGGTGAACTGAACCAGACGTACACCTCTAAAAGCTGTTCTAGATACAGTCAGATCTGTTCACAGTGGTGGTGAATGGAACCAGACGTCCACCTCTAAAAGCTGTTCTAGATCCAGTCAGATCTGTTCACAGTGGAGGTGAATGGAACCAGACGTCCACCTCTAAAAGCTGTTCTAGATACAGTCAGATCTGTTCACAGTGGAGGTGAATGGAACCAGACATCCACCTCTAAAAGCTGTTCTAGATACAGTCAGAACTGTTCACAGTGGAGGTGAATGGAACCAGACATCCACCTCTAAAAGCTGTTCTAGATACAGTCAGATCTGTTCACAGTGGAGGTGAATGGAACCAGACATCCACCTCTAAAAGCTGTTCTAGATACAGTCAGAACTGTTCACAGTGGAGGTGAATGGAACCAGACATCCACCTCTAAAAGCTGTTCTAGATACAGTCAGATCTGTTCACAGTGGAGGTGAATGGAACCAGACATCCACCTCTAAAAGCTGTTCTAGATACAGTCAGAACTGTTCACAGTGGAGGTGAATGGAACCAGACATCCACCTCTAAAAGCTGTTCTAGATACAGTCAGATCTGTTCACAGTGGAGGTGAATGGAACCAGACGTCCACCTCTAAAAGCTGTTCTAGATACAGTCAGAACTGTTCACAGTGGAGGTGAATGGAACCAGACGTCCACCTCTAAAAGCTGTTCTAGATACAGTCAGATCTGTTCACAGTGGAGGTGAATGGAACCAGACATCCACCTCTAAAAGCTGTTCTAGATACAGTCAGAACTGTTCACAGTGGAGGTGAATGGAACCAGACGTCCACCTCTAAAAGCTGTACTAGATACAGTCAGATCTGTTCACAGTGGTGGTGAATGGAACCAGACGTCCACCTCTAAAAGCTGTTCTAGATACAGTCAGATCTGTTCACAGTGGTGGTGAACTGAACCAGACGTACACCTCTAAAAGCTGTTCTAGATACAGTCAGATCTGTTCACAGTGGTGGTGAATGGAACCAGACGTCCACCTCTAAAAGCTGTTCTAGATCCAGTCAGATCTGTTCACAGTGGAGGTGAATGGAACCAGACGTCCACCTCTAAAAGCTGTTCTAGATACAGTCAGATCTGTTCACAGTGGAGGTGAATGGAACCAGACATCCACCTCTAAAAGCTGTTCTAGATACAGTCAGAACTGTTCACAGTGGAGGTGAATGGAACCAGACATCCACCTCTAAAAGCTGTTCTAGATACAGTCAGATCTGTTCACAGTGGAGGTGAATGGAACCAGACATCCACCTCTAAAAGCTGTTCTAGATACAGTCAGAACTGTTCACAGTGGAGGTGAATGGAACCAGACATCCACCTCTAAAAGCTGTTCTAGATACAGTCAGATCTGTTCACAGTGGAGGTGAATGGAACCAGACGTCCACCTCTAAAAGCTGTTCTAGATACAGTCAGAACTGTTCACAGTGGAGGTGAATGGAACCAGACGTCCACCTCTAAAAGCTGTTCTAGATACAGTCAGAACTGTTCACAGTGGTGGTGAATGGAACCAGACGTCCTCCTCTAAAAGCTCCTCACAGAAAGTTCTTACAGTAGATGTTATAAATACACTGTCTGATTCTGAGACGCTGTTTATGATAGTTTAGAGAAGATCTCAGTCTTAAACTCCATTCATGGTGGAGGGATACATGCAGGACGCTGTGAGGTTCAAATAGTCCCCAAAGAAAACCTAGTATTTTCAGATCCTCCACATTTTACCATCAACATCCAGATAAACTCAGAAGACACGTGTAGCTTCACTGGTGGGTTTAATAGTAAATACAATGACTGTGTTGTAGAGTCATTGGTTACCATCACCAAACTCTCCGTTCCACCTTAAACAGCTGCAGTTCCAGTCTGGAGCCTCAGACAGCATTTAAGGTGGACCGGAGTTCTAAAGAGCCTCAGCCAGACTGAGTTCAGATCCAACTAGTCTCCACTCATTGACTGAGTCTGAGACGCTGTGGATGGGGTTTAGGGGAGTTGGAGTTTGTAACAGTGAGGAATTTTAAACATTGGTGGAATTGTCCTTATCGGTGACGGTACAGTAACAGTCAGAAACTCTGTTTTGGTATAAAATGTTTATTGTTTTGGTGTTTTGACTCTTTATTGTTGTTTATTCTTTTTTAAGTGCAGTTAAAAGTAGAAAAACTTGAACATCACACAGAGCCACAGGGGAGCGCTAACCTGCTCCTCACCGCCCCTCACCACCAGTCATCACCCCTCACCGTCACCCCTCAACACCAGTCATCACCCCTCACCATCACCCCTCACCACCAGTCATCACCCCTCACCATTAGCCTCACCACCAGTCATCACCCCTCACCATCACCCCTCACCACCGGTCATCACCCCTTACCATCACCCCTCACCACCGGTCATCACCCATCACCGTCACCCCTCACCACCAGTCATCACCCCTCACCATTAGCCTCACCACCAGTCATCACCCATCACCGTCACCCCTCAACACCAGTCATCACCCCTCACCATTAGCCTCACCACCAGTCATCACCCCTCACCGTCACCCCTCAACACCAGTCATCACCCCTCACCATTAGCCTCACCACCAGTCATCACCCATCACCGTCACCCCTCACCACCAGTCATCACCCCTCACCATCACCCCTCACCACCGGTCATCACCCCTCATCACCGGTCATCACCCCTCACAATTACCCCTCACCACATGTCATCACCCCTCACTGCCCATCACCACTGGTCATCACCCCTCACCATCACCCCTCACCACCGGTGACCCCCCCCCCCTTACTATCACCTCTCACCACCGGTCATCACCCCTCACCACAGGTCATCACTCCTCACCGCCCATCACCACTGGTCATCACCCCTCACCATCACCCCTCACCCATCACCCCTCACCACCGGTCATCACCCCTCACCACCGCCACTCACCACCGGTCATCACCCCTCACCACCGGTCATCACCCCTCACCATCACCCCTCACCACCGCCACTCACCACCGGTCATTACCCCTCACCACCGGTCATCACCCCTCACCACCAGTCATCACCCCTCACCATCACCCCTCATCACCGGTCATCACCCCGCACCACCGGTCATCACCCCTCTACATCACCCCTCACCACCGGTCATCACCCCTCACCACAGGTCATCACCCCTCACCGCCCATCACCACTGGTCATCACCCCTCACCATTACCCCTCACCACCGGTCATCACCCCTCACCACCGCCACTCACCACCGGTCATCACCCCTCACCATCACCCCTCACCACCGGTCATCACCCCTCACCATCACCCCTCATCACCGGTCATCACCCCTCACCACCGGTCATCACCCCGCACCACCGGTCATCACCCCTCTACATCACCCCTCATCACCGGTCATCACCCCCCACCACCACCACTCACCACCGATCATTACCCCTCACCACCGGTTATCACCCCTCACCACCAGTCATCACCCCTCACCATCACCCCTCATCACCGGTCATCACCCCTCACCACCGGTCATCACCCCGCACCACCGGTCATCACCCCTCTACATCACCCCTCATCACCGGTCATCACCCCCCACCACCACCACTCACCACCGGTCATCACCCCTCACCACCGGTCATCACCCCTCACCGCCCCTCACCACCACCACTCACCACCGGTCATCACCCCTCACCACCACCACTCACCACCGGTCATCACCCCTCACCACCGGTCACCACCCCTCACCATCACCCCTCACCCATCACCCCTCACCATTACCCCTCACCACCGGTCATCACCCCTCACCGCCCCTCACCACCACCTCTCAACACCCCTCACCATCGCTCACCAACCCTCACCACCAACCCTTACCGCTCCTCACCATCGTTCACCACCCCCACCAACGCCCCTGACCACCACCCCTCACCATCGTTCACCAACCCTCACCACCAAACCTTACCGCCCCTCACTACGCCTCACAATGCCTCACCGCCCCTCACCACTGCCCCTCCTCTTCCTCCTCCTCCTCCTCGTGTATCATCACTGCTTTAGAACAATACAAACATATTGACTGTATATACTCCATATTCCTGAAACTAGACCTCCTGTAAAACACTCATCTCCTCAGTGCCTCTAACCAGACAGTGCATTTCTATTTTTAGATATTTAGATAAACAATCTGCTATTTACGGTTTCCATGGCGTCCAACACCTACACAACAACACGCTTACATTCAGGAAATGAAACACTGCATTTCGAACATGAATCTCAAATACATTCAAAAAACTGAAGGCATGACAGTATCGGACCAGCCTTAAAGGGGAACTCCACCAAATAAATCTCATTTAAGACAGGTTCTGTGTGAAGTTCTCGTTCTAGATACAGTCAGATCTGTTCACAGTGGAGGTGAATGGAACCAGACGTCCACCTCTAAAAGCTGTTCTAGATACAGTCAGATCTGTTCACAGTGGAGGTGAATGGAACCAGACGTCCACCTCTAAAAGCTGTTCTAGATACAGTCAGAACTGTTCACAGTGGAGGTGAATGGAACCAGATGTCCACCTCTAAAAGCTGTTCTAGATACAGTCAGATCTGTTCACAGTGGAGGTGAATGGAACCAGACGTCCTCCTCTAAAAGCTCCTCACAGAAAGTTCTTACAGTAGAGGTTATAAATACACTGTCTGATTCTGAGACGCTGTTTATGATAGTTTAGAGAAGATCTCAGTCTTAAACTCTATTCATGGTGGAGGGATACATGCAGGACGCTGTGAGGTTCAAATAGTCCCCAAAGAAAACCTAGTATTTTCAGATCTTCCACGTGTCTTCATCATCACCACCACTGTAACACCATCTTACACCCAAACCCTCTCAATCTCTCTTCACACCTCAAATACTGAACTGTGCAGAAATTCTGAAAAAGTCGGTGGACTTCCCCTTTACCTATGAATACTGAGCTGCTATTTAAAAGTGTTTGAAGAGGGTAGCGCCGGCGGCGGGACCCTCTGGGACCCTCTGGGCGACTCTGCACTACAGTAATTAAGAATAATTAAGTAAGTAATTAACAGTAATTAAGATCTCCAGCTGTTTCTCCGGACTGGCTGCTGATAGGACATCCCATAATGGTCTCCTAGACGATGCGTGTGATTGATAATAATAAGATCTGCTCTGTTCTCCAGTTCTGTACAATCATGTAGTCTCACCTCCTCGTTACAAATTTTCTCCAGTCAGATGTTCTGGACTGGTCCTGTGTATGTACACGGTCACGTCCAGCTGTGTTCTGGACGTTGAAGAGGTTCTCCTCGGTTCTCCTATCACAGTATGCACACAGTATGAGTCTTGTTCGGACGTCAGTGTCCGGGTCCGGTGCTGTGGTCAGTGATGAGGCTGGAGTCGGCCCACTGAAACTCGACGGTCCACCTTAAGGAGCGCTGCGGCCTCCGCCTCCTTCCGCTCTAGAGCCAAGAGCCCGCTCCACGGAACCCGGTGCACTTCCTTTCCCGCCCACTGCTGAAACGTTCCGGGAACACCGAGAGGAAAACTACAGGCTAACAGGCTAACAGGCTAACTGCTACATACCGAAATAATCAACACAGCTAAACGTTCTCCTGGGGTCAACTCAGCGGAGGCTAGGCTAACAGCGCTACACTAGAGCAGCTAGGCTAACAGCGCTACACTAGAGCAGCTAGGCTAACAGCGCTACACTAGAGCGTCTAAGCTAAGAACGCTACAGTAGAGCGGCTAGGCTAACAGCGCTACACTAGAGCAGCTAGGCTAACAGCGCTACACTAGAGCAGCTAGGCTAACAGCGCTACACTAGAGCGTCTAAGCTAACAGCGCTACACTAGAGCGTCTAAGCTAAGAACGCTACAGTAGAGCGGCTAGGCTAACAGCGCTACACTAGAGCGGCTAAGCTAACAGCGCTACACTAGAGCGTCTAAGCTAAGAATGCTACAGTAGAGCGGCTAGGCTAACAGCGCTACACTAGAGCGGCTAAGCTAACAGCGCTACACTAGAGCGTCTAAGCTAAGAACGCTACAGTAGAGCGGCTTGGCTAACAGCGCTACACTAGAGCGGCTAAGCTAACAGCGCTACACTAGAGCGTCTAAGCTAAGAACGCTACAGTAAAGCGGCTAGGCTAACAGCGCTACACTAGAGCGTCTAAGCTAACAGCGCTACACTAGAGCGTCTAAGCTAAGAACGCTACAGTAGAGCGGCTAGGCTAACAGCGCTACCCTAGAGCGGCTAAGCTAACAACGCTACAGTAGAGCGGCTAGGCTAACAGCACTACACTAGAGCGGCTAAGCTAACAACACTACACTAGAGCTGCTAGGCTAACAACACTACACTAAAGCGGCTAGGCTAGTAGAGCAGCTAGGCTAACAGCACTACAGTAGAGCGGCTAAGCTAACAACGCTACAGTAGAGCGGCTAGGCTGACAACAATGCAATGGACCGGCTAGGCTAACGACACTACAATAGAGTGGCTAGGCTAATGACACTACAGTACAGCGGCTAGGGTAATGCTAAAGCTTTGCTCATCTAATGTTAAACTGTTACCATTAGCTTAGCTCATCTAATGTTAAACTGATAGCATTAGCTCATCTACTGTTAAACTGTTAGCTTTAGCTCATCTAATGTTAAACTGTAAGCATTAGCTCCTCTAATGTTAAACTGTTAGCATTAGCTCATCTAAGGTTAATCTGTTAGCATTAGCTCATCTAATGTTAAACTGTAAGCTTTAGCATTAGCTTATCTGATGTTAAACTGTTAGCATTAGCTCATCTAATGTTAAACTGTTAGCATTAGCCCATCTACTGTTAAACTGTTAGCTTTAGCATTAGCTCATCTAATGTTAAAATGTTAGCATTAGCATTAGCCCATCTACTGCTAAACTGTTACCATTAGCATTAGCTCATCTAATGTTAAACTGTTAGCTTTAGCATCAGCTCATCTAATGTTAAACTGATAGCATTAGCTTAGCTCATCTAATGTTAAACTGTTACCTTTAGCATTAGCTCATCTAATGTTAAACTGTTAATATTAGCTCATCTAATGTTAAACTGTTAATATTAGCTCATCTAATGTTAAACTGTTAATATTAGCTCATCTAATGTTAAACTGTTAATATTAGCTCATCTAATTTTAAACTGTTAATATTAGCTCATCTAATGTTAAACTGTTAGCTTTAGCATTAGCTCATCTCATGTTAAACTGTTAGCATTAGCCCATCTAATGTTAAACTGTTAGCATTAGCCCATCTACTGTTAAACTGTTAGCTTTAGCATTAGCTCATCTAATGTTAAACTGTTAGCATTAGCTCATCTACTGTTAAACTGTTAGCATTAGCCCATCTAATGTTAAACTGTTAGCATTAGCCCATCTAATGTTAAACTGTTAGCATTAGCTCATCTACTGTTAAACTGTTAGCATTAGCCCATCTAATGTTAAACTGTTAGCATTAGCCCATCTACTGTTAAACTGTTAGCTTTAGCATTAGCCCATCTAATGTTAAACTGTTAGCATTAGCTCAGCCCAGTACGTTGTAGCTCCACAGAACAGATTATCATACAATCCAGTATTAGCGGAGCTACCGTTAGCCACAGCTAACCTGTTCTAAGTTAGTGTGCTAAGCTAATGCTAACCTGTGCTGGTTCTGCTCTTTCCTAGTTAGTCTACAGTTATTCATTATCGATTATCGATTGATGATTATTGTTATTGTTAGATAATCGTTCTGCTGCCCGAGCGCAGTTAGCTAAACGCGTCTATTTAGAGACGGAACTAGAACGGTTCCTCTCCGCGATCGGAACCGAGTGACCCAACAGCGGAAACAAGCCGGAACTCCTTCCAGCACTATTTAAGGTGGAGCTGAAACTCTGAATGAGAAGCTGCTAAACAAGAAACCAAACCTCATCGCTGTCCGTCAGCAGGTTCCTCCCGAACCCGTGTCCTTCCTGAAAAGAGGTGTCCAGGTTCTGCAGGTCCGGTGAACCTGAGCTCTGGACGTTCAGGCTGGTCTATGATCAGATCTCCTGCTTAGAGGAACTGCAGGGTGTGAGAAGATTCAGGAAGCAACCAGGAGAGTGTCTAGACATCCGACTTGCACATGGAGTTCTTCTCTCAGGACCAGCAGACGGTGGACCTGAAGGTGGTTTATGGTTCTGTCCCAGTCTGGGACCTCATGGAAGTGTCCTGCCCGTGTGTCTTAGAAGTAACTGAAGACTGAAAGTATCTCAGACTCTTCCAGTTCTGCTGCACCCACAAAGATTCTTGTGGAGCGTTCTCTGGAATGATGGAGCTCTCACCTTTTGGATGAGCTGGAGTGATCCAAAACCGATCATCCGACATCAATATCTGAGCTCAACCAATATTCAATCAAATCCTCACAGCAATGTTCAATATCTAGCGTAGCCTCCTCAGAAGAGTAGAAGCTGCAGCAGAGGAGAACAAACTCCGTATTCATACTCAGAGCAAACTCTGGAGTGTCTACAGGACTTCGGACCAGGAATCTGGTCAGGTGAATAAGAAGAAGGAGCAGCTCCACCTCCTGCTCTCCTGCTGTCCTGCTCTCCTGTTCTCCTGCTCTCCTGCTCTGAGCTGTGGTGGTGTTGGAGTTTGAGCTCTTCTCCTGAAGTGTAAGAAACTCTGATGATAGAAAAGTGTAATTCCAGCAGATGTTTCAAATCGACTTCCTGAAACCAGAGAAAGATAATGATCTGTGATCGTCCGTGTCCCCTTCAGAACACAAACAGAACAGGACAGGACAGGACAGAGCAGAGCAGAGCAGGACATGACAGGACAGGACAGGACAGGACAGAGCAGAGCAGGACAGAGCAGAGCAGGACAGCACAGCACAGCACGGGACAGAACAGAACAGAACAGAACAGAACAGAACAGAGCAGGACAGGACAGAACAGAACAGAACAGAACAGAACAGAACAGAACAGAACAGAGCAGGACAGGACAGGACAGGACAGAACAGGACAGAACAGAACAGGACAGAACAGAACAGGACAGAACAGAACAGTGCAGGACA
>CM038714.1:4113670-4126170 GCA_021613375.1 Megaleporinus macrocephalus | reverse complement strand
TGGGCGGGGCTAAACTGCTGTAGACTGAATGGGTGGAGCTAAACTGCTGTAGGCTGAGTGGGTGGGGCTAAACTGCTGTAGACTGAGTGGGCGGGGCTAAACTGCTGTAGACTGAGTGTGTGGAGCTAAACTGCTGTAGGCTGAGTGGGTGGGGCTAAACTGCTGTAGACTGAGTGTGTGGAGCTAAACTGCTGTAGACTGAGTGGGTGGGGCTAAACTGCTGTAGACTGAGTGGGTGGGGCTAAGATGCTGTAGGCTGAGTTGGTTGGAGCTAAACTGCTGTAGGCTGAATGGGTGGAGCTAATCTGCTGTAGGCTGAATGGATGGAGCTAAACTGCTGTAGGCTGAATGGGTGGAGCTAAACTGCTGTAGGCTGAATGGGTGGGGCTAAACTGCTGTAGACTTAATGGGTGGAGCTAATCTGCTGTAGGCTGAATGGATGGAGCTAAACTGCTGTAGGCTGAATGGTTGGAGCTAAACTGCTGTAGTCTGAATGGGTGGAGCTAAACTGCTGTAGACTGAGTTGGTGGAGCTAAACTGCTGTAGACTGAGTGGGTGGAGCTAAACTGCTGTAGACTGAATGGGTGGAGCTAAACTGCTGTAGACTGAGTTGGTTGGAGCTAAACTGCTGTAGGCTGAATGGGTGGGGCTAAACTGCTGTAGACTGAATGGTTGGAGCTAAACTGCTGTAGTCTGAATGGGTGGAGCTAAACTGCTGTAGACTGAGTTGGTGGAGCTAAACTGCTGTAGACTGAGTTGGTGGAGCTAAACTGCTGTAGACTGAGTGGGTGGAGCTAAACTGCTGTAGACTGAGTTGGTGGGGCTAAACTGCTGTAGACTGAGTGGGTGGAGCTAAACTGCTGTAGACTGAGTGGGTGGGGCTAAACTGCTGTAGGCTGAATGGGTGGAGCTAAACTGCTGTAGACTGAGTGGGTGGGGCTAAACTGCTGTAGACTGAGTGGGTGGGGCTAAACTGCTGTAGGCTGAAGGGGTGGGGCTAAACTGCTATAAACTCACCGCGTGGCGTCAGGGAGGGGTTTATGACGGCCTCTGGTTCGACACTCCCAGATGCTATTGGCCATGTGGTTGCCGATGGCGATGAGCACCAGGGTGAGCTCGTAGGGCCAGTTGTCCAGGTCCAGGGAGCGTACGCGGGACAGGTGAGTGCCCAGATTTCTGTGGATACCTGAGCACTCTATGCAGATCAGCGCACCCAGGTTTAAACTCGCCCACGTAGGATCTGTGGAGTGAGAGGGTCCAAGATCAGCACTCCGGTGGTCTGTCGTCCGTCTTCGGCTTCGTGAGGACGTTAAGATCATTCTGACCAACGACTGACCGTTCTGGACCATATAGACTGAACAGCTACGTTCAACTCAGTTCACAGACTGATAAAGACTATCTGCACTGACAGTCTATATTCACTCTCAGTCTGTATTCACTCCAAGTCTGTATTCACTCTCAATCTATATTCACACTCAGTCTGTATTCACACTCAGTCTATATTCACTCTCAGTCTGTACGTCTTTATTCACTCTCAGTCTGTACGTCTATATTCACTCTCAGTCTATATTAATTCTCAGTTTGAACGTCTATATTCACTCTCAGTCTATAATCACTGTCTATATTTACTCTCAGTCTATAATTACTCTCAGTCTGTACGTCTATATTCACTCTCAGTCTATATTAATTCTCAGTTTGAACGTCTATATTCACTCTCAGTCTATAATCACTGTCTATATTTACTCTCAGTCTATAATTACTCTCAGTCTGTACGTCTATATTCACTCTCAGTCTGTAGGTCTATATTCACTCTCAGTTTGTGCATCTATATTCACTCTCACTTTATATTCACTCTCAGTTTGAACGTCTATATTCACTCTCAGTCTGTATTCACTCTCAGTCTGTATGTATTTATTCACTGTCAGTCTATATTCACTCTGTCTAAACATCTGTATTTACTCGCAGTCTGTAGGTCTGTATTCACTCTCAGTCTATATTCACGCTCAGTCTGCATTCACTCTCAGTCTGTATGGATGTATTCACTGTCAGTATATTCACTCTGTCTAAACGTCTGTATTTACTCTCAGTCTGTATGTCTATATTCACTCTCAGTCTGTATGTCTGTATTCATTCTGTCTGTACGTCTGTATTTAATCTCTTTCTGTACGTCTGTATTCACTCTCAGTCCATACGTCTATATTCACTCTCAGTCTGTACATCTGTACTCAATCTCAGTGTGTATGCATTCTCTGTCTGTATTCACTCTCAGTCTATATTCACTCTCAGTCTGTACGTCTATATTCACTCTCAGTGTATGCATTCTCAGTCTGTATGTCTGTATTTACTCTCAGTTTATGTCTGTATTCACTCTCAGTCTATATTCACTCTCAGTCTGTACATCTGTATTCACTCTCAGTCTATATTCACTCTCAATCCATATGTCTGTATTCACTCTCAGTCTGTACGTCTGTATTCACTCTCAGTCTGTACGTCTATATTCACTTCAGCCTGTACAACTATATTCATTCTCAGTCTGTATGTCTGTATTCACTCTCAGTCTGTACGTCTATATTCATTCTCAGTCTGTATGTCTATATTCACTCTCAGCCTGCACCACTATATTCACTCTCACTTTATATTCACTCTCAGTTTGAACATCTATATTCACTCTCAGTCTATATTCACTCTCAGTCTGTATTCACTCTATCTATATTCACACTCAGTCTATATTCACACTCAGTCTAGATTCACTCAGTCTATTTACTCTCAGTCTGTACGTCTATATTCACTCTCAGTCTGTATGTCTATATTCACTCTTAGTCTGTACGTCTATATTCACTCTCAGTTTGCACATCTATATTCACTCTCAGTCTATATTCACTCTCAATCTATATTCACTCTCAGACTGTGTTCACTCTTCGTCTATATTCACTCTCAGTCTGTATTTACTCTCAGTCTATATTCACTCTCAGTCTATATTCACTCTGTCTATATTCACTCCCAGTCTGTATTTACTCTCAGTCTATAAATCTATATTCACTATCAGTCTATTTTCACTCTCAGTCTGTATTCACTCTCAGTCTATATTCACACGCAGTCTGTATTACTCTCAGTCTATATTCACTCTCAGTCTGTACGTCTATATTCATTCTCAGTCTATATTCTCTCTCAGTCTATATTCACTCTCAGTCTGTACGTCTGTATTCACTCTCAGTCTATTCACTCTCAGTCTGTACATCTATATTCACTCTCAGTCTGTACGTATGTATTCACTTTCAGTTTATATTCACTCTCAGTCTGTACCTCTATATTCACTCTCAGTCTGTATGTCTGTACTCACTCTTAGTCTGTACGTCTGTATTTACTCTCAGTCTGTATGTCTGTATTCACTCTCTGTCTGTACCTCTGTACTCACTCTCAGTCTGTACGCCTGTATTCACCCAGTCTGTATGTCTGTAATCATTTCCAGTCTATATTCACTCTCAGTTTGTACATCTGTGTTCACTTTCAGTCTATATTCACTCTCAGTCTATATTCTCTCTCAGTCTGTACATCTGTATTCACTCTCTGTCTGTATGTGTATATTCACTCTCAGTCTATATTCACTCGCAGTCTGTATTCACTTTCAGTTTATATTCACTCTCAGTCTGTATGTCTATATTCACTCTCAGTCTGTACGTCTGTACTCACTCTTAGTCTGTACGTCTGTATTCACTCTCAGTCTGTATGTCTGTATTCACTCTTTGTCTGTACGTCTGTACTCACTCTCAGTCTGTACGCCTGTATTCACCCAGTCTGTATGTCTGTAATCATTTCCAGTCTATATTCACTCTCAGTTTGTACATCTGTGTTCACTTTCAGTCTATATTCTCTCTCAGTCTATATTCTCTCTCAGTCTGTACATCTGTATTCACTCTCTGTCTGTACGTGTATATTCACTCTCAGTCTATATTCACTCGCAGTCTGTATTCACTTTCAGTTTATATTCACTCTCAGTCTGTATGTCTATATTCACTCTCAGTCTGTACGTCTGTACTCACTCTTAGTCTGTACGTCTGTATTCACTCTCAGTCTGTATGTCTGTATTCACTCTTTGTCTGTACGTCTGTACTCACTCTCAGTCTGCACGTCTGTATTCACTCTTAGTCTGTACGTCTGTATTCACTCTGTCTGTACGTCTGTACTCACTCTCAGTCTGTATGTCTGTACTCACTCTCAGCCTGTACGTCTGTACTCACTCTCAGTCTGTGCATCTGTACTCACTCTCAGTCTGTACGTCTGTACTCACTCTTGAGAGTGTTTACTGGTTTACTGTTTCAGGCTGGTCAGTGTATACTGGTTTACTGTATCAGAGTGGTTAGTATTTACTGGTTTACTGTATCAGAGTGGTTAGTATTTACTGGTTTACTGTTTCAGGCTGGTCAGTGTTTACTGGTTTACTGTATCAGAGTGGTTAGTATTTACTGGTTTACTGTTTCAGAGTGGTCAGTATTTACTGGTTTACTGTATCAGAGTGGTTAGTATTTACTGGTTTACTGTTTCAGGCTGGTCAGTGTTTACTGGTTTACTGTATCAGAGTGGTTAGTATTTACTGGTTTACTGTTTCAGGCTGGTCAGTGTTTACTGGTTTACTGTATCAGAGTGGTTAGTATTTACTGGTTTACTGTATCAGAGTGGTTAGTATTTACTGGTTTACTGTTTCAGGCTGGTCAGTGTTTACTGGTTTACTGTATCAGAGTGGTTAGTGTTTACTGGTTTACTGTTTCAGAGTGGTCAGTGTTTACTGGTTTACTGTTTCAGAGTGGTCAGTGTTTACTGGTTTACTGTTTCAGAGTGGTCAGTGTTTACTGGTTCACTGTTTCAGAGTGGTTGGTTTTACTGGTTTACTGTTTTAGAGTGGTCAGTGTTTACTGGTTTACTGTTTTAGAGTGGTCAGTGTTTACTGGTTTACTGTTTTAGAGTGGTTGGTTTTACTGGTTTACTGTTTTAGAGTGGTCAGTGTTTACTGGTTTACTGTTTTAGAGTGGTCAGTGTTTACTGGTTTACTGTTTTAGAGTGGTCAGTGTATACTGGTTTACTGTTTTAGAGTGGTCAGTGTTTACTGGTTTACTGTTTTAGAGTGGTCAGTGTTTACTGGTTTACTGTTTTAGAGTGGTCAGTTTTACTGGTTTACTGTTTCAGAGTGGTCAGTGTTTACTGGTTTACTGTTTTAGAGTGGTTGGTTTTACTGGTTTACTGTTTTAGAGTGGTCAGTGTTTACTGGTTTACTGTTTTAGAGTGGTCAGTTTTACTGGTTTACTGTTTCAGAGTGGTTAGTATTTACTTGTTTACTGTTTTAGAGTGGTCAGTGTTTACTGGTTTACTGTTTTAGAGTGGTCAGTGTTTATTGGTGTACTGTTTTAGAGTGGTTAGTTTTACTGGTTTACTGTTTGAGAGTGGTCAGTGTATACTGGTTTACTGTTTTAGAGTGGTCAGTGTATACTGGTTTACTGTTTTAGAGTGGTCAGTGTTTACTGGTTTACTGTTTTAGAGTGGTCAGTGTTTACTGGTTTACTGTTTTAGAGTGGTTGGTTTTACTGGTTTACTGTTTTAGAGTGGTTGGTTTTACTGGTTTACTGTTTTAGAGTGGTCAGTGTTTACTGGTTTACTGTTTTAGAGTGGTTGGTTTTACTGGTTTACTGTTTTAGAGTGGTCAGTGTTTACTGGTTTACTGTTTTAGAGTGGTTAGTTTTACTGGTTTACTGTTTCAGAGTGGTCAGTGTTTACTGGTTTACTGTTTCAGAGTGGTCAGTGTTTACTGGTTTACTGTTTTAGAGTGGTCAGTGTTTACTGGTTTACTGTTTTAGAGTGGTCAGTGTTTACTGGTTTACTGTTTTAGAGTGGTTGGTTTTACTGGTTTACTGTTTCAGAGTGGTTAGTTTTACTGGTTTACTGTTTTAGAGTGGTTAGTTTTACTGGTTTACTGTTTCAGAGTGGTTAGTTTTACTGGTTTACTGTTTTAGAGTGGTTAGTTTTACTGGTTTACTGTTTCAGAGTGGTCAGTGTTTACTGGTTTACTGTTTTAGAGTGGTCAGTTTTACTGGTTTACTGTTTCAGAGTGGTTAGTGTTTACTGGTTTACTGTTTCAGAGTGGTTAGTTTTACTGGTTTACTGTTTCAGAGTGGTCAGTGTTTAGTGGTTTACTGTTTTAGAGTGGTTGGTTTTACTGGTTTACTGTTTTAGAGTGGTCAGTGTTTACTGGTGTACTGTTTTAGAGTGGTCAGTGTTTATTGGTGTACTGTTTTAGAGTGGTCAGTGTTTATTGGTGTACTGTTTTAGAGTGGTCAGTGTATACTGGTTTACTATTTTAGAGTGGTCAGTGTATACTGGTGTACTGTTTTAGAGTGGTCAGTGTTTATTGGTGTACTGTTTTAGAGTGGTCAGTGTATACTGGTTTACTGTTGTAGAGTGGTCAGTGTTTAGTGGTTTACTGTTTTAGAGTGGTCAGTGTATACTGGTTTACTGTTTTAGAGTGGTCAGTGTTTACTGGTTTACTGTTTTAGAGTGGTTAGTTTTACTGGTTTACTGTTTTAGAGTGGTCAGTGTTTAGTGGTTTACTGTTTTAGAGTGGTCAGTGTTTAGTGGTTTACTGTTTTAGAGTGGTTGGTTTTACTGGTTTACTGTTTCAGAGTGGTCAGTGTTTAGTGGTTTACTGTTTTAGAGTGGTTGGTTTTACTGGTTTACTGTTTTAGAGTGGTCAGTGTTTAGTGGTTTACTGTTTTAGAGTGGTCAGTGTTTACTGGTTTACTGTTTTAGAGTGGTCAGTGTTTACTGGTTTACTGTTTTAGAGTGGTCAGTGTTTACTGGTTTACTGTTTTAGAGTGGTCAGTGTTTACTGGTTTACTGTTTTAGAGTGGTCAGTGTTTAGTGGTGTACTGTTTTAGAGTGGTCAGTGTATACTGGTTTACTGTTTTAGAGTGGTCAGTGTTTACTGGTTTACTGTTTTAGAGTGGTCTGTGTTTATTGGTCTACTGTTTCAGAGTGGTCAGTGTTTACTGGTTTACTGTTTTAGAGTGGTCAGTGTTTACTGGTTTACTGTTTTAGAGTGGTTGGTTTTACTGGTTTACTGTTTTAGAGTGGTCAGTGTTTACTGGTTTACTGTTTTAGAGTGGTCAGTGTTTACTGGTGTACTGTTTCAGAGTGGTCAGTGTTTACTGGTTTACTGTTTTAGAGTGGTCAGTGTTTAGTGGTTTACGGTTTTAGAGTGGTTAGTATTTACTGGTTTACTGTTTCAGAGTGGTCAGTGTTTACTGGTTTACTGTTTTAGAGTGGTCAGTGTTTACTGGTTTACTGTTTTAGAGTGGTTAGTTTTACTGGTTTACTGTTTCAGAGTGGTCAGTGTTTACTGGTTTACTGTTTTAGAGTGGTCAGTGTTTACTGGTTTACTGTTTTAGAGTGGTTGGTTTTACTGGTTTACTGTTTTAGAGTGGTCAGTGTTTACTGGTTTACTGTTTTAGAGTGGTCAGTGTTTAGTGGTGTACTGTTTTAGAGTGGTCAGTGTTTAGTGGTGTACTGTTTTAGAGTGGTCAGTGTATACTGGTTTACTGTTTTAGAGTGGTCAGTGTTTACTGGTTTACTGTTTTAGAGTGGTCAGTGTTTACTGGTTTACTGTTTTAGAGTGGTTGGTTTTACTGGTTTACTGTTTTAGAGTGGTCAGTGTTTAGTGGTTTACTGTTTTAGAGTGGTTGGTTTTACTGGTTTACTGTTTCAGAGTGGTCAGTGTTTACTGGTTTACTGTTTTAGAGTGGTCAGTGTTTACTGGTTTACTGTTTTAGAGTGGTCAGTGTTTACTGGTTTACTGTTTCAGAGTGGTCAGTTTTTACTGGTTTAGAGTGGTCAGTGTTTACTGGTTTACTGTTTTAGAGTGGTCTGTGTTTATTGGTCTACTGTTTCAGAGTGGTCAGTGTTTACTGGTTTACTGTTTTAGAGTGGTTGGTTTTACTGGTTTACTGTTTTAGAGTGGTCAGTGTTTAGTGGTTTACTGTTTCAGAGTGGTTAGTATTTAATGGTTTACTGTTTTAGAGTGGTTAGTTTTACTGGTGTACTGTTTTAGAGTGGTCAGTGTTTATTGGTGTACTGTTTTAGAGTGGTCAGTGTTTACTGGTGTACTGTTTTAGAGTGGTCAGTGTTTAGTGGTTTACGGTTTTAGAGTGGTTAGTTTTACTGGTGTACTGTTTTAGAGTGGTTAGTATTTAATGGTCTACTGTTTCAGAGTGGTTAGTATTTAATGGTTTACTGTTTTAGAGTGGTGAGTGTTTAGTGGTTTACTGTTTTAGAGTGGTCAGTGTTTACTGGTTTACTGTTTTAGAGTGGTCAGTGTATACTGGTGTACTGTTTCAGAGTGGTTAGTATTTAATGGTTTACTGTTTTAGAGTGGTGAGTGTTTAGTGGTTTACTGTTTTAGAGTGGTCAGTGTTTACTGGTTTACTGTTTTAGAGTGGTCAGTGTTTACTGGTGTACTGTTTCAGAGTGGTTAGTATTTAATGGTTTACTGTTTTAGAGTGGTGAGTGTTTAGTGGTTTACTGTTTTAGAGTGGTCAGTGTTTACTGGTTTACTGTTTTAGAGTGGTCAGTGTATACTGGTGTACTGTTTTAGAGTGGTCAGTGTATACTGGTGTACTGTTTTAGAGTGGTCAGTGTTTAGTGGTGTACTGTTTTAGAGTGGTCAGTGTTTACTGGTGTACTGTTTTAGAGTGGTCAGTGTTTACTGGTTTACTGTTTTAGAGTGGTCAGTGTTTACTGGTTTACTGTTTCAGAGTGGTCAGTTTTTACTGGTTTAGAGTGGTCAGTGTTTACTGGTTTACTGTTTTAGAGTGGTCAGTGTTTACTGGTTTCCTGTTTCAGAGTGGTCAGTGTTTACTGGTTTACTGTTTCAGAGTGGTCAGTGTTTACTGGTTTACTGTTTTAGAGTGGTCAGTGTTTAGTGGTGTACTGTTTCAGAGTGGTCAGTGTTTAGTGGTGTACTGTTTCAGAGTGGTCAGTGTTTAGTGGTGTACTGTTTTAGAGTGGTCAGTGTTTACTGGTTTACTGTTTTAGAGTGGTCAGTGTTTAGTGGTGTACTGTTTTAGAGTGGTTAGTATTTAATGGTTTACTGTTTTAGAGTGGTCAGTGTTTACTGGTTTACTGTTTTAGAGTGGTCAGTGTTTAGTGGTGTACTGTTTTAGAGTGGTCAGTGTTTATTGGTGTACTGTTTTAGAGTGGTTAGTTTTACTGGTGTACTGTTTTAGAGTGGTCAGTGTTTATTGGTGTACTGTTTTAGAGTGGTCAGTGTTTACTGGTGTACTGTTTTAGAGTGGTCAGTGTTTAGTGGTGTACTGTTTTAGAGTGGTTAGTTTTACTGGTGTACTGTTTTAGAGTGGTCAGTGTTTAGTGGTTTACTGTTTTAGAGTGGTCAGTGTTTAGTGGTGTACTGTTTTAGAGTGGTTAGTATTTAATGGTTTACTGTTTTAGAGTGGTCAGTGTTTAGTGGTTTACTGTTTTAGAGTGGTTAGTATTTAATGGTTTACTGTTTCAGAGTGGTCAGTGTATACTGGTTTACTGTTTTAGAGTGGTTAGTATTTAATGGTTTACTGTTTTAGAGTGGTCAGTGTTTATTGGTGTACTGTTTTAGAGTGGTCAGTGTATACTGGTGTACTGTTTTAGAGTGGTTAGTTTTACTGGTTTACTGTTTTAGAGTGGTCAGTGTTTACTGGTTTACTGTTTTAGAGTGGTGAGTGTTTAGTGGTGTACTGTTTTAGAGTGGTCAGTGTTTATTGGTGTACTGTTTTAGAGTGGTCAGTGTTTACTGGTGTACTGTTTTAGAGTGGTTAGTATTTAATGGTTTACTGTTTTAGAGTGGTCAGTGTTTACTGGTTTACTGTTTTAGAGTGGTCAGTGTTTAGTGGTGTACTGTTTTAGAGTGGTCAGTGTTTATTGGTGTACTGTTTTAGAGTGGTTAGTTTTACTGGTGTACTGTTTTAGAGTGGTCAGTGTTTATTGGTGTACTATTTTAGAGTGGTCAGTGTTTACTGGTGTACTGTTTTAGAGTGGTTAGTATTTAATGGTTTACTGTTTTAGAGTGGTCAGTGTTTACTGGTTTACTGTTTTAGAGTGGTCAGTGTTTAGTGGTGTACTGTTTTAGAGTGGTCAGTGTTTAGTGGTGTACTGTTTTAGAATGGTCAGTGTTTACTGGTTTACTGTTTTAGAGTGGTCAGTGTTTACTGGTTTACTGTTTTAGAGTGGTCAGTGTTTACTGGTTTACTGTTTTAGAGTGGTTGGTTTTACTGGTTTAATGTTTTAGAGTGGTCAGTGTTTAGTGGTTTACTGTTTTAGAGTGGTCAGTGTTTAGTGGTTTACTGTTTTAGAGTGGTTAGTATTTAATGGTTTACTGTTTTAGAGTGGTCAGTGTTTACTGGTTTACTGTTTTAGAGTGGTCAGTGTTTAGTGGTGTACTGTTTTAGAGTGGTCAGTGTTTATTGGTGTACTGTTTTAGAGTGGTTAGTTTTACTGGTGTACTGTTTTAGAGTGGTCAGTGTTTATTGGTGTACTGTTTTAGAGTGGTCAGTGTTTACTGGTGTACTGTTTTAGAGTGGTCAGTGTTTAGTGGTGTACTGTTTTAGAGTGGTTAGTTTTACTGGTGTACTGTTTTAGAGTGGTCAGTGTTTATTGGTGTACTGTTTTAGAGTGGTCAGTGTTTAGTGGTGTACTGTTTCAGAGTGGTCAGTGTTTAGTGGTGTACTGTTTCAGAGTGGTCAGTGTTTAGTGGTTTACTGTTTTAGAGTGGTTAGTTTTACTGGTGTACTGTTTTAGAGTGGTCAGTGTTTATTGGTGTACTGTTTTAGAGTGGTCAGTGTTTATTGGTGTACTGTTTTAGAGTGGTCAGTGTTTAGTGGTGTACTGTTTTAGAGTGGTCAGTGTTTAGTGGTGTACTGTTTCAGAGTGGTCAGTGTTTAGTGGTTTACTGTTTTAGAGTGGTTAGTTTTACTGGTGTACTGTTTTAGAGTGGTCAGTGTTTATTGGTGTACTGTTTTAGAGTGGTCAGTGTTTATTGGTGTACTGTTTTAGAGTGGTCAGTGTTTAGTGGTTTACTGTTTTAGAGTGGTCAGTGTTTACTGGTTTCCTGTTTTAGAGTGGTCAGTGTATACTGGTGTACTGTTTTAGAGTGGTCAGTGTATACTGGTGTACTGTTTTAGAGTGGTCAGTGTTTAGTGGTGTACTGTTTTAGAGTGGTCAGTGTTTAGTGGTGTACTGTTTTAGAGTGGTCAGTGTATACTGGTTTACTGTTTTAGAGTGGTCAGTGTTTATTGGTGTACTGTTTTAGAGTGGTTAGTTTTACTGGTTTCCTGTTTTAGAGTGGTCAGTGTTTAGTGGTGTACTGTTTTAGAGTGGTTAGTTTTACTGGTTTCCTGTTTTAGAGTGATCAGTGTTTAGTGGTGTACTGTTTTAGAGTGGTCAGTGTTTACTGGTTTACTGTTTTAGAGTGGTCAGTGTTTACTGGTTTACTGTTTTAGAGTGGTCTGTGTTTATTGGTCTACTGTTTCAGAGTGGTCAGTGTTTACTGGTTTACTGTTTTAGAGTGGTCTGTGTTTATTGGTCTACTGTTTCAGAGTGGTCAGTGTTTACTGGTTTACTGTTTTAGAGTGGTCTGTGTTTAGTGGTGTACTGTTTTAGAGTGGTGAGTGTTTAGTGGTGTACTGTTTTAGAGTGGTTAGTTTTACTGGTGTACTGTTTTAGAGTGGTCAGTGTTTAGTGGTGTACTGTTTTAGAGTGGTTAGTTTTACTGGTTTACTGTTTTAGAGTGGTCAGTGTTTATTGGTGTACTGTTTTAGAGTGGTCAGTGTTTATTGGTGTACTGTTTTAGAGTGGTCAGTGTTTATTGGTGTACTGTTTTAGAGTGGTCAGTGTTTAGTGGTGTACTGTTTTAGAGTGGTGAGTGTTTAGTGGTGTACTGTTTTAGAGTGGTTGGTTTTACTGGTTTACTGTTTTAGAGTGGTCAGTGTTTACTGGTTTACTGTTTTAGAGTGGTCAGTGTTTACTGGTTTACTGTTTTAGAGTGGTCTGTGTTTATTGGTCTACTGTTTCAGAGTGGTCAGTGTTTACTGGTTCACTGTTTCAGAGTGGTTGGTTTTACTGGTTTACTGTTTCAGAGTGGTCAGTGTTTACTGGTTTACTGTTTTAGAGTGGTCTGTGTTTATTGGTCTACTGTTTCAGAGTGGTCAGTGTTTACTGGTTTACTGTTTTAGAGTGGTCTGTGTTTACTGGTTTACTGTTTTAGAGTGGTCAGTGTTTACTGGTTTACTGTTTCAGAGTGGTCAGTGTTTAGTGGTGTACTGTTTCAGAGTGGTCAGTGTTTACTGGTGTACTGTTTCAGAGTGGTCAGTGTTTACTGGTTGAGTTCTCTGTGTGTTAATTGAGGGCATACTGAGCTTGACGGTAGGCAGGCAGTGTTCAGGACTGTGTTACATGATGATGTCACTGTGTAA
>CM038714.1:4079385-4110170 GCA_021613375.1 Megaleporinus macrocephalus | reverse complement strand
TAATACGTCTGGAGCTCGTGCTCGGACACGCCTGTCTGGATGTATCACCGTCTGAAAGGTCTAATCAAACAGATGACATGCCTCCAGCGTAGTGATAATCCAGTCTGGTACGCGGCTGCGGCCGGATAGACGGAGGGACGACTTCTTCTGGACGTGATTTCAGAAATAAGACGAACAGGAGTCGGTCGGGTATACGGTCTCCTCCTATCACTCCTCACGGAGATCAGAGGAGCTCATATACTGTATGACTCATCCGCTATACGGGCTCCTCGTGCCTCCACTCCAGCATCCCACACGCCGAGCCGGCCGGAGCGCTCTGGCTCAACTCCAGCTCGCGTGGGATCCGCTCTGTTCGAGCTCGCAGGAGGAAGAGCCACTCCGACCAACCGAAACAGACGGGAGCGCCGCCTCGACTCGGTTCGGACTGTCTCCCAGTTCCTGAGGTCCTGATTGGAGGAGAGGAGCCAATTAGAGGCGTAATGATCCTGAATCAGCGTCGATAAAATAAATAAATAAATAAATAAACAAAAACAACCTGATAACACACTCAGCGCCTGCACTCCTGGAAGCTGAGACCACCCACAGACCACCCTTCGCTTATTTACTTTTCGCTTATGTTCGTCCAGTAAAACCAGCACCATTCCAACACAAACTGGCCACGCCCACCAAACCTAGCCACGCCCACAGCAGGCGGGCAGTAATTAACGCCTCTCTTAGTGAATCTGCCCCGTTAGGAGCGTTAGTCAAGAGGGACGTCCCCCCGCAGGGACTCGGGTCTGAATCCTAGCCGTGCCGTGTGCTGCCAGTGGGTGGGAAAGACAGCGGGGTCTCTGTTCCCCCTCGTCTCTAGGCGCCGTACCAGACGGGTGGGCATCTGTGCAGCCGTGAGCGACGCTGCTGTGAGTAATTACACCGACAGTGCGCTTCACAGGACATACCATATTCAGATTTTCACCAGAATGTAAACAGAAGCCTCAACAATTACAAACACCACCACCCACCGAGCGCCGAGACCCCCGCCTCCAGCACCGAGGACCACTCTGGAGCCTCACTGAACAGTCCACCAACCAAAACTATCCAGCCAACAGCATCCTGGAGAGCAACCTCACTCCAACATTCAGGTGCCACCTGAAGACCTTTTAGATGAATTTAGAATTTAGAATTTAAAATTTAAAATTTAGAATTTAGAATTTAGAATTTAGAATTTAGAATTTAGAATTTAGAATTAACCACGTGTTTGCACACAGTTTAATGTGACCTCTGCATTTAACCCATCCATGCAGTGAAACACCCACATATACACACACACACTAGTGAACACACACACTAGGGGCAGTGAAACCCCCCATATACACACACACTAGTGAACATACACACTAGGGGGCAGTGAAACACCCACATATACACAAACACACTAGTGAACATACACACTAGGGGGCAGTGAAACCCCCACATATAAACACACAGTAGTGAACATACACACTAGGGGCAGTGAAACACCCCCATATACACTCACACTAGTGAACATACACACTAGGGGCAGTGAAACACCCACATATACACACACACTAGTGAACATACACACTAGGGGGCAGTGAAACACCCCATATACACACACACTAGTGAACATACACACTAGGGGGCAGTGAAACACCCACATATACACAAACACACTAGTGAACATACACACTAGGGGCAGTGAAACACCCACATATACACAAACACACTAGTGAACATACACACTAGGGGCAGTGAAACACCCACATATACACACACACACTAGTGAACATACACACTAGGGGCAGTGAAACACCCCATATACACACACACTAGTGAACATACACACTAGGGGCAGTGAAACACCCACATATACACACGCACTAGTGAACATACACACTAGGGGGCAGTGAAACACCCCATATACACACACACTAGTGAACATACACACTAGGGGGCAGTGAAACACCCACATATACACAAACACACTAGTGAACATACACACTAGGGGCAGTGAAACACCCACATATACACACACACACTAGTGAACATACACACTAGGGGGCAGTGAAACAACACCCCATATACACACACACTAGTGAACACACACACTAGGGGCAGTGAAACACCCACATATATATACACACACACACACACACACACACACACACACACACACTAGTGAACATACATACTAGGGGCAGTGAAACACCCACATACACACACACACTAGTGAACATACACACTAGGGGCAGTGAAACATCCACATATACACACACACACTACTGAACACACACACTAGGGGGCAGTGAAACACTCACATATACACACACACTAGTGAACACACACACTAGGGGGCAGTGAAACACCCACATATACACACACACTAGTGAACATACACACTAGGGGCAGTGAAACATCCACATATACACACACACACTACTGAACACACACACTAGGGGGCAGTGAAACACTCACATATACACACACACTAGTGAACACACACACTAGGGGGCAGTGAAACACCCACATATACACACACACTACTGAACACACACACTAGGGGGCAGTGAAACACTCACATATACACACACACTAGTGAACACACACACTAGGGGGCAGTGAAACACTCACATATACACACACACTAGTGAACACACACACTAGGGGGCAGTGAAACACTCACATATACACACACTAGTGAACACACACACTAGGGGGCAGTGAAACACCCACATATACACACACTAGTGAACATACATCCGATCCTGAGAGTCCGGCAGAACCAACTCCACCTTCACAACCAGAACCAGAGCAGGACGATTCAGACTGGTCAGTTTTACTGGTTTACTGTTTCAGAGTGGTCAGTTTTACTGGTTTACTGTTTCAGACTGGTCAGTTTTACTGGTTTACTGTTTCAGACTGGTCAGTTTTACTGGTTTACTGTTTCAGAGTGGTTAGTATTTAATGGTTTACTGTTTCAGAGTGGTCAGTGTTTAATGGTTTACTGTTTCAGAGTGGTCAGTTTTACTGGTTTACTGTATCAGAGTGGTTAGTATTTAATGGTTTACTGTTTCAGAGTGGTTAGTATTTAATGGTTTACTGTTTCAGAGTAGTTAGTATTTAATGGTTTACTGTTTCAGAGTAGTTAGTATTTAATGGTTTACTGTATCAGAGTGGTTAGTATTTAATGGTTTACTGTTTCAGAGTAGTTAGTATTTAATGGTTTACTGTTTCAGAGTAGTTAGTATTTACTGGTTTACTGTTTCAGACTGGTCAGTTTTACTGGTTTACTGTTTCAGAGTGGTCAGTTTTACTGGTCTACTTTTTCAGAGTGGTCAGTTTTACTGGTTTACTGTATCAGAGTGGTTAGTATTTAATGGTTTACTGTTTCAGAGTGGTTAGTATTTAATGGTCTACTGTTTCAGAGTGGTCAGTGTTTAATGGTCTACTGTTTCAGAGTAGTTAGTATTTAATGGTTTACTGTTTCAGAGTAGTTAGTATTTAATGGTTTACTGTTTCAGAGTAGTTAGTATTTAATGGTTTACTGTATCAGAGTGGTTACTATTTAATGGTTTACTGTTTCAGAGTAGTTAGTATTTAATGGTTTACTGTTTCAGAGTAGTTAGTATTTACTGGTTTACTGTTTCAGACTGGTCAGTTTTACTGGTTTACTGTTTCAGAGTGGTCAGTTTTACTGGTCTACTTTTTCAGAGTGGTCAGTTTTACTGGTTTACTGTATCAGAGTGGTTAGTATTTAATGGTTTACTGTTTCAGAGTGGTTAGTATTTAATGGTCTACTGTTTCAGAGTGGTCAGTGTTTAATGGTCTACTGTTTCAGAGTGGTTAGTATTTAATGGTTTACTGTTTCAGAGTGGTTAGTATTTAATGGTTTACTGTTTCAGAGTGGCCAGTTTTAATGGTTTACTGTTTCAGAGTGGTTAGTATTTACTGGTTTACTGTTTCAGAGTGGTTAGTATTTAATGGTTTACTGTTTCAGAGTGGCCAGTTTTAATGGTTTACTGTTTCAGAGTGGTTAGTATTTAATGGTTTACTGTTTTAGAGTGGTTGGTTTTACTGGTTTACTGTTTTAGAGTGGTTAGTTTTACTGGTTTACTGTATCAGAGTGGTTAGTATTTAATGGTTTACTGTTTCAGAGTGGTTAGTATTTAATGGTTTACTGTTTCAGAGTGGTTAGTATTTACTGGTTTACTGTTTCAGAGTGGTTAGTATTTAATGGTTTACTGTTTCAGAGTGGCCAGTTTTAATGGTTTACTGTATCAGAGTGGTTAGTATTTAATGGTTTACTGTTTCAGAGTGGTCATTGTTTAATGGTTTACTTTTTCAGAGTGGTCATTGTTTAATGGTTTACTTTTTCAGAGTGGTTAGTATTTAATGGTTTACTGTATCAGAGTGGTTAGTATTTAATGGTTTACTGTTTCAGAGTGGCCAGTTTTAATGGTTTACTGTATCAGAGTGGTTAGTATTTAATGGTTTACTGTTTCAGAGTGGTCATTGTTTAATGGTTTACTTTTTCAGAGTGGTCATTGTTTAATGGTTTACTTTTTCAGAGTGGTTAGTATTTAATGGTTTACTGTATCAGAGTGGTTAGTATTTAATGGTTTACTGTTTCAGAGTAGTTAGTGTTTAATGGTTTACTGTTTCAGAGTAGTTAGTGTTTAATGGTTTACTGTTTCAGAGTGGTTAGTATTTACTGGTTTACTGTTTCAGAGTGGTTAGTATTTAATGGTTTACTGTTTCAGAGTGGTCAGTGTTTAATGGTTTACTGTTTTAGAGTGGTTAGTATTTACTGGTTTACTGTTTTAGAGTGGTCAGTGTTTAATGGTTTACTGTTTCAGAGTGGTTAGTATTTACTGGTTTGCTGTATCAGAGTGGTTAGTATTTACTGGTTTACTGTATCAGAGTGGTTAGTATTTAATGGTTTACTGTTTCAGAGTGGTCAGTGTTTAATGGTTTACTGTTTCAGAGTGGTTAGTATTTACTGGTTTACTGTTTTAGAGTGGTCAGTGTTTAATGGTTTACTGTTTCAGAGTGGTTAGTATTTACTGGTTTACTGTTTCAGAGTGGTTAGTATTTACTGGTTTACTGTTTTAGAGTGGTCAGTGTTTACTGGTTTACTGTTTTAGAGTGGTTGGTTTTACTGGTTTACTGTTTTAGAGTGGTCAGTGTTTACTGGTTTACTGTTTCAGAGTGGTTGGTTTTACTGGTTTACTGTTTTAGAGTGGTTGGTTTTACTGGTTTACTGTTTTAGAGTGGTCAGTGTTTACTGGTTTACTGTTTTAGAGTGGTTGGTTTTACTGGTTTACTGTTTTAGAGTGGTCAGTGTTTACTGGTTTACTGTTTCAGAGTGGTTAGTATTTACTGGTTTACTGTTTCAGAGTGGTTAGTATTTAATGGTCTACTGTTTCAGAGTGGTTAGTATTTAATGGTTTACTGTTTCAGAGTGGTTAGTATTTAATGGTTTACTATTTCAGAGTGGTCGGTTTTACTGGTTTACTGTATCAGAGTGGTTAGTATTTAATGGTCTACTGTTTCAGAGTAGTTAGTATTTAATGGTTTACTGTTTCAGAGTGGTTAGTATTTACTGGTTTACTGTTTCACAGTAGTTAGTATTTAATGGTTTACTGTTTCAGAGTGGTTAGTATTTAATGGTTTACTGTTTCAGAGTGGTTAGTATTTAATGGTTTACTGTTTCAGAGTAATTAGTATTTAATGGTTTACTGTTTCAGAGTGGTTAGTATTTAATGGTTTACGGTTTCAGAGTGGTTAGTATTTAATGGTTTACTGTTTCAGAGTAATTAGTATTTAATGGTTTACTGTTTCAGAGTGGTTAGTATTTAATGGTTTACTGTTTCAGAGTGGTTAGTATTTAATGGTTTACTGTTTCAGAGTAGTTAGTATTTAATGGTTTACTGTTTCAGAGTGGTTAGTATTTAATGGTCTACTGTTTCAGAGTGGTTAGTATTTAATGGTCTACTGTTTCAGAGTGGTTAGTATTTAATGGTTTACTGTTTCAGAGTGGTTAGTATTTAATGGTTTACGGTTTCAGAGTGGTTAGTATTTAATGGTTTACTGTTTCAGAGTGGTTAGTATTTAATGGTCTACTGTTTCAGAGTGGTTAGTATTTAATGGTTTACTGTTTCAGAGTAGTAAGTATTTAATGGTTTACTGTTTCAGAGTGGTTAGTATTTAATGGTTTACTGTTTCAGAGTGGTTAGTATTTAATGGTCTACTGTTTCAGAGTGGTTAGTATTTAATGGTCTACTGTTTCAGAGTAGTTAGTATTTAATGGTTTACTGTTTCAGAGTGGTTAGTATTTAATGGTCTACTGTTTCAGAGTGGTTAGTATTTAATGGTTTACTGTTTCAGAGTAGTTAGTATTTAATGGTTTACTGTTTCAGAGTGGTTAGTATTTAATGGTTTACTGTTTCAGAGTGGTTAGTATTTAATGGTCTACTGTTTCAGAGTGGTTAGTATTTAATGGTCTATTGTTTCAGAGTAGTTAGTATTTAATGGTTTACTGTTTCAGAGTAGTTAGTATTTAATGGTCTACTGTTTCAGAGTGGTTAGTATTTAATGGTCTACTGTTTCAGAGTGGTTAGTATTTAATGGTTTACTGTTTCAGAGTGGTTAGTATTTAATGGTCTACTGTTTCAGAGTGGTTAGTATTTAATGGTTTACTGTTTCAGAGTAGTTAGTATTTAATGGTTTACTGTTTCAGAGTGGTTAGTATTTAATGGTTTACTGTTTCAGAGTGGTTAGTATTTAATGGTTTACTGTTTCAGAGTGGTTAGTATTTAATGGTCTACTGTTTCAGAGTAGTTAGTGTTTAATGGTTTAATGGAGTTGTCAGTTTTACTGGTTTACTGTTTTAAAGCGGTCAGTTTTACTGGTTTACTGTTTTCAAGCCGTAAGTTTTACTGGTTTACTGTTTTAGAGTTGTCAGTTTTACTGGTTTACTGTTTTAGAGTTGTCAGTTTTACTGGTTTACTGTTTTAAAGCGGTCAGTTTTACTGGTTTACTGTTTTCAAGCCGTCAGTTTTACTGGTTTACTGTTTTAAAGTGGTCAGTTTTACTGGTTTACTGTTTTAGAGTTGTCAGTTTTACTGGTTTACTGTTTTAAAGCGGTCAGTTTTACTGGTTTACTGTTTTCAAGCCGTTAGTTTTACTGGTTTACTGTTTTAGAGTGGTCAGTTTTACTGGTTTACTGTTTTCAAGCCGTTAGTTTTACTGTTTTACTGTTTTAGAGTGGTCAGTGTTTAATGGTTTACTGTTTTAGAGTGGTTAGTTTTACTGGTTTACTGTTTTAGAGTGGTCAGTTTTACTGGTTTACTGTTTTCAAGCCGTTAGTTTTACTGGTTTACTGTTCTAGAGTTATCAGTTTTACTGGTTTACTGTTTTAGAGTTGTCAGTTTTACTGGTTTACTGTTTTAGAGTTATCAGTTTTACTGGTTTACTGTTTTAAAGCGGTCAGTTTTACCGGTTTACTGTTTTCAAGCCGTTAGTTTTACTGGTTTACTGTTTTAGAGTGGTCAGTTTTACTGGTTTACTGTTTTCAAGCCGTTAGTTTTACTGGTTTACTGTTTTAGAGTTATCAGTTTTACTGGTTTACTGTTTTAGAGTTGTCAGTTTTACTGGTTTACTGTTTTAAAGTGGTCAGTTTTACTGGTTTACTGTTTTAAAGCGGTCAGTTTTACCGGTTTACTGTTTTCAAGCCGTTAGTTTTACTGGTTTACTGTTTTAGAGTGGTCAGTTTTACTGGTTTACTGTTTTCAAGCCGTTAGTGTTACTGGTTTACTGTTTTAGAGTGGTCAGTGTTTAATGGTTTACTGTTTTAGAGTTGTCAGTTTTACTGGTTTACTGTTTTAGAGTTATCAGTTTTACTGGTTTACTGTTTTAAAGCGGTCAGTTTTACCGGTTTACTGTTTTCAAGCCGTTAGTTTTACTGGTTTACTGTTTTAGAGTGGTCAGTTTTACTGGTTTACTGTTTTCAAGCCGTTAGTTTTACTGGTTTACTGTTTTAGAGTTATCAGTTTTACTGGTTTACTGTTTTAGAGTTGTCAGTTTTACTGGTTTACTGTTTTAAAGTGGTCAGTTTTACTGGTTTACTGTTTTAAAGCGGTCAGTTTTATGAACGAAGCTAAACCAAAATATAAAAATAATAATTTACAGGACTTGTTTTTAACTTCGTTTCGCACGGTGGTGTGAAATCCAAACAGCGGATATCGTATCGTATCGTGTTGTTATGCCCCATAACGCGCAGAATCATTTTCTCAAGCAGCCGCCGTAGCAGGTTCTTCGCTCGGTTCCTCTAATACTCGTGCCTCACTTCTCGCCGTTCACAGCTTTTCACAGCTGCTGAAAAACGAGAACTCAGATTAGAAGAAAGATACAAACACAGAACACTTTGTTCTGATTCAGGTCTGATAGCCTCGACCGACGATAGCGCTGCCCTGACCTCAAGAAATACGGCTGAGCAGAGTGTGTATCGCCTCCTTCCCTCAGTCTCCACAAGAGAGAGAACGTGGGTGAGAAGGAGGAAACAGATCTGTTGTAGTTTGAGAAATCGGATGTGGTGTCATCACATGCTTCAGAAACCATCTGTATCTGAAATTAACCACGAGGCAACAGGAAACCAGGCTCCAGCAGAGCGCCGACAAAGAAGCACCACGTAATGTGAGGGTCTCAGTCAGAGCTGGGGTCTCCTGGGCCCGAGCTAGGCTGAGGCTTTACGGTGAAGACGTCCCGGGTCGCCGGTTCTATCCGGGCAGTGGCTGAACCATGAGGACCCTTCAAACCACGGCAGGCGTTTCAAACAGAAACTGGGGTCTTTTAATAGAGACGTGGGAAGAGAGCTTGCAGCAGCTCAGATTCGTTACGTTCACAGAAAGCAGAGAAGAAGCGAGCAGCCTGGCTCGGAACATAAAGCCCTGAAATTAAAACACGTCTCCACTTAGACCAAGCACGATTCATCTCACAATATCATATGAAGCTGCCACATGAATAAAACAGTGCTGCCTATGTTGTCTGTGCATAGACATAAACAAACGGGCTCCGCTACAAACAAAATGAGCTGTCTTTAGGGATTAATCAGCATTAATCACATCAGGAAGTCTTTTTCCCTGTTAAATACATAAAACGATGTGATTAATCACGATTAATTGCGTAAATCTGTCAGCAAAGAACACTTATTTCTGTTAACTGCACAAAATAATGTTATTAAATGCAATTAATTGGCCAGATTTGACCCAGTTTCTGGAATTCCAGCCACAATTTACATTTTCAGTGCAATGATTCCTGTTATAACCTGTTATTACCTGTTATATAAGGCCCTCAGCTGATACACATGTTGCTAAGACTGTCCACCTATCGCTATAACGGTATTAATTCATTTTACAAACAGAAAATGAGCTTTCTTTAGGGTCAAATGAATCAAAACTATGCAATTAATCGTTATTAATCACATCAGAAAGCTTTTTCCACTGTTAACTACATAAAATGATGCGATTAATCACGATTAATTCTTAAAATCTGATCCTAAAGAAAGCTGTTTTTCTGTTAACTGCACAAAATAATGTTATTAAATGCAATTAATTGGCCAGATTTGACCCAGTTTCTGGAATTCCAGCCACAATTTGCATTTTCAGTGCAATGATTCCTGTTATTACCTGTTATTACCTGTTATTACCTGTTATATAAAGCCCTCAGCTGATACACATGTTGCTCAGATTGTCCTCCTATAGCTATAACGGTATTTAATTACTTTTAAAAACAGAAAAAGGTAACATTCAAGTGATTAATCGTGATTATTCGGTTATATTTTGTCCCTTTATCAAAGCTGTATTCGACCATGAGCACTGCAATCAGATTCCATCAGTGCAACACAGAGCTGGGTTTTAGTCTGACCTACTCTGGCGTTAATAATGTATCTCGTTAACTTCGACAGCCCTAATTACTGCTCGCTGGTTCATATCTGATCAACTTCATCACGACTCATCATGTTACACTGTATAGGCTGTCAAACAGCTGACACTGTGTTTAGACTCCTCTTATATTACAACAGTAATGCCCTTCCTCTAGAAATGGGGGGAAATAAAACTTTCCTTAGTGTCAAATTTGAGCGAAACAACATTAATTACGATTAATTCAGATGCAATGTTTTTTTACAATTTTTTTAAAATGAACAAAACATATCACATACATACATACCACCTTGTGTGTAGAACCAGTTAAAAAATTGGCTTATATAACTATAATTTTTGAAATAGAATAGAGCTTTCAGGTCAAATTTGGGCGATTAATCGAAAATTAAATATTCTCTCTAATTGGTCTATGAGTGGACAAAAATGAACTTCATCAGAATGTTGGTTTTTTTTCTAGCTGTGATTAATCGATTAACGGTGCAACCTCATATAATTAATCACAATTAACTGCAAACTTATGCGATTAATCACGATTAATCGCTCGATTTGTCCCTAGAGAAGCCTGCTTCGCCCTGTTTTTTGGGCTCCGTGATCTGCTAGTTTCATCCTGAGTGTTTGCGGGAAACATACAGCTTCTGTGTTTGATTAATCTGTTTTATTGTATATTAACCATCTGTAGACCCTAACAAACTATTTTCACAGGACTACATACCGCAGAGAGTGGAGATTGCAGTTTAGCTTTCCAACAAAAGCTGGTGGTAAGATTTTAAATCGACCGAAAAAAGTAAGTACCACTTTCTTGTACTATGGCTGCGTTTGCTTGTGTGGAGTGTGGAATGTATAGTGCTAGTCCTCTCTCCACCACTAGTGACAATAATAGTGGGTTAGTTTGTGAGAAGTGCCAGCTCATTTCTACTCTGGTGGAGAAGGTGAACCAGTTAGAGGTGCGCATTCGGGGTTTAATCAGGGATAGAGAGCAGAGTTCAGTGTTGTCTACCCCGGGTGCCTTAGGGAGAGTTAGAGTCCCAGCGACTCCGGCTGTAGAGCCCCCGCAGCAGGGCGAATGGGTGACGGTTCGGCGGCATAGTAACAAAGCTAAAGCTGACGCTAAAGCTAACGCTGAGGCCAAAGCTAAGGCTAGCCCACCTGTGCACCACGCACCTATTCGCGTGTCAAACAGATATTCTCCTCTCGGTGAAACACCCACCGAGGAGTCTGTCAAAGGTACTCTGGTTATAGGAAGCTCTATTGTACGACACGTGAAATTAGCTACTCCTTTAGGGACACCAGCAGCTAGAGTTATCTGCTTACCAGGAGCCAGGGCGCCGGACATTAGCAGCAACCTTAGGGTGTTAGCAAAGAATAGATATTCGAGGATAGTGATTCACGTAGGTGGTAACGATATTCGTATGCGGCAGTCTGAGGTCACTAAGAGTAATATTAAAGAGGTGATCAAAATAGCCCATACGATGTCCGATGCTGTAATATGCTCTGGCCCTATTCCAAGACGGCAGGGTGCTGAAGCTTACAGCAGGCTTTGGGCGCTACACTGCTGGATGTCCAAGTGGTGTGCAGAAAAACATGTGGGCTTCATAGACAATTGGTCCAACTTTGAGGGGAAGTCTGGTCTCGTAGGGCGGGACGGTGTCCACCCCACGCGGGAGGGTGCCGCTCTGCTATCGTGCAGCATAGCCCATAGCCTCTTAGTTAGTCGGCAGAGCAGCGGAGGTAGTTGCTGACTGTCCAGAGCCGAGACCAGGCAGCAGACAAACAGGCTAAACCGACCGTCTGCTCGCTGCCTTGAGACGTCACCTAGGTACAACTATATTGAGACTGTTTCACTGCCCCGAATTAAACACAAACTTAGAAAATCTCAATCAGTTTGTTTAAATAACTTAGTTAATATAAGAATATTAGATCCAGTGTCTAGCTGCAGTGTTTCTGAATTAAGGTTTGGTTTATTTAATATAAGATCACTGAACTCTAAGGCTGTCATTGTAAATGATACAATAACCTACCATAAAATTGATGTGTTATGTCTCGTAGAAACATGGATTAAACCTGAGGAATATTTGGCATTAAATGAAGCCACCCCCATAGGCTATAAGTATGTACACAGCCCCAGACTGTCCGGTAAAGGAGGGGGTATATGTGTCATTCATAAAAATTCATTAGACATAAGTCAGAAACACAATCTCACTTTCAATTCTTTTGAAATTCTTCTCATAAACATCACCAATCCGACCACTAATAGAAGTGTACTCACCCTAGTCAGCATTTATAGACCACCAGGACCTTATTCTGAGTTCTTAAAAGAATTCAGTGACTTTGTTGCAGATCTAGCAGTGAGCGCTGAAAAACTAATAATCGCAGGAGATTTTAATATTCGCTTTGAAAACTCAGCAGATCCATTAAAAAAGGCTTTTTCATCTATCTTAGACTCTATAGGTCTCACTCAGAATGTAATAGGGCCTACACACTCCTGTAATCACACACTAGATCTAGTTTTGACTTTAGGTGTTGATATACATAATCTTACTGTTCTTCCACAGACTTCAGTAGTTTCAGATCACTACCTAATTTCATATGAATTGAGTCTTAGTAAAAATGTATGTACACCCCGTTATTGCATGAAACGTTCAATAATGCCAAATACATCTCAGAACTTTATTGAAACTCTTCCAGATTTATCAACCATAATTTTTCCATCATCAGACCCAACCGAGCTTGACAGACTAACTGACTGCGTAGAAAATACACTCCGATTTACTTTAGACAACGTTGCACCTATAAAAATTAAAAAGATGCAACAAAAAAAGCTTGCTCCGTGGTACAACAATGAAGTACGCACCTTAAGACAGGCAGTACGGAAATTAGAACGCAAATGGAGAGTGACCAAGCTAGAGGTATTTCACTCTGCTTGGAAGGACAGCCTTAGCAGTTACAGAAAGGCACTTATTAAAACACGCTCAGCATACCTGTCCACACTCATCGAACACAACAAAAACAATCCTAGAGTTTTATTTAGCACCATCGCAAAACTTACCAAAAATCAGGCAGGAACGGAACCTCAGATACCCGCAAACTACAGCAGCAATGATTTCATGGACTTTTTCAATAGCAAAATCGAGAATATTAGACAAAAAGTTCTACCAATACGAGTAACCTATCCTTCATCCGGTTTGGCTCAAACAGCACAAAATGTGATTTTAGAAGAAAGACTAGAAACATTTTCTCCACTACAGCAGACAGAACTAGAAAAACTTATCTCTTCCTCAACTTCTGCTACATGCACACTTGATATGATTCCAACAAGCCTATTGAAACAAGTATTACCAGCTATTATTAAACCTATCTTAACTATCATCAACTCTTCTCTTAGTCTGGGTCATGTACCTAAGTCTTTTAAACTAGCTGTGATAAAACCCTTGATAAAGAAGCCAAATCTTGACCCCAGAGAACTGTCCAGTTATAGACCCATTTCCAATTTACCTTTTATCTCTAAGATTTTAGAAAAGGATGTAGCTCGACAACTCTGTTCTCATCTACATAAGAACAACATATATGAAAAATTCCAATCTGGTTTTAGGCCACACCACAGCACAGAGACAGCTTTAGTTAAGATAACAAATGATCTTCTTCTTGCCTCTGATCAGGGCCACGTATCTCTACTGGTGTTACTAGATCTAAGTGCAGCTTTTGACACTATAGATCACACTATTCTCTTGGACAGGCTAGAAAATATAGTTGGAATCACAGGAACAGCGTTATCCTGGTTCATATCTTACCTTAGTGATCGCTTTCAGTTTGTAAAGATAAATAATGTATCATCTAACACTACAAAAGTGAAATATGGCGTTCCACAAGGTTCTGTTTTAGGTCCTCTGTTATTTACACTATATATGCTACCATTAGGCTCAGTTATAAATAGACATGGAATTAGTTTCCACTGTTATGCCGATGATACACAACTGTACATATCAGCCAAACCAGATGACAAATCCAGATTAAATAAGATAGAAGATTGTGTAAGAGATATTAGACTTTGGATGCTACAGAACTTCCTTCTTTTAAACCCAGACAAAACGGAAGTTCTCCTCCTCGGCCCAAAGGCTGCTCGGACTAAATGTTCAGATTTAATGTTAAATCTTGCTGACTTCTCTGTAGTTCCTGGTTCAGTAGCCAAAAATCTTGGGTGTAACAATTGACTCAGATCTGACATTTAATCAACACATCGGTAATATTACAAGAACAGCGTTTCTTCACCTACGAAACATTTCAAAGTTAAGAAATGCGTTATCTGTGTCTGATGCTGAAAAGTTAGTGCATGCCTTTATAACCTCAAGGCTAGATCACTGTAATGCATTATTGTCAGGATGCTCCAGCAGGAACCTGAATAAACTTCAGTTAGTTCAGAACGCTGCAGCTAGAGTACTAACTAAAACCAGGAAATTCGATCACATCAGTCCAGTTTTATCAGCGCTACACTGGCTTCCTGTTAAATTCAGTATCGACTATAAAATTCTATTACTGACGTATAAAACCCTGCACGGTCTCACACCGGAGTACCTGCAAGATTTAATTTCCTATTATGAACCGCCACGTTCACTCAGATCACAGGATGCTGGTTTTCTAATAGTTCCTAAAATTCAGAAGACTACAATGGGGGGAAGAGCTTTTTCCTACAAAGCCCCAAAATTGTGGAATAATCTCCCAGTTAATGTTCGGGACTCTGACACAGTCTCAATATTTAAGTCTAGACTGAAAACATACTTGTTTAGTGTAGCTTTTTGTTATTAATCTTCTCTTTTAGATAAAGGCAGGAGATCTGGGGGTTCTTGGACACAGAGGTTTATGGTAAACTGAGATGTTGGTGCTGTTGTTCCACCACTTCACGCGATCACACAGGTTTGTTGATGGTGGAGTGGGGGGACCCCAGTGTCTCAGGGTACTCTCATGTCCATGTTACCTTCTGGTTCTCTCCTTTTAGTTTAGGCTGTTATAGTTAGATCTGCCGGAGTCACCAACCACACTCTAAAATTCTGAAAATTCATATTCTCTACAGTCTTACTCCTGAGCCCAACTAACTCTTTCTCTTTACTCTTCCTGAGGAAATGACTGTCCTCCTGTCTGTTGAAGGCTGTTGAAGGACTGATCATCGGGCCATCACCCCACCATCACCAGCCAGCTCACCTGTCCATTTACTGCTACACCCTCAGTTACATCACTGTGCCATCCAGATGCACCAGCACTGAGATAGGATGGGACTGTTTCAGCTCACGCCCACTTTACATAAAGACTCAGTCATAGACTGCCTCAGCCAGAGACTGCCTCAGTCATACACTGCCTCTATCTGTGCAGCTTCTAAAGCTTTGCTATCCAGATTTCAAACAGAGACTCCTTTCTTTGGTATTTAGTTCAAACTGTAAATACTGTTTGACCAGAGGAGGATGGGTCTCCCCTTGTGAGTCTGGTTCCTCCCAAGGTTTCTTCCTCCAGTTGAGGGAGTTTTTCCTTGCCACTGTTGCCTCTGGCTTGCTCACTGGGGGATATATGTTATAACTGTTTTCAAAACTCTGTAAAGCTGCTTTGAGACAACATCATTGTAAAAAGCGCTATATAAATAAAATTGACTTGACTTGACTTGACTTGACTTGACTTGAAAGGTGCATTCGAATAATTCCGGATTCTATTAATCCCATCAAACTTTTCACTTTCCCTTAACATCTTTCACGTCCCGAAAGAACTGAGAAAAGAAAGCACGAGCAAACCAAACTAGTTAACCAAAAAAATAATTCAATATTTATTTGCAGTATAAACATGTCTTGTGTGTTCTTTCCATAGACTATACAATACATACGGACAATTTTATATCCTTCATAAATCAGAAAAATTGAACTGCCCTGTTACCAAGCCCAGTTTTATACACATATATAGATTGCATCTCCTTAAAAAAATGTATACAGCACATATAAAACAGCTATTCGTCTTGTATTCGTAGCTGTAACACGATGCAGATGCATTGTCAAAAAATCCCTGAAAAATTCCTCAGTGAGGTAAGATATACACTTTTATTACTCTCTCTCTCTCTCTCTCTCTGAACGCTGCCTCTTATCAAGGTGTAGCTACAAGAAAAGTTTTTGTTGTTGTCCCCACAGAAAGCACCTGCGGTCCTCCTGCGATCCGGCGATAAACAGACAGAGAAACAAACGTTCCTCCACGAGAAGCAGCTTGAAATCAAGGATTTACACGTGAATTTATTTAGAGAAACAAACGACTAACGAGAAAGCTCCGAGCTGAAGTACGTCTCCATCCCAGGGTGCCTTTAGTTTTTCTTCTTCGTCTTCGTCTTCCTTGTGACCGGACTTCTAGAACAGGCGAAGTCGAGTTTTCAAGCATGAGAGAAGGTCGTCCTCGGTGATGCGACGCTGGAGGAGACTGTTGCATATCTGCTCAAATATTATATACGTATACGTTTAAGTATTGAAGTACACTGAAAGGCCACAGGAATAGCACGTGTGGGGTTAACAGAAGCGGAACCGGATCCGGATCAGGACGCCGGAACAGAAAGGTATCACGTAGCGTATAAATGGAGATCCCAGGTGGGAATAAAAGCTACCTCAGTTCCAAAGCAAGCTGTAAATCCGTGGAATACGAGTAGAAAAGTAGAGGAATTAAAAACTGGTTCCTTTTTCTTTTCCTAGAAAATACTGCAAAGGGTGTTCCTGTGAGTATATATCTATAGATCTATATATATATATATATTGCAGAGAGAGTAACAAATACAACCTGGACTGACCCGTTAAAGACCATGGTTGTCCATTATTACTACATAGGGTTTGTGTTTAAAAAGGAACAAACGTCTCTCGCTTCAATTCCGCACGACGACTTGTAAAGTGAGATACAAACAGTACTGAACAGTCAGAGTAGGAAAAGATTAAAAAGATTATATAAGGCCAGCTTAAAGCAACCCTGCTAACTCCAGCGCGTGTCCGTTCTGTCCCAAACCGGACGCTTCTGTGGCCAGAAACTCCCCGCTGCGCACTGTACGCCGCCCCCCGGTGGACCCGAGAGCGAGTACGAGTTAAAAAAACAGTTCTGAACATTCGGTTTACCGCCAATACGCACGCCAGGTCAAGAACCACCACTCCATGCTCAAATACATACGGTGAAGTTATACTTGCTTCAAATGCAATAGAGTAGAACTATACTGCCCAGGGCGACTCCACCCGAGACCAAAAACAAAAACACGTTCGTTGAAGGAGGCGGAACGCTAGGATGAACAAAAAAATAAAATAATAAAATAAACAAAAGTACAAACACCCAGGTGTGGAGTGAGCGCGCTCCGGCCGGTCCGGTCCGAGACGTACCCGCCGGGCCGGACGAGCTCCGAATGTCTCTGTGTGTGTTGTGTTGGAGTACCAGTTTTTTTTTTTTCTTATAAGTGCCAAGAAGTGAAAGGCTTCACCGCTGTGCAAACCGCATTAGGAAACAAACCAAAAGGAGAAACAAAGAATGTTCCTATGAAGAACCAATGTTCTGTTGGTCGGATACAATCTAGAACCACTTGGGTTTGTGAGTGCTTACAAATATACAACCTGATGTACAAACAGAAACAGACTTTACTGAGCGCGTGCGACCGCTCCCGGGTTAAAACCACTCCACGTTCCAGTAGAGCCACATCACCGGATTGGCACCCGTCACGGTTAGGAGAGGGGAGGAGGAGGAGGTGGTGAAGGAGGTGAGGGGAGGTGTGAGGGGGTTCCCTCTCTTTGTACGTGGTTCCGTAATAAAAAAAACAAAACAACAAAAGAAAACATAAACAACAGTCTGATCCAGAAAGGCAAGAAGAAGCTGCATCGGAAACCGCCAGGCTCTCCTCCGTGTGGTCAGCCCCTCCCCCTGGGTAGGGGCTGGGGTTGGGGGGTCTTCGCCGCCCCGCGTCCCTCGCCTCGCCTGCCCGTCAGCGCCCCCGGCACGTCGGGAGGCGAACGACATTCCTAAAAGTAACGAAGGGGTGGGCGCTCCCCACCAGCCGAAAGCCCGCTCGCCCGGCCCACCCTCATGTGGACTCCAGCGTGTCCAGCTGGAACACGTTGTGATTGGTCGGCGTGGTGAAGAAGAGCTGGTCGCTGGGCGAGCGGTTGTCGCAGGGGCTGTTCAGCCCCAGCGTCCTCTCAAAGTCCAAAAGCTGCCCCATGAAGTTGAAGTTGGGCGAGATGTTGGACTTCTTGCGTTTGACGAAGTCGTAGGCGTCGTTCAGCGACAGGTTGAGCTTCTGCATCAGGTACGCCACCGTCACCGTCACCGAGCGGCTGATACCGGCCAGGCAGTGCACCAGGATACCACACTTTTTAGAACGAGCTTCATCTGAAACCAAGAACAGAACACCTTTACTAATAATCAGATAATCAGACAGCGGCGTGGAGCCTATATATACTCCTACTCTGATTTCTATCAGATCTCTCAGTGTATATATACTCTTACTCTGATTTCTATCAGATCTCTCAGTGTATATATACTCTTACTCTGATTACTATCAGATCTCTCAGTGTATATATACTCTTACTCTGATTTCTATCAGATCTCTCAGTGTATATATACTCTTACTCTGATTTCTATCAGATCTCTCAGTGTATATATACTCTTACTCTGATTTCTATCAGTGTATATATACTCTTACTCTGATTTCTTTCAGATCTCTCAGTGTATATATACTCTTACTCTGATTTCTATCAGATCTCTCAGTGTATATATACTCTCACTCTGATTTCTATCAGTGTATATATACTCTTACTCTGATTTCTATCAGATCTCTCAGTGTATATATACTCTTACTCTGATTTCTATCAGTGTATATATACTCTTACTCTGATTTCTTTCAGATCTCTCAGTGTATATATACTCTTACTCTGATTTCTATCAGATCTCTCAGTGTATATATACTCTCACTCTGATTTCTATCAGTGTATATATACTCTTACTCTGATTTCTATCAGATCTCTCAGTGTATATATACTCTTACTCTGATTTCTTTCAGATCTCTCAGTGTATATATACTCTTACTCTGATTTCTATCAGATCTCTCAGTGTATATATACTCTTACTCTGATTTCTATCAGTGTATATATACTCATACTCTGATTTCTATCAGATCTCTCAGTGTATATATATACTCTTACTCTGATTTCTATCAGATCTCTCAGTGTATATATACTCTTACTCTGATTTCTATCAGATCTCTCAGTGTATATATACTCTTACTCTGATTTCTATCAGTGTATATATACTCTAACTCTGATTTCTATCAGATCTCTCAGTGTATATATACTCTTACTCTGATTTCTATCAGATCTATCAGTGTATATATACTCTTACTCTGATTTCTATCAGATCTCTCAGTGTATATATACTTTAACACTGTTTTCTATCAGATCTCTCAGTGTATATATACTCTTACTCTGATTTCTATCAGTGTATATATACTCTTACTCTGATTTCTATCAGATCTCTCAGTGTATATATACTCTTACTCTGATTTCTATCAGATCTCTCAGTGTATATATACTCTTACTCTGATTTCTATCAGATCTCTCAGTGTATATATACTCTTACTCTGATTTCTATCAGTGTATATATACTCTTACTCTGATTTCTTTCAGTGTATATATATTCTTACTCTGATTTCTATCAGATCTCTCAGTGTATATATACTCTTACTCTGATTTCTATCAGATCTCTCAGTGTATATATACTCTTACTCTGATTTCTATCAGATCTCTCAGTGTATATATACTCTTACTCTGATTTCTTTCAGATCTCTCAGTGTATATATACTCTTACTCTGATTTCTATCAGATCTCTCAGTGTATATATACTCTTACTCTGATTTCTATCAGATCTCTCAGTGTATATATACTCTTACTCTGATTACTTTCAGATCTCTCAGTGTATATATACTCTTACTCTGATTTCTATCAGATCTCTCAGTGTATATATACTCTTACTCTGAATTCATTCAGATCTCTCAGTGTATATATACTCTTACTCTGATTTCTTTTAGATCTCTCAGTGTATATATACTCTAACTCTGATTTCTATCAGATCTCTCAGTGTATATATACTCTTACTCTGATTTCTATCAGATCTCTCAGTGTATATATACTCTTACTCTGATTTCTTTCAGATCTCTCAGTGTATATATACTCTAACTCTGATTTCTATCAGATCTCTCAGTGTATATATACTCTTACTCTGATTACTATCAGATCTCTCAGTGTATATATACTCTTACTCTGATTTCTTTCAGATCTCTCAGTGTATATATACTCTTACTCTGATTTCTATCAGATCTCTCAGTGTATATATACTCTAACTCTGATTTCTTTCAGATCTCTCAGTGTATATATACTCTTACTCTGATTTCTATCAGTGTATATATACTCTTACTCTGATTTCTATCAGATCTCTCAGTGTATATATAATCTTACTCTGATTTCTATCAGATCTCTCAGTGTATATATACTCTAACTCTGATTTCTATCAGATCTCTCAGTGTATATATACTCTTACTCTGATTTCTATCAGATCTCTCAGTGTATATATACTCTTACTCTGATTTCTATCAGATCTCTCAGTGTATATATACTCTAACTCTGATTTCTATCAGATCTCTCAGTGTATATATACTCTAACTCTGATTACTATCAGATCTCTCAGTGTATATATACTCTTACTCTGATTTCTTTCAGATCTCTCAGTGTATATATACTCTTACTCTGATTTCTATCAGATCTCTCAGTGTATATATACTCTAACTCTGATTTCTTTCAGATCTCTCAGTGTATATATACTCTTACTCTGATTTCTATCAGTGTATATATACTCTTACTCTGATTTCTATCAGTGTATATATACTCTTACTCTGATTTCTATCAGATCTCTCAGTGTATATATACTCTTACTCTGATTTCTATCAGATCTCTCAGTGTATATATACTCTTACTCTGATTTCTATCAGATCTCTCAGTGTATATATACTCTTACTCTGATTTCTATCAGATCTCTCAGTGTATATATACTCTTACTCTGATTTCTATCAGATCTCTCAGTGTATATATACTCTTACTCTGATTTCTTTCAGATCTCTCAGTGTATATATACTCTAACTCTGATTTCTATCAGATCTCTCAGTGTATATATACTCTAACTCTGATTTCTATCAGATCTCTCAGTGTATATATACTCTAACTCTGATTTCTATCAGTGTATATATACTCTCACTCTGATTTCTTTCAGATCTCTCAGTGTATATATACTCTAACTCTGATTTCTATCAGATCTCTCAGTGTATATATATTCTTACTCTGATTACTATCAGATCTCTCAGTGTATATATACTCTCACTCTGATTTCTTTCAGATCTCTCAGTGTATATATACTCTTACTCTGATTTCTATCAGATCTCTCAGTGTATATATACTCTCACTCTGATTTCTATCAGATCTCTCAGTGTATATATACTCTTACTCTGATTTCTATCAGATCTCTCAGTGTATATATACTCTTACTCTGATTTCTATCAGTGTATATATACTCTTACTCTGATTTCTATCAGTGTATATATACTCTAACTCTGATTTCTATCAGATCTCTCAGTGTATATATATTCTTACTCTGATTTCTATCAGATCTCTCAGTGTATATATACTCTTACTCTGATTTCTATCAGATCTCCCAGTGTATATATACTCTCACTCTGATATATTTCAGATTTTCATGCAGGTAGTCAGTGTTCTTTAAGTACTGTAACATAGTTTATCACAATAATGAGAAAATGCGGTTCTACTGTCCAGCTGTAAAACAGGTCTTTATAAAATAATCACAGTTTACGTAATCAGTCATATACCTGGTTAAAAAGCTGCAGTTAGATATTTTCCTCTAGTCACTCAGTCATACCAACAACCTTCGTACCTCAGAGTGGACAATATAATGATACGTCTTATCAGTACATGACAAATTATGAGTATATGATGGGAATGATCAGCACTTCTAGAACACTGAACACCTGCGCTGATCATAAAAACAATGACTGCATTAACTGCAGGTGACGTAACGTGTAGCTACGGTTTATAAAATTATCTCTTAATAGTTTACTTTTCCACAAGTTTGACTTTCTAAACGGTTTTAAACACTGAATTAAAGACATTGTGCTGTAAGTTTTTCAGCTGTTCTACAAAATCAGAGAGGTTCAGTGTGAAACGCTCCAGATCTGTTCACAGTGGTGGTGAATGGAACCAGACGTCCACCTCTAAAAGCTGTTCTAGATACAGTCAGAACTGTTCACAGTGGTGGTGAATGGAACCAGACGTCCACCTCTAAAAGCTGTTCTAGATACAGTCAGATCTGTTCACAGTGGAGGTGAATGGAACCAGACGTCCACCTCTAAAAGCTGTTCTAGATACAGTCCGATCTGTTCACAGTGGAGGTGAATGGAACCAGACGTCCACCTCTAAAAGCTGTTCTAGATACAGTCAGATCTGTTCACAGTGGTGGTGAATGGAACCAGACGTCCACCTCTAAAAGCTGTTCTAGATACAGTCAGATCTGTTCACAGTGGAGGTGAATGGAACCAGACGTTCACCTCTAAAAGCTCCTCACAGAAAGTTCTTACAGTAGATGTTATAAATACACTGTCTGATTCTGAGACTCTGTTTATGATAGTTTAGAGAAGATCTCAGTCTTAAACTCCATTCATGGTGGAGGGATACATGCAGGACGCTGTGAGGTTCAAATAGTCCCCAAAGAAAACCTAGTATTTTCAGATCTTCCACATTTTACCATCAACATCCAGATAAACTCAGAAGATACGTGTAGCTTCACTGGTGGGTTTCATAGTAAATACAATGTATAGATTAGTGTTGTAGACATGGAGACCCCTGATTACCATCATCACCACTGTAAACACCATCACCACCACTGTAAACACCATCACCACCACTGTAAACATCATCGCCACTACTGTAAACACCATCACCAACACCACTGTAAACATCTCCACAACTGTAAACACCATCACCACCACTGAAAACATCATCACCACCACTGTAAACACCATCACCACCACTGTAAACACCATCACCACTGTAAAAATAATCTCCACCACCACTGTAAACACCATCACCACCACTGTAAACACCATCACCACTGTAAACATCATCACCACTGTAAACAATAATAACACCACTTTAAACATCATCTCCACCACTGTAAACACCATCACCACCACTGTAAACATCATCACCACCAGTGTAAACATCAACTCCACCACTGTAAACATCAACTCCACCACTGTAAACATTACTACCACCACTTTAAACACCATCACCACCACTGTAAACACCATTACCACTGTAAACATCATCTCCACCACTGTAAACACCATCACCACTGTAAACATCATCTCCACCACTGTAAACACCATCACCACCAATGTAAAATCCATCACCACCACTGTAAACACCATCACCACCATTGTAAACACCATCACCACTGTAAACATCATCTCCACCACTGTAAACACCATCACCACCACTGTAAACACCATCACCACTGTAAACATCATCTCCACCACTGTAAACACCATCACCACCACTGTAAACATCATCTCCACTACTGTAAACATTACTACCACCAATGTAAACATCATCTCCACCACTGTAAACATTACTACCACCACTGTAAACACCATCACCACTGTAAACATCATCTCCACCACTGTAAACCTTACTACTACCACTGTAAACATCATCTCCACCACTGTAAACACCATCACCACCACTGTAAACATCATCTTCACCACTGTAAACATTACTACCACCAATGTAAACATCATCACCACCACTGTGAACACCATCACCACCACTGTAAACACCACCATCACCACCACTGTGAACACCATCACCACCACTGTAAACACCACCATCACCACCACTGTAAACACCATCACCACTGTAAACATCATCTCCACCACTGTAAACACCATCACCACCACTGTAAACATCATCTCCACCACTGTAAACATTACTACCACCAATGTAAACATCATCTCCACCACTGTAAACATTACTACCACCACTGTAAACATCATCTCCACCACTGTAAACCTTACTACCACCACTGTAAACATCATCTCCACCACTGTAAACACCATCACCACCACTGTAAACATCATCTCCACCACTGTAAACATCACCAGCACTGTAATCATCATCACCACCACCACCACCACTGTAAACACCATCACCACCACTGTAAACACCATCACCACCACTGTAAACATCATTACCACCACTGTACACACCATTACCTCCACTGTAAACACCATCACCACCACTGTAAACACCATCATCACCACCACTGTAAACCTCAAAACCACCACTGTAAACATCACCACCATTGTAAACCTCAAAACCACCACTGTAAACACCACCACCATGTGAACCAGTTCACACCAAAACAGATTTTTCTCCTATACGTATATTGAGTCTCTCTGGGAGACGCGGTTTTGCCATCATTTCATACAAGAGCTCAGACATCAGACATCTACTGTAATAGCTTTCTGTGAGCAGCTTTTAGAGGTGGACGTCTGGTTCCATTCATCTCCACTGTGATCAGTTCTGACTGGATCTAGAACAGAGAGTTTCACACAGAACCCACTCTGAACTCTTTTTACAGCTTAAGTGATATATTGAGCAGAACTCTGGGAAATTTGGTGGAATCCTCCTTTAAAGGATACAGAGAGTACAGAGGAACTGGCTCCGGTTGCTGGCGTGCACTGGCGGCTCCTGGGTGAGTACAGTAGAGCTCTGTGTGGCCTGTTATTCACGAGGAGCTCATTATAAATCTTCCTCTCGTTCATTCACGCTTAAACAAAGCGGCTCGGAGACTCGAGTCACTCCAGCGAACCGGCGGGAGAAGCTGCCGCTCTGTGTCCGCGTCTGCTCCGGCCTCGGAATCACTGAATGGAATATTTAAATGTCACCGCTCAGTGAGGTCTCGCTGTGAAGAACCGGAGACGGAGCACTCTGAGAAACGCCTCTGCATCTCTGTATGACCTCGTGTGGGCTGGCGGGGGGGTGAGCTGGGGGGGTTATACATTATTGATGACCTGAATCCATCTGGATCTGCAGAATATGATGTTCTACAGAGCCATTAGTGCAGACCAAGCCAGAGCTGAGTGCCTCTTTCTTCTGCTCTCCTTCCCGCAATTAACAGAAACAGCACCTTCTCAACCCTACTACACTCTCTGAAAGGACAACTCCACTAATTCTTAGAAATTTCAGCATAATTACTCATTTAGATCGCAAACTGAGTCATTCAGGGTTTTTGAATCTGTACACAGTGGTGGTGAATGGAACCAGACGTCCACCTCTAAAAGCTGTTCTAGATACAGTCAGATCTGTTCACAGTGGTGGTGAATGGAACCAGACGTCCACCTCTAAAAGCTGTTCTAGATACAGTCAGATCTGCTCACTGTGGTGGTGAATGGAACCAGACGTCCACCTCTAAAAGCTGTTCTAGATACAGTCAGAACTGTTCACAGTGGTGGTGAATGGAACCAGACGTCCACCTCTAAAAGCTGTTCTAGATACAGTCAGATCTGTTCACAGTGGAGGTGAATGGAACCAGACGTCCACCTCTAAAAGCTGTTCCAGATACAGTCAGATCTGTTCACAGTGGAGGTGAATGGAACCAGACGTCCACCTCTAAAAGCTGTTCTAGATACAGTCAGATCTGTTCACAGTGGAGGTGAATGGAACCAGACGCCACCTCTAAAAGCTGTTCTAGATACAGTCAGAACTGTTCACAGTGGTGGTGAATGGAACCAGACGTCCACCTCTAAAAGCTGTTCTAGATACAGTCAGATCTGTTCACAGTGGAGGTGAATGGAACCAGACGCCACCTCTAAAAGCTGTTCTAGATACAGTCAGATCTGTTCACAGTGGAGGTGAATGGAACCAGACGTTCACCTCTAAAAGCTCCTCACAGAAAGTTCTTACAGTAGATGTTATAAATACACTGTCTGATTCTGAGACTCTGTTTATGATAGTTTAGAGAAGATCTCAGTCTTAAACTCCATTCATGGTGGAGGGATACATGCAGGACGCTGTGAGGTTCAAATAGTCCCCAAAGAAAACCTAGTATTTTCAGATCTTCCACATTTTACCATCAACATCCAGATCAACTCAGAAGACACGTGTAGCTTCACTGGTGGGTTTCATAGTCAATACAATGTGTAGATTAGTGTTGTAGTCATGGAGACCCCTGGTTACCATCATCACCACCACTGTAAACACCATCACCACCACAGTAAACACCATCACCACCACTGTAAACATCACCACTACCACTGTAAACACCATCACCACCACTGTAAACATCATCACCACCACTGTAAACACCATCACCACCACAGTAAACACCATCACCACCACTGTAAACACCATCACCACCACAGTAAACACCATCACCACCACTGTAAACATCACCACCACTGTAAACACCATCACCACCACTGTAAACACCATCACCACCACTGTAAACATCACCACCACCACTGTAAACACCATCACCACCACTGTAAACATCATCACCACCACTGTAAACACCATCACCACCACAGTAAACACCATCACCACCACTGTAAACATCACCACCACCACTGTAATCACCATCACCACCACTGTAAACACCATCACCACCACTGTAAACACCATCACCACCACTGTAAACATCACCACCACTGTAAACATCATCTCCACCACTGTAAACACCATCACCACCACTGTAAACATCACCACCACTGTAAACACCATCACCACCACTGTAAACATTATCTGAATTGTATTTACACTAAAATACTCTAAGTCTCTCTGTTTACACCTCCAACACTCTGTTATGCAGAAGTTTTATGAAAAATTGGTGGAATTCTCCTTCAGCTTCTCAGAAATCTTAACATTCTTCAATGTACAAAAATTATTCATCACCCAAAGACTACAGTGCATTTAGAGGAATTCCACAGATATTCCACAATTAAAGGAGAGCAAAATAAATGATATGGTGGTGAATGGAACCAGACGTCCACCTCTGAGCTGTATGTTACAGGCATTACCTGAGACGCTGTGTTACCAGAGATCTGAGGAGGTTTTGTACGTTAATATCCGTGTTTACTTTGTTTCAAACACTGAATTACAGGGGAATTTGAATATTATGGTGGAGCTGCACTGAAAATGTGCTGTAAGTGGTACGTACAGAGAGGAAGTGTTGATTGAACACTGCCTCTAAAAGTGAAACAGTGCTCGGGGTCGTGTAACAGTGTCCACAGGATGTTGTGATGGCGGCCGTGCACCAGTTTTCCTGACCGCGCTCTAAAACTGCGCCGCATCAGCACGCCGCCCGCAGCGAGCGCTACTGCCCCCCACTTCCTGTTTACTGCCGTGTGAAGATCACAGAGCCCTGAGCGTTCAGTCGCCCCATTCACAGCGAGAGCCGACCGACCGGCCCGCTCCGACCGACCGGCCCGCTCCGACCGACCGGCCCGCTCCGACCGACCGGCTCCGACCGACCGGCCCGCTCCGACCGACCGGCTCCGACCGACCGGCCCGCTCCGACCGACCGGCTCCGACCGACCGGCCCGCTCCGACCGACCCGCTCCGACCGACCGACCCGCTCCGACCGACCCGCTCCGACCGACCGACCCGCTCCGACCGACCCGCTCCGACCGACCGGCCCGCTCCGACCGACCGGCCCGCTCCGACCGACCGGCCCGCTCCGACCGACCGGCCCGCTCCGACCGGTCGGTCGGTCTCAGGCTGTCCGGTGTTCTCAGGCTGTTCTGGTTCTGTTCTGGTTCTGTTCTAGGTCTGTTCTGGCTCTGTTCTGGCTCTGTTCTGATGCTGTTCTCAGACTGTTCTGGCTCTGTTCTGGTTCTGTTCTGGCTCTGTTCTGGTTCTGTTCTGGCTCTGTTCTGGCTCTGTTCTGGCTCTGTTCTGGCTCTGTTCTCAGGCTGTTCTGGTTCTGTTCTGGCACTGTTCTGGCACTGTTCTGGCACTGTTCTGGCTCTGTTCTCGTTCTGTTCTGGCTCTGTTCTGGCTCTGTTCTGGCTCTGTTCTGGTTCTGTTCTGGCTCTGTTCTGGTTCTGTTCTGGCTCTGTTCTGGTTCTGTTCTGGCACTGTTCTGGCTCTGTTCTCAGGCTGTTCTGGCTCTGTTCTGGCTCTGTTCTGGCTCTGTTCTGGTTCTGTTCTGGCACTGTTCTGGCTCTGTTCTGGCTCTGTTCTGGCACTGTTCTGGCTCTGTTCTGGCTCTGTTCTGGCACTGTTCTGGCTCTGTTCTGGTTCTGTTCTGGAACTGTTCTGGCTCTGTTCTGGCTCTGTTGTCAGGCTGTTCTGGCTCTGTTCTGGCTCTGTTCTGGTTCTGTTCTGGTTCTGTTCTGGCTCTGTTCTGGCTCTGTTCTGATGCTGTTCTCAGGCTGTTCTGGCTCTGTTCTGGTTCTGTTCTGGCTCTGTTCTGGCTCTGTTCTGGTTCTGTTCTGGCTCTGTTCTGGTTCTGTTCTGGCTCTGTTCTGGCTCTGTTCTGGTTCTGTTCTGGTTCTGTTCTGGTTCTGTTCTGGCTCTGTTCTCGTTCTGTTCTGGCTCTGTTCTGGTTCTGTTCTGGCTCTGTTCTGGTTCTGTTCTGGTTCTGTTCTGGCTCTGTTCTGGCTCTGTTCTGGTTCTGTTCTGGCACTGTTCTGGCTCTGTTCTGGCTCTGTTCTGGTTCTGTTCTGGCTCTGTTCTGGCACTGTTCTGGCTCTGTTCTGGTTCTGTTCTGGCACTGTTCTGGCTCTGTTCTGGCTCTGTTCTGGCTCTGTTCTGGCACTGTTCTGGCTCTGTTCTGGTTCTGTTCTGGCTCTGTTCTGGCTCTGTTCTGGCTCTGTTCTGGTTCTGTTCTCAGGCTGTTCTGGCTCTGTTCTGGTTCTGTTCTGGTTCTGTTCTGGCTCTGTTCTGGCTCTGTTCTCGTTCTGTTCTGGCTCTGTTCTGGTTCTGTTCTGGCTCTGTTCTGGCTCTGTTCTGGCTCTGTTCTGGCTCTGTTCTGGCTCTGTTCTGGTTCTGGCTCTGTTCTGGCTCTGTTCTGGTTCTGTTCTGGCTCTGTTCTGGCTCTGTTCTGGTTCTGTTCTGGCTCTGTTCTGGTTCTGTTCTGGCTCTGTTCTGGCTCTGTTCTGGTTCTGTTCTGGCTCTGTTCTGGTTCTGTTCTGGTTCTGTTCTGGCTCTGTTCTGGCTCTGTTCTCGTTCTGTTCTGGCTCTGTTCTGGTTCTGTTCTGGCTCTGTTCTGGCTCTGTTCTGGGTCTGTTCTCAGGCTGTTCTGGCTCTGTTCTGGCTCTGTTCTGGCTCTGTTCTCAGGCTGTTCTGGCTCTGTTCTGGCTCTGTTCTGGTTCTGGCTCTGTTCTGGCTCTGTTCTGGCACTGTTCTGGCTCTGTTCTGGCACTGTTCTGGCTCTGTTCTGGCTCTGTTCTGGCTCTGTTCTGTTCTGTTCTGGCTCTGTTCTGGCTCTGTTCTGGCTCTGTTCTGGTTCTGTTCTGGCTCTGTTGTCAGGCTGTTCTGGCTCTGTTCTGGCACTGTTCTGGCTCTGTTCTGGTTCTGTTCTGGCTCTGTTCTGGTTCTGTTCTGGTTCTGTTCTGGCTCTGTTCTGGTTCTGTTCTGGCTCTGTTCTGGGTCTGTTCTCAGGCTGTTCTGGCTCTGTTCTGGCTCTGTTCTGGCTCTGTTCTGGGTCTGTTCTCAGGCTGTTCTGGCTCTGTTCTGGCTCTGTTTTGGTTCTGTTCTGGTTCTGTTCTGGCTCTGTTCTGGCTTTGTTCTGATTCTGTTCTGGCTCTGTTCTGGCTCTGTTCTGGGTCTGTTCTCAGGCTGTTCTGGCTCTGTTCTGGCTCTGTTCTGGTTCTGTTCTGGCTCTGTTCTGGTTCTGTTCTGGCTCTGTTCTGGCTCTGTTCTGGTTCTGTTCTGGCTCTGTTCTGGCTCTGTTCTCGTTCTGTTCTGGCTCTGTTCTGGTTCTGTTCTGGCTCTGTTCTGGGTCTGTTCTGGCTCTGTTCTGGGTCTGTTCTCAGGCTGTTCTGGCTCTGTTCTGGTTCTGTTCTGGCTCTGTTCTGGGTCTGTTCTGGCTCTGTTCTGGTTCTGTTCTGGCTCTGTTCTGGTTCTGTTCTGGCTCTGTTCTGGCTCTGTTCTGGGTCTGTTCTGGGTCTGTTCTGGCTCTGTTCTCGTTCTGTTCTGGCTCTGTTCTGGCTCTGTTCTGGCTCTGTTCTGGCTCTGTTCTGGGTCTGTTCTGGCTCTGTTCTCAGGCTGTTCTGGCTCTGTTCTGGCTCTGTTCTGGTTCTGGCTCTGTTCTGGTTCTGTTCTGGCTCTGTTCTGGTTCTGTTCTGGTTCTGTTCTGGCTCTGTTCTGGCTCTGTTCTGGCTCTGTTCTCAGGCTGTTCTGGCTCTGTTCTGGCTCTGTTCTGGTTCTGTTCTGGTTCTGTTCTGGCACTGTTCTGGCTCTGTTCTGGCTCTGTTCTGGTTCTGTTCTGGCTCTGTTCTGGGTCTGTTCTCAGGCTGTTCTGGTTCTGTTCTGGCTCTGTTCTGGTTCTGTTCTGGTTCTGTTCTGGCTCTGTTCTGGCTCTGTTCTGGCTCTGTTCTGGGTCTGTTCTCAGGCTGTTCTGGTTCTGTTCTGGCTCTGTTCTGGTTCTGTTCTGGTTCTGTTCTGGCTCTGTTCTGGCTCTGTTCTGGTTCTGTTCTGCTGGTTCGGCTCCTGTTCTGCTTCACAGCTCTGTGAATTCACTGCT
>CM038714.1:4034385-4074385 GCA_021613375.1 Megaleporinus macrocephalus | reverse complement strand
AACAATAATAATAAAAAAAGGAAGGAGCAAAAAACAAAAACAACAACAACGACGATAGGGGAAAAAAATGCAAACGAAATCACACGTCCCCCATGCGCGCGGCCGCTTCTCCTTCAGGCTGAGCTCGCGCGCGGTCACGGCTCCGCTCGTGCGCTCTGCTGGAATGGGGCAGCGCCGTCCGTCTGAGAATCGCCCCCATTAAAAACCACAAAACACCAGAAAATCCCAGAAACACGGTGTCCGGTACCGGCGCTCGTGCCGCGGTGGCGGTGAGAGGTGGCGCGGGGGGGGTTTGTTATGGTCACAGCGCGAGCGTTATGGCGGTGCTGTCCTGCTTGTCATCCTCAGCTCGCGCTCTTGACAGACTGTAATAAAAAGAAAAGGGGCTTGTGCGCGGAGTTAGGGCACGAGAGGAGGAGCGCGGGGAGGCGCGGAGGAGGGGGCGGAGTCAGTCCAGGGCAAGTTTAAAGGGCCAATACAGCCGAAAAAAAGAGAGTTTCATTAACCAGAATCTCTGTACAACTCACTAGATCAGAGGCCTATAATATATAGATAATAATAATAATAATAATAATAATAATAATAATAATAATAATTTATAGGGCGCTGATGGCTGCTCCAAGTGCTTTACTGTTGGGTGGTGAAGCATAACAGTAATATGAGTATTAATTTGACCCTTTCAGTCATTAATTGTATTCAGTGATTACTGGGATCTGCCTTATCATGTATTTATTTAAAACTCACAAAGCATAGAGTACACTATACTAATATACTTCAGTATACTAAACTATACTAGTTTAATAATAAAGTATACTAAAGTATACTAGTGTTAAATTTTGATAAGTATACTAAAGTATACTTAGTATTAAAGTATACTCGTTTAAAGCCCACCAAGTATATTGAAGTATATTAAAGTATACTACTTTTACAGTTTTCTGAGTACACCCAAGTCTACTAGGTATACTAAAGTATATAAATTAAATTGATCAACTCTGACCATCACAGTGATCAACTCTGACCATTACAGTGATCAACTCTGACCATTACAGTGATCAACTCTGACCATTACAGTAATCAACTCTGACCATTACAGTGATCAACTCTGACCATTACAGTGATCAACTCTGACCATTACAGTCATCAACTCTGATCATTACAGTCATCAACTCTGACCATTACAGTCATCAACTCTGACCATTACAGTGATCAACTCTGACCATTACAGTAATCAACTCTGACCATTACAGTCATCAACTCTGACTATTACAGCGATCAACTCTGACCATTACAGTCATCAACTCTGACCATTACAGTGATCAACTCTGACCATTACAGTCATCAACTCTGACCATTACAGTCATCAACTCTGACCATTACAGTCATCAACTCTGACCATTACAGTAATCAACTCTGACCATTACAGTAATCAACTCTGACCATTACAGTCATCAACTCTGACTATTACAGTGATCAACTCTGATCATTACAGTCATCAACTCTGACTATAACAACGATCAACTCTGACTATTACAGTGATCAACTCTGACCATTACAGTGATCAACTCTGACCATTACAGTGATCAACTCTGACCATTACAGTAATCAACTCTGACCATTACAGTGATCAACTCTGACCATTACAGTCATCAACTCTGACCATCAGTGATCAACTCTGATCATTACAGTGATCAACTCTGACCATTACAGTCATCAACTCTGACCATTACAGTCATCAACTCTGATCATTACAGCGATTAACTCTGACCATTACGGTGATCAACTCTGACTATTACAGTGATTAACTCTGACTATTACAGTGATCAACTCTGACTATTACAGTGATCAACTCTGACCATTACAGTGATCAACTCTGACCATTACAGTGATCAACTCTGACCATTACAGTGATCAACTCTGACTATTACAGTGATCAACTCTGACCATTACAGTGATCAACTCTGATCATTACAGTCATCAACTCTGACCATTACAGTGATCAACTCTGACCATTACAGTCATCAACTCTGATCATTACAGTGATCAACTCTGACCATTACAGTCATCAACTCTGACCATTACAGTCATCAACTCTGACCATTACAGCGATTAACTCTGACCATTACGGTGATCAACTCTGACTATTACAGTCATCAACTCTGACCATTACAGTGATCAACTCTGACCATTACAGTGATCAACTCTGACTATTACAGTCATCAACTCTGACCATTACAGCGATCAACTCTGACCATTACAGTGATCAACTCTGACCATTACAGTGATCAACTCTGACCATTACAGTCATCAACTCTGACCATCAGTGATCAACTCTGATCATTACAGTGATCAACTCTGACCATTACAGTCATCAACTCTGACCATTACAGTCATCAACTCTGACTATTAGTGTGATCAACTCTGACCATTACAGTCATCAACTCTGACCATTACAGTCATCAACTCTGACTATTAGTGTGATCAACTCTGACTATTACAGTGATCAACTCTGACTATTACAGTGATCAACTCTGACCATTACAGTGATCAACTCTGACCATTACAGTCATCAACTCTGACCATTACAGTCATCAACTCTGACCATCAGTGATCAACTCTGATCATTACAGTGATCAACTCTGACCATTACAGTCATCAACTCTGACCATTACAGTCATCAACTCTGATCATTACAGCGATTAACTCTGACCATTACGGTGATCAACTCTGACCATTACAGCGATCAACTCTGACCATTACAGTCATCAACTCTGACCATCAGTGATCAACTCTGATCATTACAGTGATCAACTCTGACCATTACAGTCATCAACTCTGACCATCAGTGATCAACTCTGATCATTACAGTGATCAACTCTGACCATTACAGTCATCAACTCTGACCATTACAGTCATCAACTCTGATCATTACAGCGATTAACTCTGACCATTACGGTGATCAACTCTGACTATTACAGTGATTAACTCTGACCATTACAGTGATCAACTCTGACCATTACAGTGATCAACTCTGACTATTACAGTCATCAACTCTGACCATTACAGTGATCAACTCTGACCATTACAGTGATCAACTCTGACCATTACAGTCATCAACTCTGACCATTACAGCGATTAACTCTAACCATTACAGTGATCAACTCTGACCATTACAGTGATCAACTCTGACCATTACAGTGATCAACTCTGACCATCAGTGATCAACTCTGACCATTACAGTCATCAACTCTGACCATTACAGTCATCAACTCTGACCATTACAGTGATTAACTCTGACCATTACAGTGATCAACTCTGACCATTACAGTGATCAACTCTGACTATTACAGTGATCAACTCTGACTATTACAGTCATCAACTCTGACCATTACAGTGATCAACTCTGACCATTACAGTGATCAACTCTGACTATTACAGTGATCAACTCTGACTATTACAGTCATCAACTCTGACCATTACAGTCATCAACTCTGTCCATTACAGTCATCAACTCTGACTATTACAGTCATCAACTCTGACCATTACAGTGATCAACTCTGACCATTACAGTGATCAACTCTGATCATTACAGCGATCACCTCTGACCATTACAGTGATCAACTCTGACCATTACAGTGATCAACTCTGACTATTACAGTCATCAACTCTGACTATTACAGTGATCAACTCTGATCATTACAGTCATCAACTCTGACCATTACAGTGATCAACTCTGACTATTACAGTGATCAACTCTGACTATTACAGTGATCAACTCTGATCATTACAGTGATCAACTCTGACCATTACAGTCATCAACTCTGACCATTACAGTGATCAACTCTGACCATTACAGTGATCAACTCTGACTATTACAGTGATCAACTCTGACCATTACAGTCAACAACTCTGACTATTACAGTGATCAACTCTGACCATTACAGTGATCAACTCTGACTATTACAGTGATCAACTCTGACCATTACAGTGATCAACTCTGACCATTACAGTGATCAACTCTGACTATTACAGTGATCAACTCTGACTATTACAGTGTTCAACTCTGACTATTACAGTGATCAACTCTGACTATTACAGTGTTCAACTCTGACTATTACAGTGATCAACTCTGACCATTACAGTGATCAACTCTGACTATTACAGTGATCAACTCTGACTATTACAGTAATCAACTCTGATCATTACAGTGATCAACTCTGACTATTACAGTCATCAACTCTGACCATTACAGTGATCAACTCTGATCATTACAGTGATCAACTCTGACCATTACAGTGATCAACTCTGACTATTACAGTCATCAACTCTGACCATTACAGTGATCAACTCTGACCATTACAGTGATCAACTCTGACTATTACAGTGATCAACTCTGACCATTACAGTGATCAACTCTGATCATTACAGTGATCAACTCTGACCATTACAGTGATCAACTCTGACTATTACAGTCATCAACTCTGACCATTACAGTCATCAACTCTGACTATTACAGTCATCAACTCTGACCATTACAGTCATCAACTCTGACCATTACAGTCATCAACTCTGACTATTACAGTGATCAACTCTGACCATTACAGTCATCAACTCTGACTATTGCAGTGATCAACTCTGACCATTACAGTCATCAACTCTGACCATTACAGTGATCAACTCTGACCATTACAGCGATCAACTCTGACTATTACAGTCATCAACTCTGACCATTACAGTCATCAACTCTGACCATTACAGTGATCAACTCTGACCATTACAGTCATCAACTCTGATCATTACAGTGATCAACTCTGACCATTACAGTGATCAACTCTGATCATTACAGCGATCACCTCTGACCATTACAGTGATCAACTCTGACCATTACAGTGATCAACTCTGACTATTACAGTGATCAACTCTGACTATTACAGTGATCAACTCTGATCATTACAGTCATCAACTCTGACCATTACAGTCATCAACTCTGACCATTACAGTGATCAACTCTGACCATTACAGTGATCAACTCTGACTATTACAGTGATCAACTCTGACCATTACTGTCAACAACTCTGACTATTACAGTGATCAACTCTGACCATTACAGTGATCAACTCTGACTATTACAGTGATCAACTCTGACTATTACAGTCATCAACTCTGACTATTACAGTAATCAACTCTGACCATTACAGTGATCAACTCTGACCATTACAGTGATCAACTCTGACTATTACAGTGATCAACTCTGACCATTACAGTGATCAACTCTGACTATTACAGTCAACAACTCTGACTATTACAGTGATCAACTCTGACTATTACAGTGATCAACTCTGACTATTACAGTGATCAACTCTGACCATTACAGTGATCAACTCTGACTATTACTGTGATCAACTCTGACCATTACAGTGATCAACTCTGACTATTACAGTCAACAACTCTGACTATTACAGTGATCAACTCTGACTATTACAGTGATCAACTCTGACCATTACAGTCAACAACTCTGACTATTACAGTGATCAACTCTGACTATTACAGTGATCAACTCTGACTATTACAGTGATCAACTCTGACCATTACAGTGATCAACTCTGACCATTACAGTCAACAACTCTGACTATTACAGCGATCAACTCTGACCATTACAGTGATCAACTCTGACCATTACAGTGATCAACTCTAACCATTACAGTCAACAACTCTGACCATTACAGTGATCAACTCTATTTTTCTGAATATTAAAGGACACATATCCCACATTTTCAGTCTTTGGGCATAACTTACAACATCTGTGTGACTTAATAAATCAAAATGCCCACAGTTCATTTCTACACGATCACTTTCCCGCCTTTCTTTACCCTGTTAGAAAGAAACAGGCTGTTATTGTTACTGTCCCTTTAAGACTGATCTAAGAAAAACAAGCTCTGTTCTAATTGGCTGTCCTGCCTCATTCAGAGAAGCAGTCAGAGGTGAAGCATTCCTCAAACTGCTGCTTTTGTGACATCACAGTGAACACAGCGTGAACGGTGGAGAAAGACAGGAGGAGATCTGTACTGGTTATTTAAGGTGGAGAAAGACAGGAGGAGATCTGTACTGGTTATTTAAGGTGGAGAAAGACAGGAGGAGATCTGTACTGGTTATTTAAGGTGGAGAAAGACAGGAGGAGCTCTGTACTGGTTATTTAAGGTGGAGAAAGACAGGAGGAGCTCTGTAATGGTTATTTAAGGTGGAGAAACACAGGAGGAGCTCTGTACTGGTTATTTAAGGTGGAGGAAGGCAGGAGGAGATCTGTACTGGTTATTTAAGGTGGAGAAAAACAGGAGGAGATCTGTACTGGTTATTTAAGGTGGAGAAAGGCAGGAGGAGCTCTGTACTGGTTATTAAAGGTGGAGAAAGACAGGAGGAGCTCTGTACTGGTTATTTAAGGTGGAGAAAGACAGGAGGAGATCTGTACTGCTTATTAAAGGTGGAGAAAGACAGGAGGAGATCTGTACTGGTTATTAAAGGTGGAGAAAGACAGGAGGAGCTCTGTACTGGTTATTTAAGGTGGAGAAAGACAGGAGGAGAGCTGTACTGGTTATTTAAGGTGGTGAAAGACAGGAGGAGCTCTGTACTGGTTATTTAAGGTGGAAAAAGGCAGAAGAGCTCTGTACTGGGTATTTAAGGTGGAGAAAGACAGGAGGAGATCTGTACTGGTTATTTAAGGTGGAGAAAGACAGGAGGAGCTCTGTACTGGTTATTTAAGGTGGAGAAAGATGGCAGGAGGAGCTCTGTACTGGTTATTTAAGGTGGAGAAAGATGGCAGGAGGAGCTCTGTACTGGTTATTTAAGGTGGAGAAAGATGGCAGGAGGAGCTCTGTACTGGTTATTTAAGGTGGAGAAAGACAGGAGGAGATCTGTACTGGTAATTTAAGGTGGAGAAAGACAGGAGGAGATCTGTACTGGTTATTTAAGGCGGAGAAAGATGGCAGGAGGAGCTCTGTACTCGGTATTTAAGGTGGAGAAAGATGGCAGGAGGAGCTCTGTACTGGTTATTTAAGGTGGAGAAAGATGGCAGGAGGAGCTCTGTACTGGTTATTTAAGGTGGAGAAAGATGGCAGGAGGAGCTCTGTACTGGTTATTTAAGGTGGAGAAAGACAGGAGGAGATCTGTACTGGTTTTTTAAGGCGGAGAAAGACAGGATGAGATCTGTACTGGTTATTTAAGGCGGAGAAAGATGGCAGGAGGAGCTCTTTACTGGGTATTTAAGGTGGAGTAAGATGGCAGGAGGAGCTATTTACTGGGTATTTAAGGTGGAGAAAGATGGCAGGAGGAGCTCTGTACTGGTTATTTAAGGTGGAGAAAGATGGCAGGAGGAGCTCTGTACTGGTTATTTAAGGTGGAGAAAGACAGGAGGAGATTTGTACTGGTTATTTAAGGTGGAGAAAGACAGGAGGAGCTCTGTACTGGTTATTTAAGGCGGAGAAAGACAGGAGGAGATCTGTACTGGTTTTTTAAGGCGGAGAAAGACAGGAGGAGATCTGTACTGGTTATTTAAGGCGGAGAAAGATGGCAGAAGGAGCTCTGTACTGGGTATTTAAGGTGGAGAAAGATGGCAGGAGGAGCTCTGTACTGGTTATTTAAGGTGGAGAAAGATGGCAGGAGGAGCTCTGTACTGGTTATTTAAGGTGGAGAAAGACAGGAGGAGATCTGTACTGGTTATTTAAGGTGGAGAAAGACAGGAGGAGCTCTGTACTGGTTATTTAGGTGGAGAAAGACAGGAGGAGCTCTGTACTGGTTATTTAGGTGGAGAAAGACTGGAGGAGATCTGTACTGGGTATTTAAGGTGGAGAAAGACAGGAGGAGATCTGTACTGGTTTTTTAAGGCGGAGAAAGACAGAAGGAGCTCTGTACTGGTTATTTAATGTGGAGAAAGATGGCAGGAGGAGCTCTGTACTGGGTATTTAAGGTGGAGAAAGATGGCAGGAGGAGCTCTTTACTGGTTATTTAAGGTGGAGAAAGATGGCAGGAGGAGCTCTGTACTGGTTATTTAAGGTGGAGAAAGATGGCAGAAGGAGCTCTGTACTGGGTAATTAAGGTGGAGAAAGATGGCGGGAGGAGCTCTGTACTGGGTATTTAAGGTGGAGAAAGATGGCAGGAGGAGCTCTGTACTGGTTATTTAAGGTGGAGAAAGACAGGAGGAGCTCTGTACTGGTTATTTAAGGTGGAGAAAGACAGGAGGAGCTCTGCACTGGTTATTAAGGTGGAGAAAGATGGCAGGAGGAGCTCTGTTCTGGTTATTTAAGGTGGAGAAAGACAGGAGGAGATTTGTACTGGTTATTTAAGGTGGAGAAAGACCGGAGGAGCTCTGTACTGGTTATTTAAGGTGGAGAAAGACAGGAGGAGATCTGTACTGGTTTTTTAAGGCGGAGAAAGACAGGATGAGATCTGTACTGGTTATTTAAGGCGGAGAAAGATGGCAGGAGGAGCTCTTTACTGGGTATTTAAGGTGGAGTAAGATGGCAGGAGGAGCTATTTACTGGGTATTTAAGGTGGAGAAAGATGGCAGGAGGAGCTCTGTACTGGTTATTTAAGGTGGAGAAAGATGGCAGTAGGAGATCTGTACTGGTTATTTAAGGTGGAGAAAGACAGGAGGAGCTCTGTACTGGTTATTTAAGGTGGAGAAAGACAGGAGGAGATCTGTACTGGGTATTTAAGGTGGAGAAAGACAGGAGGAGATCTGTACTGGGTATGTAAGGTTGAGAAAGATGGCAGGAGGAGCTCTGTACTGGGTATTTAAGGTGGAGAAAGATGGCAGGAGGAGCTCTGTACTGGTTATTTAAGGTGGAGAAAGATGGCAGGAGGAGATCTGTACTGGGTATTTAAGGTGGAGAAAGACAGGAGGAGCTCTGTACTGGTTATTTAAGGTGGAGAAAGACAGGAGGAGCTCTGTACTGGTTATTTAAGGTGGAGAAAGACAGGAGGAGCTCTGTATGGTTATTAAAGGTGGAGAAAGACAGGAGGAGATCTGTACTGGTTATTTAAGGTGGAGAAAGACAGGAGGAGCTCTGTACTGGTTATTTAGGTGAAGAAAGACAGGAGGAGCTCTGTACTGGTTATTTAGGTGAAGAAAGACGGGAGGAGCTCTGTACTGGTTATTTAGGTGGAGAAAGACTGGAGGAGATCTGTACTGGTTATTTAAGGTGGAGAAAGGCAGGAGGAGATCTGTACTGGTTATTTAGGTGAAGAAAGACAGGAGGAGCTCTGTACTGGTTATTTAAGGTGGAGAAAGATGGCAGAAGGAGCTCTGTACTGGGTATTTAAGGTGGAGAAAGATGGCAGGAGGAGCTCTGTACAGGGTATTTAAGGTTGAGAAAGATGGCAGGAGGAGCTCTGTACTGGTTATTTAAGGTGGAGAAAGATGGCAGGAGGAGCTCTGTACTGGTTATTTAAGGTGGAGAAAGATGGCAGGAGAAGATCTGTACTGGGTATTTAAGGTGGAGAAAGACAGGAGGAGCTCTGTACTGGTTATTTAAGGTGGAGAAAGACAGGAGGAGATCTGTACTGGGTATTTAAGGTGGAGAAAGACAGGAGGAGATCTGTACTGGGTATTTAAGGTGGAGAAAGATGGCAGGAGGAGCTCTGTACTGGGTATTTAAGGTGGAGAAAGATGGCAGGAGGAGCTCTGTACTGGTTATTTAAGGAGGAGAAAGATGGCAGGAGGAGATCTGTACTGGGTATTTAAGTTGGAGAAAGACAGGAGGAGCTCTGTACTGGTTATTTAAGGTGGAGAAAGACAGGAGGAGCTCTGTACTGGTTATTTAAGGTGGAGAAAGACAGGAGGAGCTCTGTATGGTTATTAAAGGTGGAGAAAGACAGGAGGAGATCTGTACTGGTTATTTAAGGTGGAGAAAGACAGGAAGAGATCTGTACTGGTTATTAATGTGGAGAAAGACAGGAGGAGCTCTGTACTGGTTATTTAAGGTGGAGAAAGACAGGAGGAGATCTGTACTGGTTATTTAAGGTGGAGAAAGATGGCAGGAGGAGCTCTGTACTGGTTATTTAAGGTGGAGAAAGATGGCAGGAGGAGCTCTGTACTGGTTATTTAAGGTGGAGAAAGATGGCAGGAGGAGCTCTGTACTGGTTATTTAAGGTGGAGAAAGACAGGAGGAGATCTGTGCTGGTTATTTAAGGTGGAGAAAGACAGGAGGAGATCTGTACTGGTTATTTAAGGTGGAGAAAGACAGGAGGAGATCTGTACTGGTTATTTAAGGCGGAGAAAGATGGCAGGAGGAGCTCTGTACTCGGTATTTAAGGTGGAGAAAGATGGCAGGAGGAGCTCTGTACTGGTTATTTAAGGTGGAGAAAGACAGGAGGAGATTTGTACTGGTTATTTAAGGTGGAGAAAGACAGGAGGAGCTCTGTACTGGTTATTTAAGGCGGAGAAAGACAGGAGGAGATCTGTACTGGTTTTTTAAGGTGGAGAAAGATGGCAGGAGGAGCTCTGTACTGGTTATTTAAGGTGGAGAAAGATGGCAGGAGGAGCTCTGTACTGGTTATTTAAGGTGGAGAAAGACAGGAGGAGATCTGTACTGGTTATTTAAGGTGGAGAAAGACAGGAGGAGCTCTGTACTGGTTATTTAGGTGGAGAAAGACAGGAGGAGCTCTGTACTGGTTATTTAGGTGGAGAAAGACTGGAGGAGATCTGTACTGGGTATTTAAGGTGGAGAAAGACAGGAGGAGATCTGTACTGGTTTTTTAAGGCGGAGAAAGACAGAAGGAGCTCTGTACTGGTTATTTAATGTGGAGAAAGATGGCAGGAGGAGCTCTGTACTGGGTATTTAAGGTGGAGAAAGATGGCAGGAGGAGCTCTTTACTGGTTATTTAAGGTGGAGAAAGATGGCAGGAGGAGCTCTGTACTGGTTATTTAAGGTGGAGAAAGATGGCAGAAGGAGCTCTGTACTGGGTAATTAAGGTGGAGAAAGATGGCGGGAGGAGCTCTGTACTGGGTATTTAAGGTGGAGAAAGATGGCAGGAGGAGCTCTGTACTGGTTATTTAAGGTGGAGAAAGACAGGAGGAGCTCTGTACTGGTTATTTAAGGTGGAGAAAGACAGGAGGAGCTCTGCACTGGTTATTAAGGTGGAGAAAGATGGCAGGAGGAGCTCTGTTCTGGTTATTTAAGGTGGAGAAAGACAGGAGGAGATTTGTACTGGTTATTTAAGGTGGAGAAAGACAGGAGGAGCTCTGTACTGGTTATTTAAGGTGGAGAAAGACAGGAGGAGATCTGTACTGGTTTTTTAAGGCGGAGAAAGACAGGATGAGATCTGTACTGGTTATTTAAGGCGGAGAAAGATGGCAGGAGGAGCTCTTTACTGGGTATTTAAGGTGGAGTAAGATGGCAGGAGGAGCTATTTACTGGGTATTTAAGGTGGAGAAAGATGGCAGGAGGAGCTCTGTACTGGTTATTTAAGGTGGAGAAGATGGCAGTAGGAGATCTGTACTGGTATTTAAGGTGGAGAAAGACAGGAGGAGCTCTGTACTGGTTATTTAAGGTGGAGAAAGACAGGAGGAGATCTGTACTGGGTATTTAAGGTGGAGAAAGACAGGAGGAGATCTGTACTGGGTATGTAAGGTTGAGAAAGATGGCAGGAGGAGCTCTGTACTGGGTATTTAAGGTGGAGAAAGATGGCAGGAGGAGCTCTGTACTGGTTATTTAAGGTGGAAAAAGATGGCAGGAGGAGATCTGTACTGGGTATTTAAGGTGGAGAAAGACAGGAGGAGCTCTGTACTGGTTATTTAAGGTGGAGAAAGACAGGAGGAGCTCTGTACTGGTTATTTAAGGTGGAGAAAGACAGGAGGAGCTCTGTATGGTTATTAAAGGTGGAGAAAGACAGGAGGAGATCTGTACTGGTTATTTAAGGTGGAGAAAGACAGGAGGAGCTCTGTACTGGTTATTTAGGTGAAGAAAGACAGGAGGAGATCTGTACTGGTTATTTAAGGTGGAGAGAGACAGGAGGAGCTCTGTACTGGTTATTTAGGTGAAGAAAGACAGGAGGAGCTCTGTACTGGTTATTTAGGTGGAGAAAGACTGGAGGAGATCTGTACTGGTTATTTAAGGTGGAGAAAGACAGGAGGAGATCTGTACTGGTTATTTAGGTGAAGAAAGACAGGAGGAGCTCTGTACTGGTTATTTAAGGTGGAGAAAGATGGCAGAAGGAGCTCTGTAATGGGTATTTAAGGTGGAGAAAGATGGCAGGAGGAGCTCTGTACAGGGTATTTAAGGTTGAGAAAGATGGCAGGAGGAGCTCTGTACTGGTTATTTAAGGTGGAGAAAGATGGAAGGAGGAGCTCTGTACTGGTTATTTAAGGTGGAGAAAGATGGCAGAAGGAGCTCTTTACTGGGTAATTAAGGTGGAGAAAGATGGCGGGAGGAGCTCTGTACTGGTTATTTAAGGTGGAGAAAGACAGGAGGAGCTCTGCACTGGTTATTTAAGGTGGAGAAAGATGGCAGGAGGAGCTCTGTACTGGTTATTTAAGGTGGAGAAAGATGGCAGGAGAAGATCTGTACTGGGTATTTAAGGTGGAGAAAGACAGGAGGAGCTCTGTACTGGTTATTTAAGGTGGAGAAAGACAGGAGGAGATCTGTACTGGGTATTTAAGGTGGAGAAAGACAGGAGGAGATCTGTACTGGGTATTTAAGGTGGAGAAAGATGGCAGGAGGAGCTCTGTACTGGGTATTTAAGGTGGAGAAAGATGGCAGGAGGAGCTCTGTACTGGTTATTTAGGTGAAGAAAGACAGGAGGAGCTCTGTACTGGTTATTTAAGGTGGAGAAAGACAGGAGGAGCTCTGTACTGGTTATTTAAGGTGGAGAAAGACAGGAGGAGCTCTGTATGGTTATTAAAGGTGGAGAAAGACAGGAGGAGATCTGTACTGGTTATTTAAGGTGGAGAAAGACAGGAAGAGACCTGTACTGGTTATTAATGTGGAGAAAGACAGGAGGAGCTCTGTACTGGTTATTTAAGGTGGAGAAAGACAGGAGGAGCTCTGTACTGGTTATTTAGGTGAAGAAAGACAGGAGGAGATCTGTACTGGTTATTTAAGGTGGAGAAAGACAGGAGGAGCTCTGTACTGGTTATTTAAGGTGGAGAAAGACAGGAGGAGCTCTGTACTGGTTATTTAGGTGAAGAAAGACAGGAGGAGATCTGTACTGGTTATTTAAGATGGAGAGAGACAGGAGGAGATCTGTGCTGGTTATTTAAGGTGGAGAAAAACAGGAGGAGCTCTGTACTGGTTATTTAAGGTGGAGAAAGGCAGGAGGAGATCTGTACTGGTTATTTAAGGTGGAGAGAGACGAGAGGAGCTCTGTACTGGGTATTTAAGGTGGAGAAAGACAGGAGGAGCTCTGTACTGGGTATTTAAGGTGGAGAAAGACAGGAGGAGCTCTGTACTGGTTATTTAGGTGAAGAAAGACAGGAGGAGCTCTTTACTCGTTATTTAGGTGAAGAAAGACAGGAGGAGCTCTGTACTGGTTATTTAGGTGGAGAAAGACTGGAGGAGCTCTGTACTGGGTATTTAAGGTGGAGAAAGACTGGAGGAGATCTGTACTGGGTATTTAAGGTGGAGAAAGACAGGAGGAGATCTGTACTGGTTGTTTAGGGTGGAGAAAGACAGGAGGAGATCTGTACTGGGTATTTAAGGTGGAGAGAGAAAGGAGGAGATCTGTACTGGTTATTTAAGGTGGAGAAAGACAGGAGGAGATCTGTACTGGTTATTTAAGGTGGAGAAAGACAGGAGGAGCTCTGTACTGGATATTTAAGATGGAGAAAGACAGGAGGAGATCTGTACTGGTTATTTAAGGTGGAGAGAGACAGGAGGAGATCTGTACTGGTTATTTAAGGTGGAGAAAGACAGGAGGAGATCTGTACTGGTTATTTAAGGTGGAGAAAGACAGGAGGAGATCTGTACTGGTTATTTAAGGTGGAGAAAGATAGGAGGAGATCTGTACTGGGTATTTAAGGTGGAGAAAGACAGGGGGAGCTCTGTACTGGCTATTTAAGGTGGAGAAAGACAGGAGGAGCTCTGTACTGGTTATTTAAGGTGGAGAAAGACAGGAGGAGATCTGTACTGGTTATTTAAGGTGGAGAAAGACAGGAGGAGATCTGTACTGGTTATTTAAGGTGGAGAAAGATAGGAGGAGATCTGTACTGGGTATTTAAGGTGGAGAAAGACAGGGGGAGCTCTGTACTGGCTATTTAAGGTGGAGAAAGACAGGAGGAGCTCTGTACTGGTTATTTAAGGTGGAGAAAGACAGGAGGAGCTCTGTACTGGTTATTTAAGGTGGAGAAAGACAGGAGGAGATCTGTACTGGGTATTTAAGGTGGAGAAAGACAGGAGGAGATCTGTACTGGGTATGTAAGGTTGAGAAAGATGGCAGGAGGAGCTCTGTACTGGGTATTTAAGGTGGAGGAAAGATGGCAGGAGGAGCTCTGTACTGGTTATTTAAGGTGGAGAAAGATGGCAGGAGGAGATCTGTACTGGGTATTTAAGGTGGAGAAAGACAGGAGGAGCTCTGTACTGGTTATTTAAGGTGGAGAAAGACAGGAGGAGCTCTGTACTGGTTATTTAAGGTGGAGAAAGACAGGAGGAGCTCTGTATGGTTATTAAAGGTGGAGAAAGACAGGAGGAGATCTGTACTGGTTATTTAAGGTGGAGAAAAACAGGAGGAGCTCTGTACTGGTTATTTAGGTGAAGAAAGACAGGAGGAGATCTGTACTGGTTATTTAAGGTGGAGAGAGACAGGAGGAGCTCTGTACTGGTTATTTAGGTGAAGAAAGACAGGAGGAGCTCTGTACTGGTTATTTAGGTGGAGAAAGACTGGAGGAGATCTGTACTGGTTATTTAAGGTGGAGAAAGACAGGAGGAGATCTGTACTGGTTATTTAGGTGAAGAAAGACAGGAGGAGCTCTGTACTGGTTATTTAAGGTGGAGAAAGATGGCAGAAGGAGCTCTGTACTGGGTATTTAAGGTGGAGAAAGATGGCAGGAGGAGCTCTGTACAGGGTATTTAAGGTTGAGAAAGATGGCAGGAGGAGCTCTGTACTGGTTATTTAAGGTGGAGAAAGATGGCAGGAGGAGCTCTGTACTGGTTATTTAAGGTGGAGAAAGATGGCAGAAGGAGCTCTGTACTGGGTAATTAAGGTGGAGAAAGATGGCGGGAGGAGCTCTGTACTGGTTATTTAAGGTGGAGAAAGACAGGAGGAGCTCTGCACTGGTTATTTAAGGTGGAGAAAGATGGCAGGAGGAGCTCTGTACTGGTTATTTAAGGTGGAGAAAGATGGCAGGAGAAGATCTGTACTGGGTATTTAAGGTGGAGAAAGACAGGAGGGAGCTCTGTACTGGTTATTTAAGGTGGAGAAAGACAGGAGGAGATCTGTACTGGGTATTTAAGGTGGAGAAAGACAGGAGGAGATCTGTACTGGGTATTTAAGGTGGAGAAAGATGGCAGGAGGAGCTCTGTACTGGGTATTTAAGGTGGAGGAAAGATGGCAGGAGGAGCTCTGTACTGGTTATTTAAGGAGGAGAAAGATGGCAGGAGGAGATCTGTACTGGGTATTTAAGTTGGAGAAAGACAGGAGGAGCTCTGTACTGGTTATTTAAGGTGGAGAAAGACAGGAGGAGCTCTGTACTGGTTATTTAAGGTGGAGAAAGACAGGAGGAGCTCTGTATGGTTATTAAAGGTGGAGAAAGACAGGAGGAGATCTGTACTGGTTATTTAAGGTGGAGAAAGACAGGAAGAGATCTGTACTGGTTATTAATGTGGAGAAAGACAGGAGGAGCTCTGTACTGGTTATTTAAGGTGGAGAAAGACAGGAGGAGCTCTGTACTGGTTATTTAAGGTGGAGAAAGACAGGAGGAGCTCTGTACTGGTTATTTAAGGTGGAGAAAGACAGGAGGATCTCTGTACTGGTTATTTAAGGTGGAGAAAGACAGGAGGAGATCTGTACTGGTTATTAATGTGGAGAAAGACAGGAGGAGCTCTGTACTGGTTATTTAAGGTGGAGAAAAACAGGAGGAGCTCTGTACTGGTTATTTAGGTGAAGAAAGACAGGAGGAGATCTGTACTGGTTATTTAAGGTGGAGAGAGACAGGAGGAGATCTGTGCTGGTTATTTAAGGTGGAGAAAAACAGGAGGAGCTCTGTACTGGTTATTTAAGGTGGAGAAAGGCAGGAGGAGATCTGTACTGGTTATTTAAGGTGGAGAGAGACGAGAGGAGCTCTGTACTGGGTATTTAAGGTGGAGAAAGACAGGAGGAGCTCTGTACTGGGTATTTAAGGTGGAGAAAGACAGGAGGAGCTCTGTACTGGTTATTTAGGTGAAGAAAGACAGGAGGAGCTCTGTACTGGTTATTTAGGTGAAGAAAGACAGGAGGAGCTCTGTACTGGATATTTAGGTGGAGAAAGACTGGAGGAGATCTGTACTGGGTATTTAAGGTGGAGAAAGACAGGAGGAGATCTGTACTGGTTGTTTAGGGTGGAGAAAGACAGGAGGAGATCTGTACTGGGTATTTAAGGTGGAGAGAGAAAGGAGGAGATCTGTACTGGTTATTTAGGTGGAGAAAGACAGGAGGAGCTCTGTACTGGTTATTTAAGGTGGAGAAAGACAGGAGGAGCTCTGTACTGGTTATTTAAGGTGGAGAAAGACAGGAGGAGATCTGTACAGGTTATTTAGGTGGAGAAAGACTGGAGGAGATCTGTACTGGTTATTTAAGGTGGAGAAAGACAGGAGGAGCTCTGTACTGGATATTTAAGATGGAGAAAGACAGGAGGAGATCTGTACTGGTTATTTAAGGTGGAGAGAGACAGGAGGAGATCTGTACTGGTTATTTAAGGTGGAGAAAGACAGGAGGAGATCTGTACTGGTTATTTAAGGTGGAGAAAGACAGGAGGAGATCTGTACTGGTTATTTAAGGTGGAGAAAGATAGGAGGAGATCTGTACTGGGTATTTAAGGTGGAGAAAGACAGGAGGAGATCTGTACTGGTTATTTAAGGTGGAGAAAGACAGGAGGAGATCTGTACTGGTTATTTAAGGTGGAGAAAGATAGGAGGAGATCTGTACTGGGTATTTAAGGTGGAGAAAGACAGGGGGAGCTCTGTACTGGCTATTTAAGGTGGAGAAAGACAGGAGGAGCTCTGTACTGGTTATTTAAGGTGGAGAAAGACAGGAGGAGCTCTGTACTGGCTATTTAAGGTGGAGAAAGACAGGAGGAGCTCTGTACTGGTAATTTAGGTGGAGAAAGACTGGAGGAGATCTGTACTGGGTATGTAAGGTTGAGAAAGATGGCAGGAGGAGCTCTGTACTGGGTATTTAAGGTGGAGAAAGATGGCAGGAGGAGCTCTGTACTGGTTGTTTAGGGTGGAGAAAGACAGGAGGAGATCTGTACTGGGTATTTAAGGTGGAGAGAGACAGGAGGAGATCTGTACTGGTTATTTAGGTGGAGAAAGACTGGAGGAGATGTGTACTGGTTATGTAAGGTGGAGAAAGACAGGAGGAGCTCTGTACTGGGTATTTAAGGTGGAGAAAGACAGGATGAGCTCTGTACTGGTTATTTAAGGTGGAGAAAGACAGGAGGAGATCTGTACTGGGTATTTAAGGTGGAGAAAGATAGGAGGAGATCTGTACTGGTTGTTTAGGGTGGAGAAAGACAGGAGGAGATCTGTACTGGGTATTTAAGGTGGAGAGAGACAGGAGGAGATCTGTACTGGTTATTTAGGTGGAGAAAGACTGGAGGAGATGTGTACTGGGTATTTAAGGTGGAGAAAGACAGGAGGAGAGCTGTACTGGTTATGTAAGGTGGAGAAAGACAGGAGGAGCTCTGTACTGGGTATTTAAGGTGGAGAATGACAGGATGAGCTCTGTACTGGTTATTTAAGGTGGAGAAAGACAGGAGGAGCTCTGTACTGGTTATTGAAGGTGGAGAAAGACAGGAGGAGATCTGTACTGGTTATTTAAGGTGGAGAAAGACAGGAGGAGATCTGTACTGGTTATTTAGGTGGAGAAAGACAGGAGGAGCTCTGTACTGGTTATTTAAGGTGGAGAAAGACAGGAGGAGCTCTGTACTGGATATTTAAGATGGAGAAAGACAGGAGGAGATCTGTACTGGTTATTTAAGGTGGAGAGAGACAGGAGGAGCTCTGTACTGGTTATTTAAGGTGGAGAAAGACAGGAGGAGATCTGTACTGGTTATTTAAGGTGGAGAAAGACAGGAGGAGATCTGTACTGGTTATTTAGGTGGAGAAAGATAGGAGGAGATCTGTACTGGGTATTTAAGGTGGAGAAAGACAGGAAGAGCTCTGTACTGGTTATTTAAGGTGGAGAAAGACAGGAAGAGCTCTGTACTGGTTATTTAAGGTGGAGAAAGACAGGAGGAGCTCTGTACTGGCTATTTAAGGTGGAGAAAGACAGGAGGAGCTCTGTACTGGTTATTTAAGGTGGAGAAAGACAGGAGGAGATCTGTACTGGTTATTTAAGGTGGAGAAAGACAGGAGGAGATCTGTACTGGTTATTTAAGGTGGAGAAAGATAGGAGGAGATCTGTACTGGGTATTTAAGGTGGAGAAAGACAGGAAGAGCTCTGTACTGGTTATTTAAGGTGGAGAAAGACAGGAAGAGCTCTGTACTGGTTATTTAAGGTGGAGAAAGACAGGAGGAGATCTGTACTGGTTATTTAAGGTGGAGAAAAACAGGAGGAGCTCTGTACAGGGTATTTAAGGTTGAGAAAGATGGCAGGAGGAGCTCTGTACTGGTTATTTAAGGTGGAGAAAGATGGCAGGAGGAGCTCTGTACTGGTTATTTAAGGTGGAGAAAGATGGCAGAAGGAGCTCTGTACTGGGTAATTAAGGTGGAGAAAGATGGCGGGAGGAGCTCTGTAATGGTTATTTAAGGTGGAGAAAGACAGGAGGAGCTCTGCACTGGTTATTTAAGGTGGAGAAAGATGGCAGGAGGAGCTCTGTACTGGTTATTTAAGGTGGAGAAAGATGGCAGGAGAAGATCTGTACTGGGTATTTAAGGTGGAGAAAGACAGGAGGAGCTCTGTACTGGTTATTTAAGGTGGAGAAAGATAGGAGGAGATCTGTACTGGTTATTTAAGGTGGAGAAAGACAGGAGGAGCTCTGTACTGGCTATTTAAGGTGGAGAAAGACAGGAGGAGCTCTGTACTGGTTATTTAGGTGGAGAAAGACTGGGGAGATCTGTCTGGGTATGTAAGGTTGAGAAAGACAGGAGGAGCTCTGTACTGGGTATTTAAGTGGAGAAAAGATGGCAGGAGGAGCTCTGTACTGGTTGTTTAGGGTGGAGAAAGACAGGAGGAGATCTGTACTGGGTATTTAAGGTGGAGAGAGACAGGAGGAGATCTGTACTGGTTATTTAGGTGGAGAAAGACTGGAGGAGATGTGTACTGGTTATGTAAGGTGGAGAAAGACAGGAGGAGCTCTGTACTGGGGTATTTAAGGTGGAGAAGACAGGATGAGCTCTGTATGGTTATGTAAGGTGGAGAAAGACAGGAGGAGATCTGTACTGGTTATTTAAGGTGGAGAAAGACAGGAGGAGATCTGTACTGGTTATTTAGGTGGAGAAAGACTGGAGGAGATCTGTACTGGTTATTTAAGGTGGGGAAAGACAGGAGGAGCTCTGTACTGGTTATTTAAGGTGGAGAAAGACAGGAGGAGCTCTGTACTGGATATTTAAGATGGAGAAAGACAGGAGGAGATCTGTACTGGTTATTTAAGGTGGAGAGAGAACAGGAGGAGCTCTGTACTGGTTTATTTAAGGTGGAGAAAGACAGGAGGAGATCTGTACTGGTAATTTAAGAGTGGAGAAAGAAGGAGGAGATCTGTACTGGTTATTTACGGTGGAGAAAGATAGGAGGAGATCTGTACTGGGTATTTAAGGTTGAGAAAGACAGGAAGAGCTCTGTACTGGTTATTTAAGGTGGAGAAAGACAGGAAGAGCTCTGTACTGGTTATTTAAGGTGGAGAAAGACAGGAGGAGCTCTGTACTGGCTATTTAAGTGGAGAAAGACAGGAGGAGCTCTGTCTGGTTATTTAAGGTGGAGAAAGACAGGAGGAGATCTGTACTGGTTATTTAAGGTGGAGAAAGACAGGAGGAGATCTGTACTGGTTATTTAAGGTGGAGAAAGATAGGAGGAGATCTTTACTGGGTATTTAAGGTGGAGAAAGACAGGAAGAGCTCTGTACTGGTTATTTAAGGTGGAGAAAGACAGGAAGAGCTCGGTACTGGTTATTTAAGGTGGAGAAAGACAGGAGGAGATCTGTACTGGTTATTTAAGGTGGAGAAAAACAGGAGGAGCTCTGTAACAGGGTATTTAAGGTTGAGAAAGATGGCAGGAGGAGCTCTGTACTGGTATTAAGGTGGAGAAAGATGGCAGGAGGAGCTCTGTACTGGTTATTTAAGGTGGAGAAAGATGGCAGAAGGAGCTCTGTACTGGGTAATTAAAGTGGAGAAGATGGCGGGAGGAGCTCTGTACTGGTTATTTAAGGTGGAGAAAGACAGGAGGAGCTCTGCACTGGTTATTTAAGGTGGAGAAAGATGGCAGGAGGAGCTCTGTACTGGTTATTTACGGTGGAGAAAGATGGCAGGAGAAGATCTGTACTGGGTATTTAAGGTGGAGAAAGACAGGAGGAGCTCTGTACTGGTTATTTAAGGTGGAGAAAGACAGGAGGAGATCTGTACTGGGTATTTAAGGTGGAGAAAGACAGGAGGAGATCTGTACTGGGTATTTAAGGTGGAGAAAGATGGCAGGAGGAGCTCTGTACTGGGTATTTAAGGTGGAGAAAGATGGCAGGAGGAGCTGTACTGGTTATTTAAGGTGGAGAAAGATGGCAGGAGGAGATCTGTACTGGGTATTTAAGGTGGAGAAAGACAGGAGGAGCTCTGTACTGGTTATTTAAGGTGGAGAAAGACAGGAGGAGCTCTGTACTGGTTATTTAAGGTGGAGAAAGACAGGAGGAGCTCTGTATGGTTATTAAAGGTGGAGAAAGACAGGAGGAGCTCTGTACTGGTTATTTAAGGTGGAGAAAGACAGGAGGAGCTCTGTACTGGGTATTTAAGGTGGAGAGAGACAGGAGGAGATCTGTGCTGGTTATTTAAGGTGGAGAAAAACAGGAGGAGCTCTGTACTGGTTATTTAAGGTGGAGAAAGACAGGGGAGATCTGTACTGGTTATTTAAGGTGGAGAGAGACGAGAGGAGCTCTGTACTGGGTATTTAAGGTGGAGGAGGAGCTCTGTACTGGGTATTTAAGGTGGAGAAAGACAGGAGGAGATCTGTACTGGGTATTTAAGGTGGAGAAAGATGGCAGGAGGAGCTCTGTACTGGTTATTTAGGTGAAGAAAGACAGGAGGAGCTCTGTACTGGTTATTTAGGTGGAGAAAGACTGGAGGAGATCTGTATTGGGTATTTAAGGTGGAGAAAGACAGGAGGAGATCTGTACTGGTTATTTAAGGTGGAGAAAGACAGGAGGAGATCTGTACTGGTTATTTAGGTGGAGAAAGACAGGAGGAGCTCTGTATTGGTTATTTAAGGTGGAGAAAGACAGGAGGAGATCTGTACTGGTTATTTAAGGTGGAGAAAGACAGGAGGAGATCTGTACTGGGTATTTAAGGTGGAGAGAGACAGGAGGAGATCTGTACTGGTTATTTAGGTGGAGAAAGACAGGAGGAGATCTGTACTGGTTATTTAAGGTGGAGAAAGACAGGAGGAGCTCTGTACTGGTTATTTAAGGTGGAGAAAAACAGGAGGAGATCTGTACTGGTTATTTAAGGTGGAGAAAGACAGGAGGAGATCTGTACTGGTTATTTAGGTGGAGAAAGACAGGAGGAGCTCTGTACTGGTTATTTAAGGTGGAGAAAGACAGGAGGAGATCTGTACTGGTTATTTAAGGTGGAGAAAGACAGGAGGAGATCTGTACTGGTTATTTAAGGTGGAGAGAGACAGGAGGAGATCTGTACTGGTTATTTAGGTGGAGAAAGACAGGAGGAGATCTGTACTGGGTATTTAAGGTGGAGAGAGACAGGAGGAGATCTGTGCTGGTTATTTAAGGTGGAGAAAAACAGGAGGAGCTCTGTACTGGTTATTTAAGGTGGAGAAAGGCAGGAGGAGATCTGTACTGGTTATTTAAGGTGGAGAGAGACGAGAGGAGCTCTGTACTGGGTATTTAAGGTGGAGAAAGACAGGAGGAGCTCTGTACTGGGTATTTAAGGTGGAGAAAGACAGGAGGAGCTCTCTACTGGGTATTTAAGGTGGAGAAAGACAGGAGGAGATCTGTACTGGTTATTTAGGTGGAGAAAGACAGGAGGAGATCTGTACTGGTTATTTAGGTGGAGAAAGACAGGAGGAGCTCTGTACTGGTTATTTAAGGTGGAGAAAGACAGGAGGAGATCTGTCTGGTTATTTAAGGTGGAGAAAGACAGGAGGAGATCTGTACTGGGTATTTAAGGTGGAGAGAGACAGGAGGAGATCTGTACTGGTTATTTAGGTGGAGAAAGACAGGAGGAGATCTGTACTGGTTATTTAGGTGGAGAAAGACAGGAGGAGCTCTGTACTGGTTATTTAAGATGGAGAAAGACAGGAGGAGATCTGTACTGGTTATTTAAGGTGGAGAAAGACAGGAGGAGCTCTGTACTGGATATTTAAGGTGGAGAAAGACAGGAGGAGGTCTGTACTGGTTATTTAAGGTGGAGAAAGACAGGAGGAGATCTGTACTGGGTATTTAAGGTGGAGAGAGACAGGAGGAGATCTGTACTGGTTATTTAGGTGGAGAAAGACAGGAGGAGATCTGTACTGGGTATTTAGGTGGAGAAAGACAGGAGGAGCTCTGTACTGGTTATTTAAGGTGGAGAAAGACAGGAGGAGCTCTGTACTGGGTATTTAGGTGGAGAAAGACAGGAGGAGATCTGTCTGGTTATTTAAGGTGGAGAAAGACAGGAGGAGATCTGTACTGGGTATTTAAGGTGGAGAGAGACAGGAGGAGATCTGTACTGGTTATTTAGGTGGAGAAAGACAGGAGGAGATCTGTACTGGGTATTTAAGGTGGAGAAAGATAAAAAAACTAACAGCCACTTTTAAACGTAAACAAATCACATGATTGGACGGATAGAATTGAAGCAAAAATAAGGTTTAAAAACACCTGAGTGTAAATAAGCGGGTTAATTAACACCTCGCTTTAATGTTAACCCCTTCACTGCCATTAAACTGGTACGGTGTGACTGTAGGGTGGAGGAAGTGTGCTGGGGTTAGATGCTGAGCTGCTGGCTCTTTAGACCTGTGTCATCTCCGAAACCTCAGAAAAACATTGAGAAATGTCATGCACTGTAATATTTGATGTGCTGTTTGGTGAAAACTCTGCCGCAGTGCGTCGGCGAGGAACCGCACGTCGTACCAGCGGACAAATTGTGAAAGAAGCTGTTACGGGCGTGAAAAAAGAGGAAGTTCTGATTTCACCACTCGCAGCTGCACGGCAGGACGAGCCGCTCGGGCCGCATACAAAGACCTTTTATACGTCCGGACCACTCAGACACTCCAAACCCCTCCTGAGTTCCCATCCTCTTCTTCCACTGACAGTCACCGACCCCCCTCAGTCACAGCCGAGCCTCTTCAGCCGCCACACTCGATCAGCTCCAGCCCTAAACTCAGAGAACCAACTGATACTCAGAGAACCGACTGATACTCAGAGAACCAACTGATACTCAGAGAACAGACTGATACTCAGAGAACAGCCCTAAACTCAGAGAACCAACTGATACTCAGAGAACAGACTGATACTCAGAGAACCAACTGATACTCAGAGAACCAACTGATACTCAGAGAACAGACTGATACTCAGAGAACCAACTGATACTCAGAGAACCAACTGATACTCAGAGAACCAACTGATACTCGAGAAACAGACTGATACTCAGAGAACCAACTGATACTCAGAGAACCAACTGATACTCCAGAGAACAGACTGATACTCAGAGAACCAACTGATACTCAGAGAACCAACTGATACTCAGAGAACAGACTGATACTCCGAGACACCAACTGATACTCAGAGAACCAACTGATACTCAGAGAACCAACTGATACTCAGAGAACAGACTGATACTCAGAGAACCAACTGATACTCAGAGAACCAACTGATACTCAGAGAACAGACTGATACTCAGAGAACCAACTGATACTCAGAGAACCAACTGATACTCAGAGAACCAACTGATACTCAGCTCCAGCCCTAAACTCAGAGACCAACAGATACTCAGAGAACCAACTGATACTCAGAAACCAACTGATACCAGAGAACAGACTGATACTCAGAGAACAGACTGATACTCAGAGAACCAACTGATACTCAGAACAGACTGATACTCAGAGAACCAACTGATACTCAGAGAACCAACTGATACTCAGAGAACCAACTGATACTCAGAGAACAGACTGATACTCAGAGAACAGACTGATACTCAGAGAACCAACTGATACTCAGAGAATCAACTGATACTCAGAGAACCAACTGATACTCAGAGAACCAACTGATACTCAGAGAACCAACTGATACTCAGAGAACAGACTGATACTCAGCTCAGCCCCTAAACTCAGAGAACCAACTGATACTCAGAGAACCAACCTGATACTCAGCGAAACCAACTGATACTCAGAAGACCAGACTGATACTCAGAGAACCAACTGATACTCAGAGAACAACTGATACTCAGAGAACAATGATACTCAGAGAACAGCCTACTAAACTCAGAGAACCAACTGATACTCAGAGAACCAACTGATACTCAGAGAACAACTGATACTCAGAGAACCGACTGATACTCAGAGACCAGCCTGATACTCAGAGAACCCAACTGATACTCAGAGAACCAACTGATACTCAGAGAAACAGACTGATACTCAGAGAACCAACTGATACTCAGAGAACCAATGATACTCAGCTCAGCCCTAAACTCAGAGAACAACTGATACTCAGAGAACCAACTGATACTCAGAGAACCAACTGATACTCAGAGAACAGACTGATACTCAGAGAACCAACTGATACTCAGAGAACCAACTGATACTCAGAGAAACCAACTGATACTCAGAGAACAGCCCTAAACTCAGAGAACCAACTGATACTCAGAGAACAGACTGATACTCAGAGAACCAACTGATACTCAGAGAACAGACTGATACTCAGAGAACAGACTGATACTCAGAGAACAGCCCTAAACTCAGAGAACCAACTGATACTCAGAGAACCAACTGATACTCAGAGAACCAACTGATACTCAGAGAACAGACTGATACTCAGAGAACCAACTGATACTCAGAGAACCAACTGATACTCAGAGAACAGACTGATACTCAGAGAACCAACTGATACTCAGAGAACCAACTGATACTCAGAGAACCAACTGATACTCAGAGAACAGACTGATACTCAGAGAACCAACTGATACTCAGAGAACCAACTGATACTCAGAGAACAGACTGATACTCAGAGAACCAACTGATACTCAGAGAACCAACTGATACTCAGAGAACCAACTGATACTCAGCTCCAGCCCTAAACTCAGAGAACCAACAGATACTCAGAGAACCAACTGATACTCAGAGAACCAACTGATACTCAGAGAACAGACTGATACTCAGAGAACAGACTGATACTCAGAGAACCAACTGATACTCAGAGAACAGACTGATACTCAGAGAACCAACTGATACTCAGAGAACCAACTGATACTCAGAGAACCAACTGATACTCAGAGAACAGACTGATACTCAGAGAACAGACTGATACTCAGAGAACAGACTGATACTCAGAGAACCAACTGATACTCAGAGAACCAACCTGATACTCAGAGAACCACTGATACTCAGAGAAACCAACTGATACTCAGAGAACCAACTGATACTCAGCGACCAGCCTGATACTCAGAGAACCAACTGATACTCAGAGAACAGACTGATACTCAGAGAACAGACTGATACTCAGAGAACCAACTCGTACTCAGAGAACAGACTGATACTCAGAGAACCAACTGATACTCAGAGAACCAACTGATACTCAGAGAACAGCCCTAAACTCAGAGAACCAACTGATACTCAGAGAACAGACTGATACTCAGAGAACCAACTGATACTCAGAGAACAACTGATACTCAGAGAGAACCAACTGATACTCAGAGAACAGATGACTCAGAGAACAGACTGATACTCAGAGAACCAACTGATCCTCAGAGACAAATGGTACTCAGAGAACAGACTGATACTCAGAACCAACTGATACTCAGAGAACCAACTGATACTCAGAGAACAACTGATACTCAGAGAACAGACTGATATCAGAGAACCAACTGATACTCAGAGAACCAACTGATACTCAGAGAACCAACTGATACTCAGAGAACAGACTGATACTCAGAGAACCAACTGATACTCAGAGAACCAACTGATACTCAGAGAACAGACTGATACTCAGAGAACCAACTGATACTAGAGAACCAACTGATACTCAGAGAACCAACTGATACTCAGCTCCAGCCTAAACTCAGAGAACCAACAGATACTCAGAGAACCAACTGATACTCAGAGAACCACCAGATACTCAGATAACCAACTGATACTCAGAGAACCAACTGATACTCAGAGAACCAACTGATACTCAGAGAACAACTGATACTCAGAGAACCAACTGATACTCAGAGAACCAGACTGATACTCAGAGAACCAACTGATACTCAGAGAAACAACCTGATACTCAGAGAGAACCAACTGATACTCAGAGAACAGACTGATACTCAGAGAACAACTGATACTCAGAGAACAACTGATCACTCAGAGAACAAACTGATACTCAGAGAACACCCTGATATCACAGAGAACCAACTGATACTCAGAGAACCAACTTAATACTCAGAGAACCAACTGATACTCAGAGAACAGACTGATACTCAGAGAACCAACCTGATACTCAGAGAACCAACTGATACTCAGAGAACAGACTGATACTCAGAGAACAGAACTGATACTCAGAGAACCAACTGATACTCAGAGAACCAACTGATATCAGCGAACCAACTGATACCTCAGAGAACCAACTGATACTCAGAGAACAGCCCTAAACTCAGAGAACCAACTGATACTCAGAGAACAGACTGATACTCAGAGAACCAACTGATACTCAGAGAACCAACTGATACTCAGAGAACCAACTGATACTCAGAGAACAGACTGATACTCAGAGAACAGACTGATACTCAGAGAACCAACTGATCCTCAGAGAACCAAATGGTACTCAGAGAACAGACTGATACTCACAGAACCAACTGATACTCAGAGAACCAACTGATACTCAGAGAACAGCCCTAAACTCAGAGAACCAACTGATACTCAGAGAACAGACTGATACTCAGAGAACCAACTGATACTCAGAGAACCAACTGATACTCAGAGAACCAACTGATACTCAGAGAACAGCCCTAAACTCAGAGAACCAACTGATACTCAGAGAACAGACTGATACTCAGAGAACCAACTGATACTCAGAGAACCAACTGATACTCAGAGAACAGACTGATACTCAGAGAACAGACTGATACTCAGAGAACCAACTGATACTCAGAGAACAGACTGATACTCAGAGAACAGACTGATACTCAGAGAACAGACTGATACTCAGAGAACAGCCCTAAACTCAGAGATCCAACTGATACTCAGAGAACAGACTGATACTCAGAGAACCAACTGATACTCAGAGAACAGACTGATACTCAGAGAACAGACTGATACTCAGAGAACCAACTGATACTCAGAGAACAGACTGATACTCAGAGAACAGACTGATACTCAGAGATCCAACTGATACTCAGAGAACCAACTGATACTCAGAGAACCAACTGATACTCAGAGAACAGACTGATACTCAGAGAACCAACTGATACTTAGAGAACCAACTGATACTCAGAGAACAGCCCTAAACTCAGAGAACCAACTGATACTCAGAGAACCAACTGATACTCAGAGAATAGCCCTAAACTCAGAGAACCAACTGATACTCAGAGAACAGCCCTAAACTCAGAGAACCAACTGATACTCAGAGAAGAGACTGATACTCAGAGAACCAACTGATACTCAGAGAACCAACTGATACTCAGAGAACCAACTGATACTCAGCTCCAGCCCTAAACTCAGAGAACCAACTGATACTCAGAGAACCAACTGATACTCAGAGAACTGCCTAAACTCAGAGAACCAACTGATACTCAGAGAACCAACTGATACTCAGAGAACAGCCCTAAACTCAGAGAACCAACTGATACTCGGAGAACCAACTGATACTCAGAGAACCAACTGATACTCAGCTCCAGCCCTAAACTCAGAGAACCAACTGATACTCAGAGAACAGCCCTAAACTCAGAGAACCAACTGATACTCAGAGAACCAACTGATCCTCAGAGAACAGCCCTAAACTCAGAGAACCAACTGATACTCAGAGAACCAACTGATACTCAGAGAACAGCCCTAAACTCAGAGAACCAACTGATACTCAGAGAACAGACTGATACTCAGAGAACAGCCCTAAACTCAGAGAACCAACTGATCCTCAGAGAACCAACTGGTACTCAGAGAACAGACTGATACTCAGAGAACCAACTGATACTCAGAGAACCAACTGATACTCAGAGAATCAACTGATACTCAGAGAACCAACTGATACTCAGAGAACCAACTGATACTCAGAGAACCAACTGATACTCAGAGAACAGACTGATACTCAGAGAACCAACTGATACTCAGAGAACCAACTGATACTCAGAGAACAGACTGATACTCAGAGAACAGACTGATACTCAGAGAACAGACTGATACTCAGAGAACCAACTGGTACTCAGAGAACCAACTGATACTCAGAGAACAGACTGATACTCAGAGAACAGACTGATACTCAGAGAACCGACTGATACTCAGAGAACAGACTGATACTCAGAGAACCAACTGATACTCAGAGAACCAACTGATACTCAGAGAACCAACTGATACTCAGAGAACAGACTGATACTCAGAGAACAGACTGATACTCAGAGAACCAACTGATCCTCAGAGAACAGACTGATACTCAGAGAACAGACTGATACTCAGAGAACCAACTGATACTCAGAGAACCAACTGATACTCAGAGAACAGCCCTAAACTCAGAGAACCAACTGATACTCAGAGAACAGACTGATACTCAGAGAACCAACTGATACTCAGAGAACCAACTGATACTCAGAGAACCAACTGATACTCAGAGAACAGCCCTAAACTCAGAGAACCAACTGATACTCAGAGAACAGACTGATACTCAGAGAACCAACTGATACTCAGAGAACAGACTGATACTCAGAGAACAGACTGATACTCAGAGAACCAACTGATACTCAGAGAACCAACTGATACTCAGAGAACCAACTGATACTCAGAGAACAGACTGATACTCAGAGAACCAACTGATACTCAGAGAACCAACTGATACTCAGAGAACCAACTGATACTCAGAGAACAGACTGATACTCAGAGAACCAACTGATACTCAGAGAACAGACTGATACTCAGAGAACCAACTGATACTCAGAGAACAGCCCTAAACTCAGAGAACCAACTGATACTCAGCTCCAGCCCTAAACTCAGAGAACCAACTGATACTCAGAGAACCAACTGATACTCAGAGAACAGACTGATACTCAGAGAACAGCCCTAAACTCAGAGAACAGACTGATACTTAGAGAACCAACTGATACTCAGAGAACCAACTGATACTCAGAGAACCAACTGATACTCAGAGAACAGCCCTAAACTCAGAGAACCAACTGATACTCAGAGAACAGACTGATACTCAGAGAACCAACTGATACTCAGAGAACAGCCCTAAACTTAGAGAACCAACTGATACTCAGCTCCAGCCCTAAACTCAGAGAACCAACTGATACTCAGAGAACAGACTGATACTCAGAGAACAGACTGATACTCAGAGAACAGACTGATACTCAGAGAACAGCCCTAAACTCAGAGAACCAACTGATACTCAGAGAACAGCCCTAAACTCAGAGAACCAACTGATACTCAGAGAACAGACTGATACTCAGAGAACCAACTGATACTCAGAGAACAGACTGATACTCAGAGAACCAACTGATACTCAGAGAACAGACTGATACTCAGAGAACAGACTGATACTCAGAGATCCAACTGATACTCAGAGAACAGACTGATACTCAGAGAACCAACTGATACTCAGAGAACAGACTGATACTCAGAGAACAGTCTGATACTCAGAGAACCAACTGATACTCAGAGAACCAACTGATACTCAGAGAACAGCCCTAAACTCAGAGAACCAACTGATACTCAGAGAACAGAATGATACTCAGAGAACCAACTGATACTCAGCTCCAGCCCTAAACTCAGAGAACCAACTGATACTCAGAGAACCAACTGATACTCAGAGAACCAACTGATACTCAGCTCCAGCCCTAAACTCAGAGAACCAACTGATACTCAGAGAACCAACTGATACTCAGAGAACCAACTGATACTCAGCTCCAGCCCTAAACTCAGAGAACCAACTGATCCTCAGAGAACCAACTGATACTCAGAGAACAGCCCTAAACTCAGAGAACCAACTGATACACAGAGAACCAACTGATACTCAGAGAACCAACTGAACTCAGCTCCAGCCCCTAAACTCAGAGAACCAACTGATCTCAGAGAACCAACTGATACTCAGAGAACCAACTGATACTCAGCTCCAGCCCTAAACTCAGAGAACCAACTGATACTCAGAGAACCAACTGATACTCAGAGAACCAACTGATCCTCAGAGAACAAGCCCTAAACTCAGAGAACCAACTGATACTCAGAGAACCAACTGATACTCAGAGAACCAACTGATACTCAGCTCCAGCCCTAAACTCAGAGAACCAACTGATACTCAAAGAACCAACTGATACTCAGAGAACCCTCTGATACTCAGAGAACCAACAGATACTCAGCTCCAGCCCTAAACTCAGAGAACAAACTGATACTCAGAGAACCAACTGATACTCAGAGAACCAACTGATACTCAGAGAATAGCCCTAAACTCAGAGAACCAACTGATACTTAGAGAACAGACTGATACTCAGAGAACAGCCCTAAACTCAGAGAACCAACTGATACTCAGAGAACCAACTGATACTCAGAGAACCAACTGATACTCAGAGAACAGACTGATACTCAGAGAACCAACTGATACTCAGAGAACAGACTGATACTCAGAGAACCAACTGATACTCAGAGAACAGCCCTAAACTCAGAGAACCAACTGATACTCAGAGAACAGCCCTAAACTCAGAGAACCAACTGATACTCAAAGAACAGACTGATACTCAGAGAACCAACTGATACTCAGAGAACCAACTGATACTCAGCTCCAGCCCTAAACTCAGAGAACCAACTGATACTCAGAGAACCAACTGATACTCAGAGAACCAACTGATACTCAGCTCCAGCCCTAAACTCAGAGAACCAACTGATCCTCAGAGAACCAACTGATACTCAAAGAACAGCCCTAAACTCAGAGAACCAACATATACTCAGAGAACCAACTGATACTCAGAGAACCAACTGATACTCAGCTCCAGCCCTAAACTCAGAGAACCAACTGATACTCAGAGAACCAACTGATAGTCAGAGAACCAACTGATACTCAGCTCCAGCCCTAAACTCAGAGAACCAACTGATACTCAGAGAACCAACTGATACTCAGAGAACCAACTGATCCTCAGAGAACAGCCCTAAACTCAGAGAACCAACTGATACTCAGAGAACCAACTGATACTCAGAGAACCAACTGATACTCAGCTCCAGCCCTAAACTCAGAGAACCAACTGATACTCAGAGAACCAACTGATACTCAGAGAACCATCTGATACTCAGAGAACCAACTGATACTTAGCTCCAGCCCTAAACTCAGAGAACCAACTGATACTCAGAGAACCAACTGATACTCAGAGAACCAACTGATACTCAGAGAACAGACTGATACTCAGAGAACCAACTGATACTCAGAGAACCAACTGATACTCAGAGAACCAACTGATACTCAGAGAACAGCCCTAAACTCAGAGAACCAACTGATACTCAGAGAACAGACTGATACTCAGAGAACCAACTGATACTCAGAGAACCAACTGATACTCAGAGAACAGACTGATACTCAGAGAACAGACTGATACTCAGAGAACAGCCCTAAACTCAGAGAACCAACTGATACTCAGAGAACAGACTGATACTCAGAGAACAGCCCTAAACTCAGAGAACCAACTGATACTCAGAGAACCAACTGATACTCAGAGAACCAACTGATACTCAGAGAACAGACTGATACTCAGAGAACCAACTGATACTCAGAGAACAGACTGATACTCAGAGAACCAACTGATACTCAGAGAACAGCCCTAAACTCAGAGAACCAACTGATACTCAGAGAACAGCCCTAAACTCAGAGAACCAACTGATACTCAGAGAACAGACTGATACTCAGAGAACCAACTGATACTCAGCTCCAGCCCTAAACTCAGAGAACCAACTGATACTCAGAGAACCAACTGATACTCAGAGAACCAACTGATACTCAGCTCCAGCCCTAAACTCAGAGAACCAACTGATACTCAGAGAACCAACTGATACTCAGAGAACAGCCCTAAACTCAGAGAACCAACTGATACTCAGAGAACCAACTGATACTCAGAGAACAGCCCTAAACTCAGAGAACCAACTGATACTCAGAGAACCAACTGATACTCAGAGAACCAACTGATACTCAGCTCCAGCCCTAAACTCAGAGAACCAACTGATACTCAGAGAACCAACTGATACTCAGCTCCAGCCCTAAACTCAGAGAACCAACTGATACTCAGAGAACAGACTGATACTCAGAGAACAGACTGATACTCAGAGAAGAGACTGATACTCAGAGAACAGACTGATACTCAGAGAACAGACTGATACTCAGAGAACAGACTGATACTCAGAGAGCAGACTGATACTCAGAGAACCAACTGATACTCAGAGAGCAGACCGATACTCAGAGAACCAACTGATACTCAGAGAACAGACTGATACTCAGAGAACCAACTGATACTCAGAGAACAGACTGATACTCAGAGAACAGACTGATACTCAGAGAACCAACTGATACTCAGAGAACAGACTGATACTCAGAGAACAGACTGATACTCAGAGAACAGACTGATACTCAGAGAGCAGACTGATACTCAGAGAACAGACTGATACTCAGAGAACCAACTGATACTCAGAGAACAGACTGATACTCAGAGAACAGACTGATACTCAGAGATCCAACTGATACTCAGAGAACAGACTGATACTCAGAGAACCAACTGATACTCAGAGAACCAACTGATACTCAGAGAACCAACTGATACTCAGAGAACACACTGATACTCAGAGAACAGACTGATACTCAGAGAACAGACTGATACTCAGAGAACAGACTGATACTCAGAGAACAGACTGATACTCAGAGAACAGACTAATACTCAGAGAACAGACTGATACTCAGGTTCAGGGTTACTCTCTGCTTCTGTTTAACTCTCAGAAACAGTTTCTCGTCACTTTTGTTACTCTCATCATTCACGTCATTCTTATTATTCTCATGTCAATCTGGTTACTCCCGTCACTCACGTTACTCTTGTTATTCACATCATTTTTGTTACTTGTCACTCACGTCACTTACAGCACTGAGGTTACTCTTGTCACTCACATTATGCTTATCATTCACATTATTCTTGTTACTCTGGTCACTGCACTTTCGTTACTCCCTTCAAATTTATTACTCTCGTCATTCTTATTACTCTCATGACTCACATCACTCTGGTTACTCTTGTCACTCTCGTCATATACTTCATTCTCATTCTGCTATGATGTCCAAAGACAAAAAAGCATCTCCAAAATACAAAGTTCTCTCAGAAGATCATCCTGACAAACAGGAAATCAAGAAAAACATTAGCATCAATTAAAGAACTTACTAATAGAACCTACATCAAAAAATCTAAGCATCTACCAACAATAAACAATATATATATATATATATATATATATATATATATATATATATATATATATATATACATATACATATATATATATATATATATATATATATATATATATATATATATATATATATATATATATATATATATATATAAAACTACCATAGCTGTAGTTTGAAGAACAAAGTTAGGTTCCAGATTTCTCCCGGACATTGTATGAATGTGTTCAGTTCCTTCAGCAGCAAATCTTGATTTATCTTAATGAAGTACTGAGCAGTCAAAGCAGGTATTAGATGAGAACTGATAATAATACTGGGTTGTTTAGGAGAAGCTTGGAAAGAGTTAAATAAACACACTGACGTATGAAAAACACTACTTACTCTATTAATACTGATTAATATTTAATAATAAAGTGTAAAAGTACTACTTACTCTATTAATACTGTTTAATATTTAATAATAAAGTGTAAAAGCTCTACTTACTCTATTAATACTGATTAATATTTAATAATAAAGTGTAAAAGCTCTACTTACTCTATTAATACTGATTAATATTTAATAATAAAGTGTAAAAGTACTACTTACTCTATTAATACTGTTTAATATTTAATAATAAAGTGTAAAAGCTCTACTTACTCTATTAATACTGATTAATATTTAATAATAAAGTGTAAAAGCTCTACTTACTCTATTAATACTGATTAATATTTAATAATAAAGTGTAAAAGTACTATTTACTCTATTAATACTGTTTAATATTTAATAATAAAGTGTAAAAGCTCTACTTACTCTATTAATACTGATTAATATTTAATAATAAAGTGTAAAAACTCTACTTACTCTATTAATACTGTTTAATATTTAATAATAAAGTGTAAAAGCTCTACTTACTCTATTAATACTGTTTAATATTTAATAATAACTTGTAAAAGCTCTACTTACTCTATTAATACTGATTAATATTTAATAATAAAGTGTAAAAGTACTACTTACTCTATTAATACTGTTTAATATTTAATAATAAAGTGTAAAAGCTCTACTTACTTTATTAATACTGTTTAATATTTAATAATAAAGTGTAAAAGCTCTACTTACTCTATTAATATTGTTTAATATTTTATAATAAAGTGTAAAAGCACTACTTACTCTATTAATACTGTTTGATATTTAATAATAAAGTGTAAAAGCTCTATTCACTCTATTAATACTGTTTAGTATTTAATAATAAAGTGTAAAAGCACTACTTATTCTATTAATACTGTTTAATATATAATAATGAAGTGTAAAAGCTCTACTTACTCTATTGATACTGTTTAATATTTAATAATAAAGTGTAAAAGCTCTACTTACTCTATTGATACTGTTTAATATTTAATAATAAAGTGTAAAAGCTCTACTTGCTCTATTAATACTGATTAATATTTAATAATAAAGTGTAAAAGCACTACTTACTCTATTAATACTGTTTAATATTTAATAATAAAGTGTAAAAGCTCTACTTACTCTATTAATACTGTTTAATATTTAATAATAAAGTGTAAAAGCTCTACTTACTCTATTGATACTGTTTAATATTTAATAATAACGTGTAAAAGCTCAACTTTAATAATACTGATTAATATTTAATAATAAAGTGTAAAAGCTCTACTTACTCTATTAATACTGTTTAATATTTAATAATAAAGTGTAAAAGCTCTACTTACTCAATTAATACTGTTTAATATTTAATAATAAAGTGTAAAAGCTCTACTCACTCTATTAATACTGTTTAATATTTAATAATAAAGTGTAAAAGCTCTACTTTATAAATACTGATTAATATTTAATAATAAAGTGTAAAAGCACTACTTACTCTATTAGTAATGTTTAATATTTAATAATAAAGTGTAAAGGCTCAACTTTAATAATACTGATTAATATTTAATAATAAAGTGTAAAAGCTCTACTTACTCTATTAATATTGTTTAATATTTAATAATAAAGTGTAAAAGCACTACTTACTCTATTAATACTGTTTAATATTTAATAATAAAGTTTAAAAGCTCTACTTACTCTATTAATACTGTTTAATATTTAATAATAAAGTGTAAAAGTACTACTTACTCTATTAATACTGATTAATATTTAATAATAAAGTGTAAAAACTCTACTTACTCTATTAATACTGTTTAATATTTAATAATAAAGTGTAAAAGCACTACTTACTCTATTAATACTGATTAATATTTAATAATAAAGTGTAAAAACTCTACCTACTCTATTAATACTGATTGAGTGTTTAGTTGTACTGTGTACTGAACCACATCTACAAGTCTGTTCCTGGACTGCTGAAGAGCTGGATCTGTGTTGGAGGCTGAGAGCAGTTCAGGGGAAGAGTTTACAGAAAAGGAATTTGGGTGACTATTGACTTCCAGTGTTAGCAGCTCCAGCTAGCTGCTCTGGGCTGATCAGCTGAATCTGGAGTAGAAGACTGAGTTGTGGTCCGTCACTGCTGTACAGGTATGTGTGTGTAGCTGCATGAAAGTGAGGATGAGATGATTATATGATTACTGAGGAAATATTCTGACTCATTAGTATTAATTACACCCCTGATTCCAGTAGAACCCCCTGCTGGGGGAGCATTTGCTAACTCTCAGTGTCTGCACGAGCTGCACACCTCCTTTAAAGAGCCCATATCCCACTGTTCTCCTTCACGTACCAACAACAGTCACAACTCATTTCATGTACCTTGTTTTTATTTTATACGTTCATTCACAGATAGAGAGAGAGAAACGGGGGGGGGGGGGGGGGTCAGAGAAAGAGAGAGAGAAAGACAGGGAGAGACAGAATAAAGAAGAGAGTAGAATATTTTTACATTATTTTATATTTATTTTTATGTTATATTATTCTATATTAATTTTTATATTATATTATTCTATATGAATTTTTAAATTATAATATATTATCTTATATTTATTTTTATTTTATAATATATTATTATATATTTATTTTTATATTATAATATATTCTAATAAAGAAGGTGTTTTGTTTGGTTTATGTAACACGTGTAAACACTGCTGGACATAAACACTGACATGTCTTAACAGTCAGAATCATGTTTAAAGGAGTGATGTGCAAAACTATGTTTACATTAGTGTACAATCACCTGTAACATCTAATTATTGTGTTTATTTATCTTAGAATGAATCTTCATATCTATATAATAGCAGATACTACCACCACCATGTTTCTACTGTAGATCAGAACAAACACACACTGACTGTAGAGACTTTTACACTGAAGCAGCAGCTTGAACTAGGTGGCGCTACAGCTCTGACTGGAAGACGCTGAAAGAAGCAACTCCGTATAGAAAACTCCAGATTATTTATTTTTAATAATAATAATATTTAATAGTTTAAATCTTCTCAATCAGAAATACTACCAGCATTAAAACTGCCAGACTGAAGTATGCAACATCACCACTAGGGGTTACACATTCCTCCTTTAACAGTGTTTACAAAAATTCAGTTTTCTGTAATTCGTGCTCTTTAAAGTCTGCTCAGATGAGCTTCAGTCCACAAACTAAACTTCTATCTTCATTCTGAAAAATAAATGCTTAAAATCTTTGCATAATCAACCAGTTCAGAGTGGTTTAGAGAGCTTCACTATGAAACTCGGTTCTAGATACAGTCAGATCTGTTCACAGTGGAGATGAATGGAACCAGACGTCCACCTCTAAAAGCTGTTCTAGATACAGTCAGATGTGTTCACAGTGGTGGTGAATGGAACCAGACGTCCACCTCTAAAAGCTGTTCCAGATACAGTCAGATCTGTTCACAGTGGAGATGAATGGAACCAGACGTCCACCTCTAAAAGCTGTTCTAGATACAGTCAGATCTGTTCACAGTGGTGGTGAATGGAACCAGACGTCCACCTCTAAAAGCTGTTCTAGATACAGTCAGATCTGTTCACAGTGGTGGTGAATGGAACCAGACGTCCACCTCTAAAAGCTGTTCTAGATACAGTCAGATCTGTTCACAGTGGTGGTGAATGGAACCAGACGTCCACCTCTAAAAGCTGTTCCAGATACAGTCAGATCTGTTCACAGTGGAGATGAATGGAACCAGACGTCCACCTCTAAAAGCTGTTCTAGATACAGTCAGCTCTGTTCACAGTGGAGGTGAATGGAACCAGACGTCCACCTCTAAAAGCTGTTCTAGATACAGTCAGATCTGTTCACAGTGGAGGTGAATGGAACCAGACGTCCACCTCTAAAAGCTGTTCTAGATCCAGTCAGAACTGTTCACAGTGGAGGTGAATGGAACCAGACGGCCACCTCTAAAAGCTGTTCTAGATCCAGTCAGATCTGTTCACAGTGGAGGTGAATGGAACCAGACGTCCACCTCTAAAAGCTGTTCTAGATACAGTCAGATCTGTTCACAGTGGAGGTGAATGGAACCAGACGGCCATCTCTAAAAGCTGTTCTAGATCCAGTCAGATCTGTTCACAGTGGTGGTGAATGGAACCAGACGTCCACCTCTAAAAGCTGTTCCAGATACAGTCAGATCTGTTCACAGTGGAGATGAATGGAACCAGACGTCCACCTCTAAAAGCTGTTCTAGATACAGTCAGATCTGTTCACAGTGGAGGTGAATGGAACCAGACGTCCACCTCTAAAAGCTGTTCTAGATACAGTCAGATCTGTTCACAGTGGTGGTGAATTGAACCAGACGTCCACCTCTAAAAGCTGTTCTAGATACAGTCAGATCTGTTCACAGTGGTGGTGAATGGAACCAGACGTCCACCTCTAAAAGCTGTTCTAGATACAGTCAGATCTGTTCACAGTGGTGGTGAATGGAACCAGACGTCCACCTCTAAAAGCTGTTCCAGATACAGTCAGATCTGTTCACAGTGGAGATGAATGGAACCAGACGTCCACCTCTAAAAGCTGTTCTAGATACAGTCAGCTCTGTTCACAGTGGAGGTGAATGGAACCAGACGTCCACCTCTAAAAGCTGTTCTAGATACAGTCAGATCTGTTCACAGTGGAGGTGAATGGAACCAGACGTCCACCTCTAAAAGCTGTTCTAGATCCAGTCAGAACTGTTCACAGTGGAGGTGAATGGAACCAGACGTCCACCTCTAAAAGCTGTTCTAGATCCAGTCAGAACTGTTCACAGTGGAGGTGAATGGAACCAGACGTCCACCTCTAAAAGCTGTTCTAGATCCAGTCAGATCTGTTCACAGTGGAGGTGAATGGAACCAGACGTCCACCTCTAAAAGCTGTTCTAGATACAGTCAGATCTGTTCACAGTGGAGGTGAATGGAACCAGATGGCCATCTCTAAAAGCTGTTCTCGATCCAGTCAGAACTGTTCACAGTGGTGGTGAATGGAACCAGACGTCCACCTCTAAAAGCTGTTCTAGATACAGTCAGATCTGTTCACAGTGGAGATGAATGGAACCAGACGTCCACCTCTAAAAGCTGTTCTAGATACAGTCAGATGTGTTCACAGTGGTGGTGAATTGAACCAGATGTCCACCTCTAAAAGCTGTTCTAGATACAGTCAGATCTGTTCACAGTGGTGGTGAATGGAACCAGACGTCCACCTCTAAAAGCTGTTCCAGATACAGTCAGATCTGTTCACAGTGGAGATGAATGGAACCAGACGTCCACCTCTAAAAGCTGTTCTAGATACAGTCAGATCTGTTCACAGTGGAGGTGAATGGAACCAGACGTCCACCTCTAAAAGCTGTTCTAGATACAGTCAGATCTGTTCACAGTGGTGGTGAATTGAACCAGATGTCCACCTCTAAAAGCTGTTCTAGATACAGTCAGATCTGTTCACAGTGGTGGTGAATGGAACCAGACGTCCACCTCTAAAAGCTG
>CM038714.1:3862834-4033385 GCA_021613375.1 Megaleporinus macrocephalus | reverse complement strand
ACATCACCCCCATTCTTAACCCTTACACTGGATACCAGTATAAACACATCACCCCCATCCTTAAATCCTTACACTGGATACCAGTATAAACACATCACCCCCATCCTTAAATCCTTACACTGGATACCAGTATAAACACATCACCCCCATCCTTAAATCCTTACACTGGATACCAGTATAAACACATCACCCCCATTCTTAAACCCTTACACTGGATACCAGTATAAACACATCACCCCCATCCTTAAATCCTTACACTGAATACCAGTATAAACACATCACCCCCATTCTTAAATCCTTATACTGGATACCAGTATAAACACATCACCCCCATTCTTAAGTCCTTACACTGGAAACCAGTATAAACACATCACCCCCATTCTTAAATCCTTACACTGGATACCAGTATAAACACATCACCCCCATTCTTAAATCCTTACACTGGATACCAGTATAAACACATCACCCCCATTCTTAAATCCATACACTGGATACCAGTATAAACACATCACCCCCATCCTTAAATCCTTACACTGAATACCAGTATAAACACATCACCCCCATTCTTAAATCCTTACACTGGATACCAGTATAAACACATCACCCCCCATCCTTAAATCCTTACACTGAATACCAGTATAAACACATCACCCCCCATTCTTAAACCCTTACACTGAATACCAGTATAAACACATCACCCCCATTCTTAAATCCTTATACTGGATACCAGTATAAACACATCACCCCCATTCTTAAATCCATACACTGGATACCAGTATAAACACATCACCACCATTCTTAAACCCTTACACTGAATACCAGTATAAACACATCACCCCCATTCTTAAATCCTTATACTGGATACCAGTATAAACACATCACCCCCATTCTTAAATCCTTACACTGGATACCAGTATAAACACATCACCACCATTCTTAAATCCGTACACTGAATACCAGTACAAACACATCACCCCCATTCTTAAATCCTTACACTGGATACCAGTATAAACACATCACCCCCATTCTTAAACCCTTACACTGGATACCAGTATAAACACATCACCCCCATCCTTAAACCCTTACACTGGATACCAGTATAAACACATCACCCCCATTCTTAAATCCTTATACTGGATACCAGTATAAACACATCACCCCCATTCTTAAATCCTTACACTGGATACCAGTATAAACACATCACCCCATTCTTAAATCCTTACACTGGATACCAGTATAAACACATCACCCCCATTCTTAAACCCTTACACGGGATACCAGTCTGTTACAGAATAGTCTGTAAGCTCCTGTTACTGGATTCCAGTCTGTTACAGAATAGCCTGTAAGCTCCTGTTACTGGATACCAGTCTGTTACAGAATAGCCTGTAAGCTCCTGTTACTGGATTCCAGTCTGTTACAGAATAGCCTGTAAGCTCCTGTTACTGGATTCCAGTCTGTTACAGAATAGATTGTAAGGTCTGTTACAGGATTCCAGTCTGTTACAGAATAGATTGTAAGGTCTGTTACTGGATTCCAGTCTGTTACAGAATAGACTGTAAGGTCCTGTTACTGGATTCCAGTCTGTTACAGAATAGACTGTAAGGTCTGTTACTGGATCCCAGTCTGTTACAGAATAGACTGTAAGGTCTGTTACTGGATTCCAGTCTGTTACAGAATAGACTGTAAGGTCTGTTACTGGATTCCAGTGTGTTACAGAATAGACTGTAAGGTCCTGTTACTGGATTCCAGTGTGTTACAGAATAGACTGTAAGGTCCTGTTACTGGATTCCAGTCTGTTACAGAATAGACTGTAAGGTCTGTTACTGGATTTCAGTCTGTTACAGAATAGACTGTAAGGTCTGTTACTGGATACCAGTCTGTTACAGAATAGACTGTAAGGTCCTGTTACTGGATTCCAGTCTATTACAGAATGGACTTCAAGGTCCTGTTACTGGATTCCAGTCTGTTACAGAATGGACTTCAATGTCCTGTTACTGGATTCCAGTCTGTTACAGAATAGACTGTAAGGTCTGTTACTGGATTCCAGTCTGTTACAGAATAGACTGTAAGGTCCTGTTACTGGATTCCAGTCTGTTACAGAATAGACTGTAAGGTCCTGTTACTGGATTCCAGTCTGTTACAGAATAGACTTCAAGGTCCTGTTACTGGATTCCAGTCTGTTACAGAATAGACTGTAAGGTCCTGTTACTGGATTCCAGTCTGTTACAGAATAGACTGTAAGGTACTGTTACTGGATTCCAGTCTGTTACAGAATATACTTCAAGGTCCTGTTACTGGATTCCAGTCTGTTACACAATAGACTGTAAGGTCTGTTACTGGATACCAGTCTGTTACAGAATAGACTTCAAGGTCCTGTTACTGGATTCCAGTCTGTTACAGAATAGACTGTAAGGTATGTTACTGGATTCCAGTCTGTTACAGAATAGACTGTAAGGTCTGTTACTGGATTCCAGTCTGTTACAGAATAGACTGTAAGGTCCTGTTACTGGATTCCAGTCTGTTACAGAATACACTGTGAGGTCCTGTTACTGGATTCCAGTCTGTTACAGAATAGACTGTAAGGTCCTTTTACTGGATTCCAGTCTGTTACAGAATAGACTGTAAGGTCCTGTTACTGGATTCCAGTCTGTTACAGAATAGACTGTAATGTCCTGTTACTGGATTCCAGTCTGTTACAGAATAGACTTCAAGGTCCTGATACTGGATTCCAGTCTGTTACAGAATAGACTTCAAGGCCCTGTTACTGGATTCCAGTCTGTTACAGAATAGACTGTAAGGTCTGTTACTGGATTCCAGTCTGTTACAGAATAGACTGTAAGGTCCTGTTACTGGATTCCAGTCTGTTACAGAATAGACTGTAAGGTCTGTTACTGGATTCCAGTCTGTTACAGAATAGACTGTAAGGTCTGTTACTGGATTCCAGTCTGTTACAGAATAGACTGTAAGGTCTGTTACTGGATTCCAGTCTGTTACAGAATAGACTGTAAGGTCTGTTACTGGATTCCAGTCTGTTACAGAATAGACTGTAAGGTCTGTTACTGGATTCCAGTCTGTTACAGAATAGACTGTAAGGTCTGTTACTGGATTCCAGTCTGTTACAGAATAGACTTCAAAGTCCTGTTACTGGATTCCAGTCTGTTACAGAATAGACTTCAAAGTCCTGTTACTGGATTCCAGTCTGTTACAGAATAGACTGTAAGGTCTGTTACTGGATTCAAGTCTGTTACAGAATAGACTGTAAGGTCTGTTACTGGATTCCAGTCTGTTACAGAATAGACTGTAAGGTCCTGTTACTGGATTCCAGTCTGTTACAGAATAGACTTCAAGGTCCTGTTACTGGATTCCAGTCTGTTACAGAATAGAGTGTAAGGTCTGTTACTGGATTCTAGTCTGTTACAGAATAGACTGTAAGGTCCTGTTACTGGATTCCAGTCTGTTATAGAATAGACTGTAAGGTCCTGTTACTGGATTCCAGTCTGTTACAGAATAGACTTCAAGGTCCTGTTACTGGATTCCAGTCTGTTACAGAATAGCCTGTAAGGTCCTGTTACTGGATTCCAGTCTGTTACAGAATAGACTTCAAGGTCCTGTTACTGGATTCCAGTCTGTTACACAATAGACTGTAAGGTCTGTTACTGGATACCAGTCTGTTACAGAATAGACTTCAAGGTCCTGTTACTGGATTCCAGTCTGTTACACAATAGACTGTAAGGTCTGTTACTGGATACCAGTCTGTTACAGAATAGACTTCAAGGTCCTGTTACTGGATTCCAGTCTGTTACACAATAGACTGTAAGGTCTGTTACTGGATACCAGTCTGTTACAGAATAGACTTCAAGGTCCTGTTACTGGATTCCAGTCTGTTACACAATAGACTGTAAGGTCTGTTACTGGATACCAGTCTGTTACAGAATAGACTTCAAGGTCCTGTTACTGGATTCCAGTCTGTTACAGAATAGACTGTAAGGTCTGTTACTGGATTCCAGTCTGTTACAGAATAGACTTCAAGGTCCTGCCACTGAATTAAAGTCTGTTACAGAATAGAATGTAAGGTCTGTTACTGGATTCCAGTCTGTTACAGAATAGACTGTAATGTCTGTTACTGGATACAAATATGTTACAGAATGGACTTCAATGTCCTGTTACTGGATTCCAGTCTGTTACAGAATAGAATGTAAGGTCTGTTACTGGATTCCAGTCTGTTATAGAATAGACTGTAAGGTCTGTTACTGGATACCAGTCTGTTACAGAATAGAGTGTTAGCTCCTTTTACTGGATTCCAGTCTGTTACAGAATAGACTGTAAGGTCCTGTTACTGGATTCCAGTCTGTTACAGAATAGACTTCAAGGTCCTGTTACTGGATTCCAGTCTGTTACACAATAGACTGTAAGGTCTGTTACTGGATACCAGTCTGTTACAGAATAGACTTCAAGGTCCTGTTACTGGATACCAGTCTGTTACAGAATAGACTTCAAGGTCCTGTTACTGGATACCAGTCTGTTACAGAATACACTGTAAGGTCCTGTTACTGGATTCCAGTCTGTTACAGAATAGACTGTAAGGTCCTTTTACTGGATACCAGTCTGTTACAGAATACACTGTAAGGTCCTGTTTCTGGATTCCAGTCTGTTACAGAATAGACTGTAAGGTCTGTTACTGGTCTATAAATGTTTAAATGGTATAGAACCAGCTTATCTGTGTGATCTAGTACAGCGATATGAGCCGAACAGAACTCTTAGATCGTTAGAAAGTAGTCAGTTAGTTAATTTTCTTTCTTGTAAATATTTTATCAGCACACAGTCCATAAGCACTTTTAAACCTTATTCTTATTTCCTACTTCTAGCTTCCTATAACCATCTGAGTACTACACTCAAGAAAAACAGACTCAGCGTATTTATTTCTTTAAACTAATTTATTTTAATGCTTTGTTTCTTATTTCTCTATTTCTGTAAAGCACTTTGAGTTGCCACTGTGTATGAAAGGTGCTATACAAATAAACTTGCCTTGCCTACATACAAGAACATTGCTATGAGAATTTGATTACATTTAGCAACAAGAGCTGATTAGTGAGGTCCGGTCCAGCTCATGCCAGAGATACGGAATGGAGCCAGAGAATGCAATGCTTACAAGACAGATTGCAATAGCACTGACCAATAGGATGGGATGACCTGAAGCAGGTCATAGTGACCTGGCTCACATGCAGCTCCTCTGAAGCGCCTCATCCCGTAGGTCAATGATTATACAAGCTGTGTTAGGACCGACGTCTGGATACTTTGTTTGTCTCAGCTCTCTGTTTCATTGCTGTCTAATAAAAAAACCTAATTTTTGTTGATTTTTATTTTTCTGTATCATTTGAACACGACAGATGCTCCTCTTGAATGGACCAATAGAAATACTCCAAAAAAAAAAATTGGGAAAATTCTGGTTCTATTGACTTGAAAGTAAAAACTGTTTTTGTTCTCTCCTGTAAAGTTACTGTTTTGGAAGCCAGCATCAGATCAGATCAGAGCATCTCCCCATACACAGACTTGCTGGTCAGAGCCGGCTTGTACGAGCCATGTAGAGGAGAGTAGCTCTGTATCTCTAATTTAAACACTCAGTGATTCCGAAACTATACTTTCTTTTATTCATTCTTCTTCCTCTTTTTCATCTTCAAACCTTACTTTCATGCTCTCTGATGTTTTTGTAAAGCATCATTGGGTATGTGAAAGATGCTATTTTATTATTATTATTTATTTATTTATTTATTTATTTATTTATTTTTCTTTAGTTATTATATTAGGTTAGATTACTAATTATTAAGATATTATTATTATTATAGTTAGCACATTCATATATTATTGTTATTATTATTATTATTATTAATAATAATAATAATATTGTTATTATTAATAATAATAATAATAATATTTAGTTATTATATTTTTATAATATTATGTTAGATTACTACTTATTAAGACATTAGTATTATTATAGTAAGCACATTCATATATTATTATTATTATTATTATTATTATATTTTTGTAGTTATTATATTAAGTTAGATTACTAATTATTAAGATATTATTATTATAGAAAGCACATTCATATATTATTGTTATTATTCATATTATTTAATTTAGTTATTATATTAAGTTAGATTACTAATTATTAAGATATTATTAATATAGTAAGCACATTATTATTATTATTATTATTATATTTTTGTAGTTATTATATTAAGTCAGATTACTAATTATTAAGATACTATTATTATTATTATAAACTCAAGGCCTTACCAATTATATTAACTACCAACTGCATTAGGAAGTGATGGAGGAACCAACCAATCACCAATCAATGGGATGAATTTCATAACTCTTATTAAAAGCTTCTGTAAAGAACCATATACACCTGGTTGAGTTGTAGTAGCTGCAGACCAAGCTGATGGTGGAGCCCCAGGGCTGTCCCAGCCCGAGCACCCCTACGCCAGGGTCCTTACAGCCTTTATACTGGGTTTAGGTTTATACTTGAAGCACTGTAATTGCTGGTGCACACCTAGAGTGACACAATCACGGTGCATCCAACCCCGTGCACTGGCCTTGCACCTCTAATTCTTGAGGAACCTGCCGCTCACCGAGGACGTGGCTTCATTCAGAATGAATGCATTGGTAGGGAGATCAGCTGAGCATGCTCACATCTACAGGTACATGTACGAGAGCTCCATCATATCAACCACAGAAGCTCTAAGAGGTTCAAAGCACAGTCGGAGTCTCGCTCTATCCTAAAACTCGGAGCGCTGTTTCCTCGGAGCCACAGAGCGTTTGAATTATCTAAAGTACAGATATTTGGAAAGTATTTTTCCACGTCATTGCTAGAGGGGATACAAACCGGCTCTCACCAGAGAGTCTCTCCTGCGTTCTGGCTGATGCTCTGATCTCAGACGTCAGCTTCGTGTTTGAATTGTCACGTTCCACCTTAAACTGTGCATTCTGAAGCCAATCGATGGTGAAAAGTTGCATGACTGAGATTTTATTCTCTGTATCTTTGCAATAAATTCATTTCATTATCATTCCATCATCCAAGCTTCCATACATTCCTCGGTTTACCTGTTTCTGATCATCACAAGTCCTGATTTCAGTTTATTATTTACTTTATTAATAATAATCATGTTTGTATCATTGCCTTCTAACACACAACATGGCTCAGAATTAACAATTATGTGTTCACTACAGAGTTTGATAGGAACTGTTGGCGTTTGCAAACACTTAATATTTACAAACACTATTTTTTGTTGATGAAGTAAATAATAATAAACTGATTTTAATAGATTTTAATAGACCAAAGAGATACTCAGCAGTACAAACAGTAACATAGAGACACTCAGCAGAGTATCTCTATGTTGTGCATTAGAAGGGGTGGGCTTAGCTTGGGCATCAAAGAGTTAACGTGACAGTCGCATCATTGACCCCATGGTCCAGTGCCCGAGTCCATCTCTTCATACAGAGAGACCACAGCAGTTAAACGAACTGGACTGTAGGGGTCAAGCGTGCTTGCGTTCGGATCACCTAATGCAAGAGCATCCTAAGGCTCTTCTCGTGATTACAGACAGCTGGGACTCTTTAAAGTCCTGCTGAGCCAGCGGGAGGGGGGTCTCTGGGGGGAGAACGTTGGCGCTCTCTGTTCTGGACTCTGATTGGAAGCTACGTTAGTTGGCTGTAGTTTAGTTTTCGGTTTTGTTTTCAGGTGTTTAAATAAAAGCTCCACTTCGCTCCCACGATCGACCTCTATATATGTGGTTACCTGGGAGTTCACCTCAGCATCCCAACCAGCAAGCTCCACCCATCAGACCAACACTACAGCACCTTAGAGTTCTATACAGAATCAATACACCCACACACACACACTAACGAACACACACACTAGGGGGCAGTGAAACACCCACATACACACACACACACTAACTAATACACACACTAGGGGGCAGTGAAACACCCACATACATACACACACACACACACTAACTAATACACACACTAGGGGGCAGTGAAACACCCACATACACACACACACACTAACTAATACACACACTAGGGGGCAGTGAAACACCCACATACACACACACTAACTAATACACACACTAGGGGGCAGTGAAACACCCACATACACACACACACACACAAGTAAACACACACACTAGGGGGCAGTGAAACACCCACATACATACACACTAACGAACACACACACTATGAGGCAGTGAAACACCCACATACACACACACTAACTAACACACACACTAGGGGGCAGTGAAACACCCACATACACACACACTAACTAACACACACACTAGGGGGCAGTGAAACACCCACATACACACACACTAACTAACACACACACTAGGGGGCAGTGAAACACCCACATACATACACACTAACTAATACACACACTAGGGGGCAGTGAAACACCCACATACACACACACACACAAGTAAACACACACACTAGGGGGCAGTGAAACACCCACATACATACACACTAGTAAACACACACACTAGGGGGCAGTGAACACACACACACACTAGTGAACACGCCCACTAGGGGGCAGTGAAACACCCACATACAAACACACACTAGTGAACACACCCACTAGGGGGCAGTGAAACACCCACATACAAACACACACTAGTGAACACACCCACTAGGGGGCAGTGAAACACCCACATACAAACACACACTAGTGAACACACCCACTAGGGGGCAGTGAAACACCCACATACAAACACACACTAGTGAACACACACACTAGGGGCAGTGAAACACACACATAAACACACATATACTAGTGAACAAATAAACTAGGGGGCAGTGAAACACCCACATACACACACACACTTTCTTACTAGTAAACATACACACTAGGGGGCAGTGAAACACCCACATTCACACACACTAGTGAACACATACACTAAGGGGCAGTGAAACACCTACATACACACACACACTAGTGAACACATACACTGTGGGGCAATAAACACCCACATACACACACACTGGTAAACACACACACTATTCAACAGTGAAACAACCACACACACAATAGTGAACACACATAGTAGAGGGCACACTTGCCCAGAGTGATGAGCAGCCCTATCCACAGTACCCGAGGAGTAGATGGGGATTGGTGTATTGATCAAGGGCACTTCAGTCGTGTCCAGTCGGTTCAGGGGATCGAACCTGTGACCCTCCAGTCACAAGGCTGGTTCCCCAACATCCTGCACACGACTGCACAAATGACTGATACAAGCTTATCTGTGTTTTACTGATATATTAAAAAGTTCATGCACACCAACATTAACTTCCAATTAGACATCTTATTAAATATACATTAACATACTGTGGTTCTAATGGCTCATGGTTCTAATGCATCCCCTTACCTACAGAACCCTTGAAGAACCATAAGAGCTCTTCAGAACCATTTGCCTGCTAAAATAATAACAATAATAATAATTATTATTCTTCTTATAATATACAGAACTCATTGTTTTAACACATCCCTCTTACTAAAGAACCCTTGAAGAATGATGATTTCTATATAGCTCCATTTGCATGCTTCAATAATAATAATAATAATAATAATAATAATAATAATAATAATAATAATAATAATAATATTTATTTTTAGGTTAAATTTAACTGGATTTCTTTGCTTGTATTAAACGCTGTGCTGAAATGATTGTCCTCGCTCACTGAGATTAATCTGAGAGGCGCTGGACTGTCCCTGTGAGGCTGCGATGTCATTAGGTGTTATCGACCTCGCTCAGATACGGTTCTGTTCTCTGAAGGCTTGTTTTTATTCACACTCTGGTAGGAGGCGAAATATAGGGCTCTAATTTAGCACTGTGACCTACATTCAGATCAGCAGGAGCCGGGGCCAGAAACGTGATGATGCTTGTTCAGAACGGACTCCCTAATGTGTTCCAGAATGTTTTCTCTGTTCTTTCATTTATTTATTTATTTTCATAAAGGTTTTAATTTGGGTGGCACGTCAAACACACGTCAGTTCCTCTCCTGCTGCTATCAATATCCAAGCGTTCCTCCTAATGATGAATTCAGACACTTTACTGGGGAAACTAAAAGCTGTTCTAGATACAGTCAGATCTGTTCACAGTGGAGGTGAATGGAACCAGACGTCCACCTGTAAAAGCTGTTCTAGATACAGTCAGATCTGTTCACAGTGGAGGTGAATGGAACCAGACGTCCACCTCTAAAAGCTGTTCTAGATACAGTCAGATCTGTTCACAGTGGTGGTGAATGGAACCAGACGTCCACCTCTAAAAGCTGTTCTAGATACAGTCAGAACTGTTCACAGTGGTGGAAAAAGGAACCAGACGTCCACCTGTAAAAGCTGTTCTAGATACAGTCAGATCTGTTCACAGTGGAGGTGAATGGAACCAGACGTCCACCTCTAAAAGCTGTTCTAGATACAGTCAGATCTGTTCACAGTGGTGGTGAATGGAACCAGACGTCCACCTCTAAAAGCTGTTCTAGATACAGTCAGAACTGTTCACAGTGGAGGTGAATGGAACCAGACGTCCACCTCTAAAAGCTGTTCTAGATACAGTCAGAACTGTTCACAGTGGAGGTGAATGGAACCAGACGTCCACCTCTAAAAGCTGTTCTAGATACAGTCAGAACTGTTCACAGTGGTGGTGAATGGAACCAGACGTCCACCTCTAAAAGCTGTTCTAGATACAGTCAGATCTGTTCACAGTGGTGGTGAATGGAACCAGACGTCCACCTCTAAAAGCTGTTCTAGATACAGTCAGATCTGTACACAGTGGAGGTGAATGGAACCAGACGTCCACCTCTAAAAGCTGTTCTAGATACAGTCAGAACTGTTCACAGTGGAGGTGAATGGAACCAGACGTCCACCTCTAAAAGCTGTTCTAGATACAGTCAGATCTGTTCACAGTGGAGGTGAATGGAACCAGACGTCCACCTCTAAAAGCTGTTCTAGATACAGTCAGATCTGTTCACAGTGGTCGTGAATGGAACCAGACGTCCACCTCTAAAAGCTGTTCTAGATACAGTCAGATCTGTTCACAGTGGTGGTGAATGGAACCAGACGTCCACCTCTAAAAGCTGTTCTAGATACAGTCAGATCTGTTCACAGTGGTGGTGAATGGAACCAGACGTCCACCTCTAAAAGCTGTTCTAGATACAGTCAGATCTGTTCACAGTGGTGGTGAATGGAACCAGACGTCCACCTCTAAAAGCTGTTCTAGATACAGTCAGATCTGTTCACAGTGGTGGTGAATGGAACCAGACGTCCACCTCTAAAAGCTGTTCTAGATACAGTCAGAACTGTTCACAGTGGTGGTGAATGGAACCAGACGTCCACCTCTAAAAGCTGTTCTAGATACAGTCAGATCTGTTCACAGTGGTGGTGAATGGAACCAGACGTCCACCTCTAAAAGCTGTTCTAGATACAGTCAGATCTGTTCACAGTGGTGGTGAATGGAACCAGACGTCCACCTCTAAAAGCTGTTCTAGATACAGTCAGAACTGTTCACAGTGGTGGTGAATGGAACCAGACGTCCACCTCTAAAAGCTGTTCTAGATACAGTCAGAACTGTTCACAGTGGTGGTGAATGGAACCAGACTTCCACCTCTAAAAGCTGTTCTAGATACAGTCAGATCTGTACACAGTGGAGGTGAATGGAACCAGACGTCCACCTCTAAAAGCTGTTCTAGATACAGTCAGAACTGTTCACAGTGGAGGTGAATGGAACCAGACGTCCACCTCTAAAAGCTGTTCTAGATACAGTCAGATCTGTTCACAGTGGAGGTGAATGGAACCAGACGTCCACCTCTAAAAGCTGTTCTAGATACAGTCAGAACTGTTCACAGTGGAGGTGAATGGAACCAGACGTCCACCTCTAAAAGCTGTTCTAGATACAGTCAGAACTGTTCACAGTGGTGGTGAATGGAACCAGACGTCCACCTCTAAAAGCTGTTCTAGATACAGTCAGATCTGTTCACAGTGGTCGTGAATGGAACCAGACGTCCACCTCTAAAAGCTGTTCTAGATACAGTCAGATCTGTTCTCAGTGGTGGTGAATGGAACCAGACGTCCACCTCTAAAAGCTGTTCTAGATACAGTCAGATCTGTTCACAGTGGTGGTGAATGGAACCAGACGTCCACCTCTAAAAGCTGTTCTAGATACAGTCAGATCTGTTCACAGTGGTGGTGAATGGAACCAGACGTCCACCTGTAAAAGCTGTTCTAGATACAGTCAGATCTGTTCACAGTGGTGGTGAATGGAACCAGACGTCCACCTCTAAAAGCTGTTCTAGATACAGTCAGATCTGTTCACAGTGGTGGTGAATGGAACCAGACGTCCACCTCTAAAAGCTGTTCTAGATACAGTCAGATCTGTTCACAGTGGTGGTGAATGGAACCAGACGTCCACCTCTAAAAGCTGTTCTAGATACAGTCAGAACTGTTCACAGTGGTGGTGAATGGAACCAGACGTCCACCTCTAAAAGCTGTTCTAGATACAGTCAGAACTGTTCACAGTGGTGGTGAATGGAACCAGACGTCCACCTCTAAAAGCTGTTCTAGATACAGTCAGATCTGTTCACAGTGGTGGTGAATGGAACCAGACGTCCACCTCTAAAAGCTGTTCTAGATACAGTCAGATCTGTACACAGTGGAGGTGAATGGAACCAGACGTCCACCTCTAAAAGCTGTTCTAGATACAGTCAGAACTGTTCACAGTGGAGGTGAATGGAACCAGACGTCCACCTCTAAAAGCTGTTCTAGATACAGTCAGATCTGTTCACAGTGGAGGTGAATGGAACCAGACGTCCACCTCTAAAAGCTGTTCTAGATACAGTCAGAACTGTTCACAGTGGAGGTGAATGGAACCAGACGTCCACCTCTAAAAGCTGTTCTAGATACAGTCAGAACTGTTCACAGTGGTGGTGAATGGAACCAGACGTCCACCTCTAAAAGCTGTTCTAGATACAGTCAGATCTGTTCTCAGTGGTGGTGAATGGAACCAGACGTCCACCTCTAAAAGCTGTTCTAGATACAGTCAGATCTGTTCACAGTGGAGGTGAATGGAACCAGACGTCCACCTCTAAAAGCTGTTCTAGATACAGTCAGATCTGTACACAGTGGAGGTGAATGGAACCAGACGTCCACCTCTAAAAGCTGTTCTAGATACAGTCAGATCTGTTCACAGTGGTCGTGAATGGAACCAGACGTCCACCTCTAAAAGCTGTTCTAGATACAGTCAGATCTGTTCTCAGTGGTGGTGAATGGAACCAGACGTCCACCTCTAAAAGCTGTTCTAGATACAGTCAGAACTGTTCACAGTGGTGGTGAATGGAACCAGACGTCCACCTCTAAAAGCTGTTCTAGATACAGTCAGAACTGTACGTCCACCTCTAAAAGCTGTTCTAGATACAGTCAGAACTGTTCACAGTGGTGGAAAAAGGAACCAGACGTCCACCTGTAAAAGCTGTTCTAGATACAGTCAGATCTGTTCACAGTGGAGGTGAATGGAACCAGACGTCCACCTCTAAAAGCTGTTCTAGATACAGTCAGATCTGTTCACAGTGGTGGAGAATGGAACCAGACGTCCACCTCTAAAAGCTGTTCTAGATACAGTCAGATCTGTTCACAGTGGTGGTGAATGGAACCAGACGTCCACCTCTAAAAGCTGTTCTAGATACAGTCAGATCTGTTCACAGTGGTGGTGAATGGAACCAGACGTCCACCTCTAAAAGCTGTTCTAGATACAGTCAGAACTGTTCACAGTGGTGGTGAATGGAACCAGACGTCCACCTCTAAAAGCTGTTCTAGATACAGTCAGATCTGTTCACAGTGGTGGTGAATGGAACCAGACGTCCACCTCTAAAAGCTGTTCTAGATACAGTCAGATCTGTTCACAGTGGTGGTGAATGGAACCAGACGTCCACCTCTAAAAGCTGTTCTAGATACAGTCAGATCTGTACACAGTGGAGGTGAATGGAACCAGACGTCCACCTCTAAAAGCTGTTCTAGATACAGTCAGATCTGTTCACAGTGGAGGTGAATGGAACCAGACGTCCACCTCTAAAAGCTGTTCTAGATACAGTCAGATCTGTTCACAGTGGTGGTGAATGGAACCAGACGTCCACCTCTAAAAGCTGTTCTAGATACAGTCAGATCTGTTCACAGTGGTCGTGAATGGAACCAGACGTCCACCTCTAAAAGCTGTTCTAGATACAGTCAGATCTGTTCACAGTGGTGGTGAATGGAACCAGACGTCCACCTCTAAAAGCTGTTCTAGATACAGTCAGATCTGTTCACAGTGGTGGTGAATGGAACCAGACGTCCACCTCTAAAAGCTGTTCTAGATACAGTCAGATCTGTTCACAGTGGTGGTGAATGGAACCAGACGTCCACCTCTAAAAGCTGTTCTAGATACAGTCAGAACTGTTCACAGTGGTGGTGAATGGAACCAGACGTCCACCTCTAAAAGCTGTTCTAGATACAGTCAGATCTGTTCACAGTGGTGGTGAATGGAACCAGACGTCCACCTCTAAAAGCTGTTCTAGATACAGTCAGATCTGTTCACAGTGGTGGTGAATGGAACCAGACGTCCACCTCTAAAAGCTGTTCTAGATACAGTCAGAACTGTTCACAGTGGTGGTGAATGGAACCAGACGTCCACCTCTAAAAGCTGTTCTAGATACAGTCAGAACTGTTCACAGTGGTGGTGAATGGAACCAGACGTCCACCTCTAAAAGCTGTTCTAGATACAGTCAGATCTGTTCACAGTGGTGGTGAATGGAACCAGACGTCCACCTCTAAAAGCTGTTCTAGATACAGTCAGATCTGTACACAGTGGAGGTGAATGGAACCAGACGTCCACCTCTAAAAGCTGTTCTAGATACAGTCAGAACTGTTCACAGTGGAGGTGAATGGAACCAGACGTCCACCTCTAAAAGCTGTTCTAGATACAGTCAGATCTGTTCACAGTGGAGGTGAATGGAACCAGACGTCCACCTCTAAAAGCTGTTCTAGATACAGTCAGAACTGTTCACAGTGGAGGTGAATGGAACCAGACGTCCACCTCTAAAAGCTGTTCTAGATACAGTCAGAACTGTTCACAGTGGTGGTGAATGGAACCAGACGTCCACCTCTAAAAGCTGTTCTAGATACAGTCAGATCTGTTCACAGTGGTCGTGAATGGAACCAGACGTCCACCTCTAAAAGCTGTTCTAGATACAGTCAGATCTGTTCTCAGTGGTGGTGAATGGAACCAGACGTCCACCTCTAAAAGCTGTTCTAGATACAGTCAGATCTGTTCACAGTGGAGGTGAATGGAACCAGACGTCCACCTCTAAAAGCTGTTCTAGATACAGTCAGATCTGTACACAGTGGAGGTGAATGGAACCAGACGTCCACCTCTAAAAGCTGTTCTAGATACAGTCAGATCTGTTCACAGTGGTCGTGAATGGAACCAGACGTCCACCTCTAAAAGCTGTTCTAGATACAGTCAGATCTGTTCTCAGTGGTGGTGAATGGAACCAGACGTCCACCTCTAAAAGCTGTTCTAGATACAGTCAGATCTGTTCACAGTGGAGGTGAATGGAACCAGACGTCCACCTCTAAAAGCTGTTCTAGATACAGTCAGATCTGTACACAGTGGAGGTGAATGGAACCAGACGTCCACCTCTAAAAGCTGTTCTAGATACAGTCAGATCTATGCACAGTGGTGGTGAATGGAACCAGACGTCCACCTCTAAAAGCTGTTCTAGATACAGTCAGATCTGTTCACAGTGGTGGTGAATGGAACCAGACGTCCACCCCTAAAAGCTGTTCTAGATACAGTCAGAACTGTTCACAGTGGTGGTGAATGGAACCAGACGTCCACCCCTAAAAGCTGTTCTAGATACAGTCAGAACTGTTCACAGTGGAGGTGAATGGAACCAGACGTCCACCTCTAAAAGCTGTTCTAGATACAGTCAGAACTGTTCACAGTGGTGGTGAATGGAACCAGACGTCCACCCCTAAAAGCTGTTCTAGATACAGTCAGATCTGTTCACAGTGGTGGTGAATGGAACCAGACGTCCACCCCTAAAAGCTGTTCTAGATACAGTCAGAACTGTTCACAGTGGAGGTGAATGGAACCAGACGTCCACCTCTAAAAGCTGTTCTAGATACAGTCAGATCTGTTCACAGTGGAGGTGAATGGAACCAGACGTCCACCTCTAAAAGCTGTTCTAGATACAGTCAGATCTGTTCACAGTGGAGGTGAATGGAACCAGACGTCCTCCTCTAAAAGCTCCTCACAGAAAGTTCTTACAGTAGATGTTATAAATACATTGTCTGATTCTGAGACTCTGTTTATGATAGTTTAGAGAAGATCTCAGTCTTAAACTCCATTCATGGTGGAGGGATACATGCAGGACGCTGTGAGGTTCAAATAGTCCCCAAAGAAAACCTAGTATTTTCAGATCTTCCACATTTTACCATCAACATCCAGATCAACTCAGAAGACACGTGTAGCTTCACTGGTGGGTTTCATAGTAAATACAATGTGTAGATTTGTGTTGTAGACATGGAGACCCCTGGTTACCATCACCACCACTGTAAACACCATCACCACCACTGTAAACACCATCACCACCACTGTACACACCATCACCACCACTGTAAACACCATCACCACCACTGTAAACACCATCACCACCACTGTAAACAACATCACCACCACTGTAAACATCATCACCACCACTGTAAACATCATCACCACCACTGTAAACACCACCATCACCACTGTAAACACCATCACCACCACCACTGTAAACACCATCACCACTACTGTAAACACCATCACCACCACTGTAAACACCACCATCACCACTGTAAACACCATCACCACCAGCACTGTAAACACCATCACCTCCACTGTAAACACCATCACCACCACTGTAAACACCATCACCACCACTGTAAACACCACCATCACCACTGTAAACACCACCACCACCACTGTAAACATCATCACCACCACTGTAAACATCACCATCACTGTAAACACCACCACCACCACTGTAAACATCATCACCACTGTAAACACCATCACCACCACTGTACACACCATCACCACCACTGTAAACAACATCATCACCACTGTACACACCATCACCACCACTGTACACACCATCACCACCACTATAAACGACATCATCACCACTGTACACACCATCACCACCACTGTAAACACCATCACCACCACTGTAAACATCATCACCACCACTGTAAACATCACCATCACTGTAAACACCACCACCACCACCACTGTAAACACCATCACCACCACTGTAAACATCATCACCACCACTGTACACACCATCACCACCACTGTAAACACCATCACCACCACTGTAAACACCATCACCACCACTGTAAACACCACCACCACCACTGTAAACACCATCACCACCACTGTAAACACCATCACTGTAAACATCACCACAACCACTGTAAACATCACCACCACTGTAAACACCATCACCACCACTGTAAACATCATCACCACCACTGTACACACCATCACCACCACTGTACACACCATCACCACCACCACTGTAAACACCATCACCACCACTGTAAACACCATCACCACCACTGTAAACATCATCACCATCATGTAAACACCATCACCACCACTGTAAACACCATCACCACCACTGTAAACCCCATCACCACCACTGTAAACACCATCACCACCACTGTAAACCCCATCACCACCACTGTAAACACCATCACCACCACTATAAACACCACCACCACCACTGTAAACATCATCACCACTGTAAACACCATCACCACCACTATAAACACCACCACCACCACTGTAAACATCATCACCACTGTAAACACCATCACCACCACTATAAACAACATCTGAACACATTCATCTCAGCATGCTGGAATGAAATATCATCATGCTCATGACCTACGGGGGCACAAAGCCCCCCAGCACTGGGCTGTGCATTCTCTGGCGTGATGTAGCACAGAATGAGGACCACTTATGTTTTTGTGGCTGAATGCAATCAAATCTTACAGTCAATCAATGTTCTATAAATCCTTCCCACATGAGTAGAAACTGTTACTTTGGAAAATAGTTTCCCAAAAAAGGGTCTTTTAGTAAACAGGATGGTTCTGTTTATATTTGCAATGTTTTTTTGTGCCATAAGGAACCAAATAATTCTGAAGAATCTGTGTTAATTTTATAATATGGTTTATTGTTGTTTTTAATATTTTAATTGTTTACATTGTTCTATTGTTGTTGTTGCTGTAGTTATTTTATGCATTTAAATTATTTGATATAGTATTTCCAGAACCATGTGTTCTATATAGAACTATTTGTGTGCTTCATCACCATCAATGTTTATTATTATTATTATTATTATTATTACTGTTGTTGTTGTTGTTTATTACGTATGCAAAATTATTTATAGTTACATGAACCTCATGGTTCTAATGCATCCCTTTACTAAAGAACACTTGAAGAAACATGAGTTTGAATGCTTTAATAAGAAGAAGAAGAAGAAGAAGAACAACAACAACAACAACAACAACAATAATAATAATAATAATAATAATAATAATAATAATAATAATAATAATAATAATAATAATAATAATAATAATAATAATAACAACACATTTTATTATTATTACGCATGCAGATGATACAACATCCCCTTTTCTAAAAATAATCTTTTCCGGCCAGTAGAGAGCGCGCGCGAGCGGCGTGAATGCTGCAAAACAACAGACGGGCAGTCACGCTGAGCTCCGCCCCCGCCGCATGTGCTGCCCCGCAGGCCCCGCCCTCGCGCCGCCTCTCATTTGCATAAAATGTGTGTCAGTAGGGCAGCGGTAGACAGCGCTCACATGCCGCGCGCACATGCCGCGCGCCTTCAGCGCAGCCGCTTTCAATGTCAAACCAGTCCAGAGCGTCTCGCCTCCGCGGCAGCCAATGAAAACGTGAGAAACAGCAGAGAAAGAAAAGGTGGTGGAGGAGGAGGAGGAGGGGGGGGGGGAGCACATACACTAGACACTGGAGGAGCGTGACAGGGAGAGCAAGAGGGCGTGAGTAGAGAGAGAGACAGAAAGAGAGAGAGAGAGAGAGAGAGACAGAGAGAGAGAGAGAGACAGAAAGAGAGAGAGAGACAGAAAGAGAGAGAGAGAGAGAGAGAGACAGAGAGAGAGAGAGAGAGAGAGAGAGAGAGAGAGAAATAATCCCTGGCACACACTCAAAAAAAAACAAAACACAAACAAGAGGTTGAAAGGACAGCAGGAGGAGGAGAAAGAGGGGGATCAGTGGCAAAGCACCTGAAAGAATATGCTAGGGCTGTTCGCTCGTGCTCCAAGCTCGTGCGTACAGTGCCTGTAGTGACAGCTTCCTGTGCTGGCTGTGAGCGCGGTGGGGGGGGGGGTCTCTGTGAGGAGTTACTCTACTGTACACCAGCCACTGTTCCAGGAATGTTTCAGCTCAGACGAGTTCAGGTGTGACGACGACGCTCCGGGGGACATTCTGCATTTGGGACTCACCTGCATGGAGGCAGAGAACTTCACGCACGTCCACAATTCCTAACTCTCTCCAGGAGCATCCAGCCAAACAAGAAGATGGACAACAGTCCAGGTGAGTGGAGCATGTTTAACAGATGCCATACATGTAGAGGCAGTGACACCTGAACCAGTGAGCTGACCATATCAGTAGCCAGGTTCATGTCAGGTGGCTTCTTGTTAGAACTCACAGTTCCACCTTAAATGGTGCTGCAGTTATGTTGTTATGAGTTGGGACACCTTAATAGATGAGCAGACCATGTTTCAGGAGAGACCTGTGACTGAAGCGGCCAGGTTTATGTTAGAACTCACAGTTCCACCTTAAATGGTGCTTGCAGTTATGTTGTTATGAGTTGGGACACCTTAATAGATGAGCAGACCATGTTTCAGGAGAGACCTGTGACTGAAGTGGCCAGGTTTATGTTAGAACTCACAGTTCCACCTTAAATGGTGCTGCAGTTATGTTGTTATGAGTTGGGACACCTTAACAGGTGAGCAGACCAGGTTTCAGGACCTGTGACTGAAGCAGCCAGGTTCATGTCAGATAATGAGGCTGTAGGTGTTTTCTTGTTAGAACTCCCCGTTCCACCTTAAATGGTGCTGCGGTTACATTCTCGTACCTGAGGCGTGACACCTCAACAGGTGAGGCGATCATGTTTCAGGAGTCACCTGTGACTGAAGCAGCCAGGTTTATTTGTGTCAGATAACGAGGCTGAAGCCCGAGGCGTAACTGCTGCACCATTTAAGGTGGAACTGGGAATTAGAGCGATAGGCTTATGGATGTTTTCAGACGGCGTTCCTTAAAGTTGGCTTCGGCAGCCGCGCTGTCGCCTCACTGCTCCTTCCCACCGCCGCTTCCTTCCTTCCGCATGTAAACAAACTCACGTGCGGCTCTCTGCTCCTCCTCAGAGGAAAACAAGTACCTCCAAAATAGTAACAGTCTGAACTTTCAATGTAAGTCAATGGAACCAGAAGTTTTTCTGTTGGTCATCATGAACCTGAAACAGGATCTGAGATGCATGGTTTTCAGTGGACTGTGAAGATATTTAAGGGTGTGATTATCTGTGAGTTAAACCCACTGCGGTAAAAAGACCACCCACGTTGTCTACAGTGGTGAAATTGGTGGAAATTTGGTGGACTTCTCCTTTGCACATCTATCTAACAGTGGCCCTATGTTATCTCTGGTTCTGATGTTGTTGGCAGTTGTTATGTTGACCGAATTTGACTGGACCACTAACGTCCCCTGAGCTCTGAGAACATTCCACACGTGGTCAGCAGTGGGTTAAGGTGTCGACCCACTGCACGTGGGCTCCACGGAGGGGCCGGGCTCTGAAGTGAAATCCCTCAGCTAACTTGGCCGCAGTTAAAGGTGTTTCCCTTCGGCGACCTCAGCCAGCCTGGCTTGTTTTCGTGCCTCGATCCATTAGAACCGAGTCACGCTCCTTCACCGGTGACTCTGTTTCCTTCAAGAGGTCGACGCTTTAAAAAAAAAAAAAAAAGGGAAGCTGACCCCGGCTCCCGTCCCTCCCTTCCCTCTCGCAGCAGCACGTGTGGATTGTCAGAGACACGGCAGCACATGCTAAGCTCGAACATGTGAGAATGCTTTGATGACTACCTGGAAAAAGAATGGATGGACCAACCCTGATGAACCTGATCTCCAGAGCTGAGGAGATCTGTGTGTGGAGGAACGCACTTTTGGCCTCTGCTGAATCATTTTTTTAAATACTTGAGCAAGATGAACCTGCACGTCTGTGTTGTGCCCTTAAATAGATGGTTCCTCAAGGGTTCTCCAGTAGAGCCATTGGCATGCTCAACAGGTGTTTTGTATGGTGAAAAGTGTTCTGCTATTGTCAAGCTTATATCACTTGAAGAACCCTGTTTGGTGCTATATAGAACCATATACAACACATTTACCATCACACTGAAGAACAATTTCAATACAAATCAATACTGATAGAACCTAAATGCATAAAAATATATCAGTTAAAATCAATATGATCCATTAAGCTCATATTGCGGCCTAGACTATTAGCTTGTAGCTAGTACCCACTCACAGCTAGAACATCCATTTGTGGCTAGAATATTAGCTTGTGGCGAAGGCACTACAAGATAACCTTCTAGCTGTGAGCTAAGGTGCTAGACACAAACTAATGTTCTAGCCACAGACAAAGGCACTAGCTACAAGCTAATGTTTTAGCTGTGAGCTAAGGAGCTTGACACAAGCTAATATTCTAGCCACGAGTTGAGGCACTAGCTTGTGACTAGAACATTAGCTTGTAGCTAGTGGCTCGACTCAGGGCTACAAACATTATCTTGTAGCTAGTACTTAAACTTGTGGCTATAAACATACTCTTGTAGCTAGTACCTCAATTTGTGGCTTTAAACATACTCTTGTAGCTAGTACCTCAACTTGTGGCTATAAACATTATCTTGTAGCTAGTGCCTCGACTCGTAGCTGGAATATTAGCTCAGGAGAAAACTTGTTCTAGCTTGTGGCTAGAACATTAGCTTGTGGCTAGAACATTAGCTTGTAGCTAGTGGCTCAACTCAGGTCTATAAATATTAGTAGCTAGTACCTAAACTTGTGGCTATAAACATAATCTTCCTGAATGGTTTAGACTAACTCGTACTGTACTTTTATGATGTCGGACATTCTATTGAACCCAAAAAGTAAAAATAGTATGTAACATATATAAAACATCTCCGCCGTCCAATGAAAAAACAGTACCTCCAAAGTGCCCCTTAGCTGGAGAGATCGGAACATCCTCTGTTTTTTCTGCTCTTGTTTCTCCTGCGTTTTTATTCACGATCGATCTCCGTTTAGTTCCAGACCAGCAGAAAAATACTGTGTTTAGAGACAATATTTAACTTTCCAGCCTCGTGGTTTGGTTTGAGCATCTGCCCAGAGAACTGGTTTAAGCTGGTCTCTTGTTGTCTTGGCACCCGGTGTGGTCTTGCTGACTGACCAGCGTATACAACACGTCCTGCTGGTTTTACCGGTGTCAAGCAATGCTACTGGTTTTACTGGTGACCAGCTATGCTGCTGGTTTTACTGGTGACTAGCAATGCTGCTGGTTTTACTGGTGACTAGCAATGCTGCTGGTTTTACTGGTGACCAGCTATGCTGCTGGTTTTACTGGTGACTAGCAATGCTGCTGGTTTTACTGGTGACCAGTCATGCTGCTGGTTTTACTGGTGACCAGTCATGCTGCTGGTTTTACTGGTGACTAGCAATGCTGCTGGTTTTACTGGTGACTAGCAATGCTGCTGGTTTTACTGGTGACCAGTCATGCTGCTAGTTTTACTGGTGACTAGCAATTCTGCTGGTTTTACTGGTGACTAGCAATGCTGCTGGTTTTACTGGTGACCAGTCATGCTGCTGGTTTTACTGCTGACTAGCAATGCTGCTGGTTTTACTGGTGACTAGCAATGCTGCTGGTTTTACTGGTGACCAGTCGTACTGCTGGTTTTACTGGTGACCAGTCGTACTGCTGGTTTTACTGGTGACCAGTCATGCTGCTGGTTTTACTGGTGACTAGCAATGCTGCTGGTTTTACTGGTGACCAGTCGTACTGCTGATTTCACTGGTGACCATCCATGCTGCTGGTTTTACTGGTGACTAGCAATGCTACTGGTTTTACTGGTGACCAGTCATGCTGCTGGTTTTACTGCTGACTAGCAATGCTGCTGGTTTTACTGGTGACTAGCAATGCTGCTGGTTTTACTGGTGACTAGCAATGCTGCTGGTTTTACTGGTGACCAGTCGTACTGCTGGTTTTACTGGTGACCAGTCGTACTGCTGGTTTTACTGGTGACCAGTCATGCTGCTGGTTTTACTGGTGACTAGCAATGCTGCTGGTTTTACTGGTGACCAGTCGTACTGCTGATTTCACTGGTGACCATCCATGCTGCTGGTTTTACTGGTGACCAGCCATGCTGCTGATTTCACTGGTGACCAGCAATGCTGCTGGTTTTACTGGTGACCAGTCATGCTGCTGGTTTTACTGGAGACCAGTCGTACTGGTTTTTCTAACAGGGTTCTGGACATTAATGGGTTAATGACGCACAGAATCCCCGCGCGAGGCCTTCCTGTCAACAGCGGCCACCTCGAGACTGGTGTCATTAGCGCGAGCTCATGGTTATTAATATCCCGGCTGGAGTGTCAGCAGCATAGTTTCGCCGCGCGCTGCTTGTTTTTCTCATGGCAACAAAGCTCCGCGCCGGTTTAGACACGGTAGGCACAGCGGGCAGCCCGCCTTCTCGCGCGCGCCTGTAGTCCCCCTCACGTGGACTAGCTCCAAACGCCACGTGCCACGCGTGATTTCCCGAGTACGCCCCCCCCCTCCTCCCCTCCTCTCGCCTAACCTCCCTCGCGCTCGTTTCTCATGCAGCTCGCGCACTCGCTTCTACCAAAAGAGTCTCTTGTTTTGATCCAGCGGTCAGTGGGTCATATACTTAGTCTAATAGAACCGAGGGTTCTTCAGTAAAGACAATGGTTCCATATAGAACCAGAACGCTTGAAGATCCAGGTGCATAATTAAATAATTGTTGGTTCTTTGTAACAGTGAAGGACCATTTCAGCATGCAAAGAACCTTTAAGCTCTTTTGAGTTTTGAGTGTTCTAGTTCTATCATAGAACCACTATATTTACTAAGGAACCCTTTAAGAACCATCCTTTTTAAGAACCTGCCTCAGCTGTTGGTCTGGTTAAGCCTGAGTTTTGCACTGTGTACATAAACTGTCCATAAGTATCCAGACAGCTCGTCTAACGAGAGGTTCTATAGTCTAAGTGTGGTTATGAGCCCACCAGCATTGACCTGTGGAGCAGCTCTGGATCATCCAACACCAGTACCTCATCTCACTAATGCTCTTGTGAGATGCTGAGTGCAATCAGATCCTCACAGCAATGTTCTTGTATGTAGAGTAAAGTCTTTCCAGAACAGTAGACGCTGTTACTGCAGCACAAACTCTTCATCAATACCTTCATTACAGAAGATACACTAGACAGTCTACGGACTTGTGGACATGCAGTGAACTTTAAATGTGAATATATATGTTTATATGATCTGTTCACAATTATTCACTATTTATATATATATATATATATACACACACAATGATGGTTGAAGCGCTTGGTGAGCAGCTGTGTTGTCTGGATAGTTTTGGTTGGTGGACGATTCTCAGTCCAGCAGAGACACTGAGGAGGTGTTTAAACACTCCAGCAGCAGCACTCCTGTGTCTGATCCATTCACACCAGCACAACACAATTACTGCATCACGTCAGTGTCACTGCAGTGCTGAGAATGATCCACCTCCCTAATAGTATCTGCTCTGTGGTGGTCCTGTGGAGGTCCTGATCATTACATACTAAGTATACAGAGAATCAGATGAACTACAGTCTCCTATATGTTCAGTGGAGCTGATACTCTGGGCAGTGAGTGCAGATACAAGGAGGTGGACCTAATGGAGCGGCTAGTGCGTGTATATATACATATATGGTTCCATGTACGTCAATGGAACCAGACTTTTGTGTGCACATATATATATATATATATATATATATATATATATATATATATATGGTTCACTGTTGAACGAAAGCAGTGGCTCCTCAGTGCCTCAGTATCGACTGACCCACCCCTAATATACATTACATTCTGGGTATGCTGATGTACAGCTTGTGTACATTTGGCTATACATTTACAGTAAATGGAAGACTGACCTGAATACCGTGTACACACTGAATCATTTACAGAACATATACGCCACCTGTGTGGAAAAAACCCGGCCAGAGACGGCGGCGGAGCTGCCCCGGGTCTCGGGGAGAGCGCGCCCGTCCTCCTCTGCATTAAGTGTGCTTCGTTTAAATAGCCTGCGAGGCTGATGAGGACCTGACTGGAGACAGAGCAGCCAAATTACACCACATCCCACAAAATTGCTGCTATTATGCGCCGCTGAATGCGCCTTTTAATGAGCTGCGCTTCCAGATACAGTCATACTGCCCTACTTTCTCCGCACGCTCTTGAGAGGGGAGCGGGAAGGAGGCAGGAGATCAATGGCTCTGCATCAAGACGATCGATGATGGAACCTGGCTGTCGTTAAACGTGCTGCTTTGCTTTTAGCCAGCAGGTCGTGAATTCAGAACAAGGCCGTGCTTAAAAGCCCATCAGGGCCGAGGGAACCCAACGGGAGAGCTGGAGGTTTCAGCCTACAGGCTTATCGATGCTTTTCATTTCTGAAGACTCGTCTTCCAAGAAGCCTATCGGAGGGTGTGAGAACGCACACCTGGAAAAAGGGTAACGCTGATGGAAAGAACAGGGAGGTGGTTTTATTGCCCTAACCTTTCTACATGTTTGCCCAGGAACAGGCTATCTGACATGTGACTCCATATATGTGACCGTCCACACAGTACAGTATACATATTACTGTATACATTAACCGGTGGGCTACAGATAAGCAGCGGTAAACCCACTGAATTGCAGGCACTTTGGAATGTTAAACAACCTACACACACATAGCGTGAGAAGAAACAGTATGTTTCCTACGTGACCCACTTAACGCTTGTGTGGTTGGAGGATCATCAATCCTGCGTTGAGCGCTTTTGAGGAAAATCACTGCTCCTGCTAAAAAAAACTGCTATCAGTTTCCATCTGAGCATCAAACACCAAGTAGATCAAAGACTAAACACAGCATGGCTGCTACTTCCAGTCACTGTTGGAGGTTGTGGTGCTAATAAAGGTGGAGCTGCTCGTCTCTTCAGTCTCTTCAGTGTTGAACGCTGAGCTGAAGCTGCTCCATGGTGTCCGAGTGTTGGAGAAACTGTCCGGAGTGAAACGTACAGACTGCAGAGTTAAAGTTGTTCAGGATTCTGTTAAAGATGTTGGAAGTTCAGCAGCTGGTTTTGGGAATTCTCCGTTCCACCTTAAACGCTGCTGTGGTTCCATTCTGGAGTCTGTAGAAGCTGCAGTGTTTAAGGTGGAACATTAGATGAAGAACTTCAGGCTGGTTTAGCTCTGACAGTGATGGAACCCCATCCAATAGCTTTGGGATGAGTTGGTATGGTGTCTGTAGTACTGGTGGGTAATACAGTGTCTGTCTGGTTTGGAGACCCCTCGGTGGCCTGGTTCTCTCCTCAGTAACGTTGAAGGAATGGTTCTGTATTTGTAGATCAGAAAGCAAATCTACATTCATAAACGTGGTTGTATTGTAAATGCTGCAGTTGTCCAGCTCCCCTTTAACTCTTCATTGCTCACAAGCAGCTCAACATGGTTTAGGGGGTGTTTGCAGTGGTGGTGATGTTTACAGTGGTGGTGATGGTGTTTGCAGTGGTGGTGATGGTGTTTACAGTGGTGGTGGTGTTTATAGTGGTGGTGATGGTGTTTACAGTGGTGGTGATGGTGTTTACAGTGGTGATGATATTTACAGTGGTGGTGATGGTGTGTACAGTGGTGGTGATGGTGTTTACAGTGGTGGTGATGATGTTTACAGTGGTGGTGATGATGTTTACAGTGGTGGTGATGGTGTTTACAGTGGTGGTGATGGTGTTTACAGTGGTGATGATATTTACAGTGGTGGTGATGGTGTGTACAGTGGTGGTGATGGTGTTTACAGTGGTGGTGATGATGTTTACAGTGGTGGTGATGGTGTTTACAGTGGTGATGATATTTACAGTGATGGTGATGGTGTTTACAGTGGTGGTGGTGATGGTGTGTACAGTAGTGGTGATGGTGTTTACAGTGGTGGTGATGGTGTTTACAGTGGTGATGATGGTGTTTACAGTGGTGGTGATGGTGTGTACAGTGGTGGTGATGGTGTGTACAGTGGTGGTGATGTTTACAGTGGTGGTGATGATGATTACAGTGGTGCTGATGGTGTTTACAGTGGTGATGATGTTTACAGTGGTGGTGATGGTGTTTACAGTGGTGGTGATGGTGTGTACAGTGGTGGTGATGTTTACAGTGGTGGTGATGGTGTGTACAGTGGTGGTGATGGTGTTTACAGTGGTGGTGGTGGTGTTTACAGTGGTGGTGATGGTAACCAGGGGTCTCCATGTCTACAACACTAATCTACACACTGTATTTACTATGAAACCCACCAGTGAAGCTACACGTGTCTTCTGAGTTGATCTGGATGTTGATGGTAAAATGTGGAAGATCTGAAAATACTAGGTTTTCTTTGGGGACTATTTGAACCTCACAGCGTCCTGCATGTATCCCTCCACCATGAATGGAGTTTAAGACTGAGATCTTCTCTAAACTATCATAAACAGCGTCTCAGAATCAGACAGTGTATTTATAACATCTACTGTAAGAACTTTCTGTGAGGAGCTTTTAGAGGTGGACGTCTGGTTCCATTCACTAACACTGTGAACAGATCTAACTGTATCTAGAACAGCTTTTAGAGGTGGACGTCTGGTTCCATTCACTAACACTGTGAACAGATCTGACTGTACCTAGAACAGCTTTTAGAGGTGGACTTCTGGTTCCATTCAATGAGAACTCACAGCGATAGCTTGTGTGCATCCTGAACTCCTCTGGAACTGAGAGGCAGAGAGTGGTGAGTGAGATGGTCTGGCCTTGTTTGTAAGAACTACAGCCCAGTTCTGGTGATTTCTGAGGCTGGGGCTGAACAGGACCCGCTAGTCAAGTGCGTCACATCCCCTCGGCTGCAGCGCTGCATGGCTGTGAATGCACTCATAACCTGACTGGTGTCGGTCGCGTCGACACATATGCGACACCAACGCACACTTTTGAGGCAGCGCGCGCGCAGCGGCCCGTAAAGAAGCATCTGCGGACGAGAGGCTCACATTTCAGCCGCCACACTTTCTCTATCCGAGCAAAACAAGCTCGTATGGCGAGCAAACGTGACCGTCACGTTCTCGCGCCCGCCCGCATTTCCGGTGACTCCAGGCTACACATACGGTAGCATGACTTTTAAAAGAAGGCGCTCTACAAACGTGACCGCCGAGATCGTATTCTTTTTTTAAGTACGACTGTCGTCTCGTACACGGGACTGCGCAACACAGCCGGGGCGGTAACTGTGTCAGGAGTCCATGTGAGAAGGCGGTCAGGTGGCTGGCAGCTCGAGCGCGAGCTGGAGGCGCGCGGCCAGGGCAGGGGAGGGAGGGAGGGGGCTGTTTCAGAGCGAGGCTGGAGCGAGCGGCCACGTGAGCTTCGGGGCGTCTCCAAGAGCGACGCATATGATGGACGAGTTGAGGGGAGGTGGAGAGCAGGAGAAGTAGTGTGTGTGTGTGTGTGTGTGTGTGTGTGTGTGTGTGTGGGGGGGGGGGGGGGGGGGGGGGACGTTTCCGAGTTTACTTCCAAAGAAGAGGCGCGAGCTGCTTTCGAACATTCTGTTCTTCCCGAACTGGGACGGAGAAAATGATGTTTTCATCCAATCCGTTCCAGATCTTCACCACCACACCCTCACACACTACAGCATCCCAGAATTCCAGCGTTGTGGGCTCGTGCTTCCACTCACTGGCCACTGGCCACTTTATTAGAAACACCACCTTGTGCTTTCACCAACTGGCCAATTTGTTAGAAACACCACCTTGTGCTTCCACTCACTGGCCACTTTATTAGAAACACCATCTTGTGCTTTCACCAACTGGCCACTTTATTAGAAACAACACCTTGTGCTTCAACACACTGGCCACTTTATTAGAAACACCACCTTGTGCTTCCACTCACTGGCCACTTTATTAGAAACACCATCTTGTGCTTTCACCAACTGGCCATTTTATTAGAAACACCACCTTGTGCTTCAACACACTGGCCACTTTATTAGAAACACCCACCTTGTGCTTCCACTCACTGGCCACTTTATTAGAAACACCACCTTGTGCTTTCACTCACTGGCCAATTTATTAGAAACAACACCTTGTGCTTTCACTCACTGGCCAATTTATTAGAAACACCATCTTGTGCTTTCACTCACTGGCCAATTTATTAGAAACAACACCTTGTGCTTCAACACACTGGCCACTTTATTAGAAACAACACCTTGTGCTTTCACCAACTGGCCAATTTATTAGAAACAACACCTTGTGCTTCAACACACTGGCCACTTTATTAGAGACACCACCTTGTGCTTTTACTCACTGGCCACTTTATTAGAAACAGCACATTGTGCTTTCACTAACTGGCCTCTTTATTAGAAACACCACCTTGTCCTTAAATACTTATCTTGTACTTCCACATACTGGCCACTTTATCAGAAATACTTATCTTGTACTTCCACATACTGGCCACTTTATCAGAAATACTTATCTTGTACTTCCACTAACTGGCCACTTTATCAGAAATACTTATCTTGTACTTCCACTAACTGGCCACTTTATCAGAAACACCCACTTTGTGCTTCCACTAATTGGCCACTTTATCTGAATGGACTTTGTAGGTTTACAGTTTCAGTCCATCTGTTACTGCTCAGCAAATTTTCTGGGGTTTTAAACTGTATACAGTATTTAAATCTCTCTCTCTCTCTCTCTCTCTCTCTCTCTCTCTCTCTCTCTCTCTCTTCTCTCTCTCTCTCTCTCTCTCTTTCTCTCTCTCTTTCTCTCTCTCTTCTCTCTCTCTCTCTCTCTCTCTCTCTCTCTCTCTCTCTCTCTCTTTCTCTCTCTCTCTCTCTCTTCTCTCTCTCTCTCTCTCTCTCTCTCTCTCTCTCTCTTTCTCTCTCTTCTCTCTCTCTGTCTCTCTCTCTCTCTCTCTCTTCTCTCTCTCTCTCTCTCTCTTTCTCTCTCTCTTTCTCTCTCTCTTTCTCTCTCTCTTCTCTCTCTCTCTCTCTCTCTCTCTCTCTCATCATCTTCTCTCTCTCTCTCTCTCTCTCTCTCTCTCTCTCTCTCTCTCTCTTCTCTCTCTCTGTCTCTCTCTCTCTCTCTCTCTCTCTCTCTCTCTTCTCTCTCTCTCTCTCTCTCTTCTCTCTCTCTCTTCTCTCTCTCTCTCTCTCTCTCTCTTTCTCTCTCTTCTCTCTCTCTGTCTCTCTCTCTTCTCTCTCTCTCTCTCTGTCTCTCTCTCTCTCTCTCTCTCTCTCCACAGGTGGAAGTGTTATTTTGTACGCCAGCTCGACGGGCAGTGCCAGCCCGAGCCCAGGAAGCCCCTCAAGTGGTTACCAGACCCAGTCGCCTTCCTCTCACTCCCAGCCGTCCTCGCCGGAGGAGGTCTCCTTAACTGAAATCGGCGCTGTCAAGCAAAGGGGGTCCAACAGCAATGCCAACGCAGCGGTGGGCGCGCCACCTTCGCCCAAGATGGTCTTCCAGTTCCCTGAAGTGAGCAGCACGCCTGCGGTCAACTCCATCAGCCCGCCTGTGACCACGACGGGCCAGAACTCGTACTCGCATCCACTGATGGGCAAGAGGCCATGCGGGTTCACTGGGACTTTCACGAGTGAGTACAAGTTTTTTAAAAATAGTCACGCCGTGATGTTTCTGGCCCTCTGTCACATTTTTTATTATCTATAAACACGTACTGAACCTAGAGGAGCATAGCAGTAGAAGCAGCAGACTTCAGTCCAGGGGTCTGTCTCAAGCTCTATGGTTCCTCCTCCACGCTCCCTCCAGCAGCTGTGGAAAGCTCTGCAGTCAGCATGATACCTCCAGATACCTGTGACCACCTACCAGGACCTTACTGAGTCTCCCAGTCTGTCTAGCTGCACACGGTGGTCACTCTGGATATTAGCCGGTCATAATAATGTGACTCCAGTGTGTCTGGTGTCAAACATAAATGACCTTTAAGACCCAGAGGTCTTCTACAAGCAGTGCTCTTTTATGGAGCCACCAGCAGAAGAGGCGGTCACTTGACTGGCCACCTTAAACTAAAGAATAAACAACATAAGCAACCATGCTTACTGGGAGCATCTGTATGGCCACGCCTTCCTAGCCTCTCGACAGACACTAAATAGCGCCCTCCTCAGGGGGCAACCGTCCAGGCAGCCCTCTCTCAGAAAGAGTAGCCACCGCCGGGAGCTGTGGATAGAGTGCAGCATCAATGGTGAACAGCTCACCACACTCGTCAGCACAGGCTCCACTGTCTCCCTGCTGTGACCAGACATGAGGTACGCCGGACGGCTGGGAGGCTAGCACTGTCCAGCTCAGCTCCTGTACCGATGTCCGAGTCAACACAAGAGAGAGAAAGCAACTTCCTGTAGTCCCGGGAGGCCGGAGCATATCCATACCCAGTCTCGGCCTAGATTTCCCGGCAGCGGCAGGAGCCTCTCGAGTCTGGAGACTCTTCATCTTTGCTTGTTGTGATAAAAGAGCACTTCTCGTGGTAGATGATGGCCTCACCTGTATCATTTTATGTCCTTATCGTCCTCCTTGTCTTTCTGTCTGTCCTCCTGTCTGTGCTAATCGGGGGCTGAAGTGCTGACTTGTTGTGTAGAACATGAATAAATGATGGAAGAGCAACTCGTCCAGCAGTGACAGTGCAGGCTTCATTGTTCTGTACACTCAGAAACATTCCTATCAGTTTCATAGTCAATAATTCATAGTAGCTCTTGAATAATTAAGACTGAATACTGAACCTATGAGTCCTGGACAGTCGGGAATTAACCGTTTGTGTTCTGTTTGTGTGGTCAGAAACAGGTGGCATGGTGCTTCTGTGCAAAGTCTGTGGTGATATCGCGTCTGGGTTCCACTATGGAGTCCACGCATGTGAGGGATGCAAGGTAAGGACTCTCACCCGCACACTGTATATGACTCTAGTCGTATGTTTTACCTCAAAACGTAACACGTATTGTCAAAAGCTGTGAAACTGAGTTGATATTTTTTGTTGAGTTTTATTTATATAGTAATGATGTGCATGTTGGACTTAAGTGAAATCAGTGCATCTCTCAATATCCCAGGGATTACAGTTAGTCTAGAGCTGGAGCTTTCCAACTAAGTATGAGCACATACTTTTTAGTATTTAGTGCATATTGGGTTCACTACCATAGTGAATTACTTAGAACAAAGTAGTTGTTAGTGTATGTGATACTTTGAGACATTTTGAATATGACCATACACAATATGCATCATGATTTTTTGTCTGGAACAGACAAATTATAGCCTGTAGAGACAAAAACTGAAATATAGTATATACGTTGAATGAAACTGTAATGTTTGGGTTTGGCCAAAAATAAATGGGATCCTATGGGAAGAACGAGGGACAAATAAACGACGGATAGAGGAGTGTGGGTGGGTATGTTGGTGGGTTAGTGTTTGGGGATCTGTCCTGAGTGAGTACAGGCAGTTTGGAGGTTGTAGGTCAAATGAAACCATGATGTTTGGGTGTGACTGAAAATGAATGGGATCCTATGGGAGAAAAAAGAGGGATGGAAATAAAAACGACAAACAGACGAGTGCGGGTCAAACCAACACTGCAGTCGTAGTCGGGGGTCCGCTCTGAGTCAGTGTTTGTAAAACGGTGTCTGTCGGTTGAGCAGAAGTTCAGTAGATGGCCGTGTACTTTTCCATCCCCTTCATTCTCTATGGGAAAAAATTCTGGGAAAAATCAGTAGTTTTCCAGAATCTATGCGTCCAATCAAAAAGTGGTATAAAAGCCCAAATCACACAATTAGACCAGAGGATCTGGAGTTAGAACGGTGTTTCAAAAACTGTGGGAGGGATTACGTGGGGAAGATCTGACAGAAAACAGAAAACCAATAACAATATAGTTGTGCAACCATAATAATTACCATAACATGATTATGTTTATTTAATGTTTCAAAAACTATTCTAAACCCAGTTAAACAGGCCTGTTTATGCTCAAAAATGCAAATTTTGACATAATATTTAACGTTTAATGGTATAATATCATCATACTGCCCCCCACTAGTGCAGTGCACCTTAAATGACCTGCATCCTTAAATGACCTGCATCCTTAAATGACCTGCATCCTTAAATGACCTGCATTAGCTTATTGAGCTATCTACAGTAGTCAGCTTGTATTGAGTAGAGCTGCAGCCGAGAAGAGCGGCTTTTGTTCCACGTCAGCTGTAAGTAAAGTATGCTCCATAGTTCTGATCATGGCTCCTCATCCGTCTGTAATTGAACTTGGTCTCAACCCAAATACCCATTATCAGTATCCATGCATCCCAGCTTTTCATAAACGAATTAGAGGTGTGTCGATTTGAGGCTTTGATACGATACAGCTGAGACACAAAAACAAGAATCTCCTGAAACTAATATGTTTAATTCTTAATTAATTAGAACATTCAATATTATTAAACAACAGTATATTAAACACTTTTCTGATGATGATGGTCCTCCTTCTTCTCCTCAGGGGTTCTTCAGGCGCAGCATCCAGCAGAACATCCACTATAAGATGTGCGTGAAGAACGAGAACTGTTTGATCATGAGGATGAACCGCAACCGGTGCCAGCACTGCCGCTTTAAGAAGTGTCTCTCGGTGGGCATGTCCAGAGATGGTAAGATCTTCCAGAACTCAGCCCGTCACTACTATAACCAAGCCAGTGAATGTAATGGTTCTATGCCAGGTTCCTTTCACCCAGAACCTTACGTCCAAGTAAAGAGCCTTAGTTTTTAATGTATACGTTTTCAATATAAGCCAATGAGATTTTAATCTAATTCATTTTGGACCATTTCTATTGGTCGCCACCAAGGTTTCTTTTAATGGGAGAACCATTTTTGGTTCCCTGGATGTTTTTTCTGGTTGGAAGGATGTTTAGTGTTTACTCTTTCTAATCATGCACATCCTTTTTAAGTGAACTTAGATGACCTTTACATGACTTAAATAAAACACTTGTATTACAGTAAGCAGGTCTCATGGATGTGCGGTTCTAGGTAAAAATGGTTTCGGCACTTTATAGTATGTAAACAGCCCATTTAGAATTGTTTTTGTGATGTCAATTTTGAAATTCAATAAAAAAAAATAGAAATTTTGAAATTCAGTTTAAGCTGCAAGTGGCTGTAGATGAGTTGGACCAATCAAAGGCAGCCCAACTTTTATGTGTTGTGACATCACAATCACAAGTTGCTGGCAGCCTGGCTCAGACCTCAAGCCAGAAAAAGTGGATATTCTGGTCTTCTTGGCCAAAAACACACACCTAATACTTAATTTATAGGAAAATAATCACAATTTAAATCCAAATATTAGACCAAAAAATTGCGGTTAGATATTTTTGCCCGACAATCCAGTTTATTTGTCATTTGTGCATCATGTCAGGACATACTTGCATTGAAATACTGGGGTGAGGCTCAGATTATACTCATGCTGAAGTTATAAGGAGTGTTTCAGTGGGGGAGGCTTTTGAATGAGGCACAGTACATGGCAGCCAATAAGACTCATTTACATACATCAGTCTTAAAGGCACAGTAACAAAATCAGCCTGTTTAAGACAACAAGAGGCTGAAAATGGTCATGCAGAAATAAAATATGGTTGTTTTTGGAAAATCAGCCCAAATTAATGTTGTACAGGTGGGAAAGTATAAGATACAGTCGTATGCAGGTGTAAGGAAGTCACACATCCTTTACAGAGACACATTTTAATACACAATTACTGCTTATTTAACATAAAGAATAAAATAAAATGATACTTGACCAAAACATATGGCACAGTTAATATTTTATATCATTCATATTTTATATTCTATGTATGTTACATACAACCTGTGCTTAAGAATGTGATGAGAAGTATGTAAGTACAGACCTGTGTTATTATAAACTAGAGAAAATGGACCAGCGCTGCTATAAGACTTCTCCACCTATAGCGTTAACTCTATATTCTAATGTCCCACATTCACGCTCTCTTCTTTTTTTTTTTTTTAGTTTTCTGTTTCTACCCTCGCACCTGTAGACACTGATTTATTACAGTGGGCACTCGAAAGTCCCTCAAGTCATCATTCACGCCGTAAACTGTGGCGAATTGTCCTTATTTTGGGAATTGGGAACGCGCAGGGTGCCGTGCCGCACGCAGCCCACGCAGCTTGGGCTAAAGTGTTTTCGGGACTTCGTTTCTTCCACTTGGACAATTAATTAAGACCTGAACGCAGGCGCCAAGTTAATGAACAACATATCAGGCGGACTGTGAAGCGAGGCGAGCACTATCTCCGCTCTGTCCTCCAGTATTTGCTGCCCCTCTAGGACGCCGCAGTCTCCAGAGAGCAGCGCCGAGTGTGCTGGTAATAAATCATTTTCTTTCTGGAGCTGCAATACATATTTAGGTGACCTAAAAAGCCAGAAAGCAAGATGACACGCACCATCATTTATCTACATCACATACTCTCGTGCCCTTGTTTTCCGCTGCCCACACCTCCTGAAGCTGTGATTACAGCTATTGCTGATATTCTTAGTGTGGAGAAGCACTTTATTCGTGGACTAATCCTGTTTCCCCAGCAATCGCTCACCAACTGAGACCCAGTGGGCGTGCTTGAGATTCCTCTCGTGCCTGTTTCAAAACTAACCCTTTACCTCGTAAACCTGTTTCCGTTCCCTGGTCTACAGTACTGGCTCCCCAATCCCTCATCCTGATAACCATCCCTCTGCAGACTCCTCAAAACAACCCATCATACAATATATGGAACACTGTATATACAGCTACACTCACTGTCCACTGTATCAGCTCCACTGACCATACAGGACCTCCACTCACTGTCCACTGTATCAGCTCCACTGACCATACAGGACCTCCACTCACTGTCCACTGTATCAGCTCCAATGACCATACAGGACCTCCACTCACTGTCCACTGTATCAGCTCCACTGACCATACAGGAGCTCCATTCACTGTCCACTGTATCAGCTCCACTGACCATACAGGACCTCCACTCACTGTCCACTGTATCAGCTCCACTGACCATACAGGAGCTCCATTCACTGTCCACTGTATCAGCTCCACTGACCATACAGGACCTCCACTCACTGTCCACTGTATCAGCTCCACTGATCATACAGGACCTCCACTCACTGTCCACTGTATCAGCTCCACTGACCATACAGGAGCTCCACTCACTGTCCACTGTATCAGCTCCAATGACCATACAGGACCTCCACTCACTGTCCACTGTATCAGCTCCACTGACCATACAGGACCTCCACTCACTGTCCACTGTATCAGCTCCACTGATCATACAGGACCTCCACTCACTGTCCACTGTATCAGCTCCACTGACCATACAGGACCTCCACTCACTGACCACTGTATCAGCTCCACTGACCATACAGGACCTCCACTCACTGTCCACTGTATCAGCTCCACTGACCATACAGGACCACCACTCACTGTCCACTGTATCAGCTCCACTGACCATACAGGACCTCCACTCACTGTCCACTGTATCAGCTCCACTGACCATACAGGACCTCCACTCACTGTCCACTGTATCAGCTCCACTGACCATACAGGACCTCCACTTACAGACTGTAGTTCATCTGATTCTCTGTATACTTTATTACTCTGTTCTTTAATGATCAGGACCCCCACAGGACCACCACAGAGCAGATACTATTAGGGAGGTGGCTCATTCTCAGCCCTGCAGTGACACATGAAATGCTTTGACGACTGCCTGCTCATATGAAGTAATAATTTGTTATAGTGTGTTTTGTGCTGGTGTGAGTGGTCAGATCAGACACTTCAGTGTCACTGCTGAGAATCGTTCACCAACCAAAACTATCCAGACAGCAGTGTCCTGTGAGCGGCGTCTGATGTAGGACTAGAGGAACACAAACTCTGTCTCTATTGACTTTACGTCTACAAGGTCTTCACAAGAGCATCATATTGTTAGCATGGATATCACTCCAATGCACTTCTGCTGCTCCCTACCCCAATGCTGGGGGGCTTTATACCCCTCTAGCCCACTCTTGGCACTGGTGACCCATGCATTTTACTGGTCACAGCTTTCCTGAGACTATACAAGCAGAACTCAAATCAACATTTTTTCAGTAACTAAAGTCACAGCCTGGAATCTTTCCAGGAAAAGTCCAGAATGACGAAGGTCTTAAGTTTAAGAGGCTAATCTAAAGATGTGTATCTGCAGTAACAGCGATCTCTACGTCCGCATAACAGCAAGAAGTGGTTACGCGCCGCTGAATTGCAGATATTTTCCTCGTTTGCAACGTCCACCCACTGTATGCTAATTAGCGCCCTGCCTCCATGACAGTCACGCTATCGTTAGCTGTCTTCATCACGACCGGCCTCTTGTGACCCTTCACCGCTTGGTGACACTCGTTTCTCTATCCGTCCATCACCCTGATGCTCATCTTCCTCAATGACATCACTTCTGCTCTTACTGACCCACTGACCTACTTCCCCGCAGGAAAGACAGAGAAAGACAGAGAAAGAGAGAGAGAGAGAGAGAGAGAGAGAGGAGGGGGAGGTGCAGCATACAGTAGCAGGGTCTATTAATAGCACTGCCAGTGGAGGTAAAGCGATGGAGGCGGAAGAGTGGGGGATGGGTAAAGGATGGAGACGTATTCTCCAGTGTGATTTCAAGCAAACGCGGCCTCAACTTACTCTCTTACTTATTCATTTATGTTATTATGCAATTGGTGGAGTGATACTGTGTGTGGGTTTTAATATACTACCCCATATACCACTCAGTACACACATATATGGTCCCATATCCTAGTGTTTGTTGTATTTTTCGCTAAAATTCTCTCATCTTAACCACTGTGGAGCGTTTTACGTCCCAAAAACAGCCATAATTCAATTTTACATGGCCTCTTATATTTATGTTGCTGTGCTGCTTTAAGACTGATGTATGCAAATGATCTCTGTTCCCTTTGGCTGCCTCTTATAGACCAAATATATGGCTTTACTGGGTCTTATTGAATGATAACTCACTTCCGGTTGGCATATAAGCAGCTTAATTTATGGAACAGTTAAATCTCAATGAATACAAATACACAAAAAATTCACCCTGATGGTGAAATCCTTTTTTTTATGCTGTAATGTTAAATTAACCCAAAAACATAATGATTTTTAACTGTTTATCTTAATTTTAAAGCAGGTACAGCTGCTGTAATAGATCTTTTGTGTTTGCTAAAACTTGTAGCTAAAGCTAACAACAACTTAGCCAGTTCTTTACTCATTTAGATATAGATAAATTAAGAAAAAGTCCATGTACTGTTACAGAAAGTGACCAGAGCATAAATTTGAGGAGTATTTTAATGTATTAGTTGCTATTTTTGGAAATATTTCCTCAGAGTTTCAATAAGGTGACATAAGCTAGCTAGCGCTATTAGCGTCTATGCTAACAGCCACAGAAAAGTGTTTTTGCTTATATTTTCACACTTTGTAGAGTAAAAAAAACCTTTTTATTGGTTGTACACATGCTTCAGGGTAAATGTAGACATTTTCACATGTAAGTGCAGAACAATATTGTGTCATATCAGCTGATAAGTCAAGCTATATTAAGCAAGCAAAGATGCTAATTAGCTATAGACTCTGTATAGTGGCAGAAAATGACCGAAAAGACAATTAAACTATTAATCATGTTTTTATTAATGAATCCAGCTGTATGTCAAGAAGGTGGACAGTGAGCTAGAACTTTAAGCTCAGTCGGTTTATGTTTGGGTCAGTTGTTGTTTTGAACGGGCAGTGCTTCAGTAAGGACTGCTGGTTTATGATTATATGGAAAGAAGTTTAGTTTTTCTGTATATCTGGGTTAAATAACGATCAGGATTAGAACAAAGTCCTGTTATATCAGCAACACTACCTGCCCTGAAAGAAAAACAGCGTATATTAACATGACTGGTCACCAGCATATGTGTTGTTTATGGATGCAGGTGTGAAAAAATATGGCACTATTTTTTAAGGCTGGGTGGAAAACGTACTTGTCCGTTCAGAAATACTGGATCCTGAAAAGGTCTTTCCTTGGACGTGTGGTTCTGTGAAAAAATCTGTTGTTGTTTATCTGTAGTTATAATATTAATATTCTTCATACTCACAGTTCTAACTGGTCCACTCAACCTTCCACTAAAAGATTTTTCTGAGAACCAGAAACCTTTAGTAAGACAGTAAAGGTTTTGTTTATTCATAAACACTCAAGTTTGTATAAAAGTTAAAGGTCATACATGCATCAATAGTTTAGACCTAAGTTTAATGATGTTTTTAAAAACAAACTTGTTTTCTATATCAGTTTGTGATTAACTTCTTCGTTAAAGCTTAAGCAAGTTTATTTGGAGATCTCGTACATGTAAACGTTCGTGATAATATTGGTGCCAGGACTATATTAGGAATAAAGCCAAGTCCCAACCATTGTATGCTCTAGTTGTGATGTTGCTTGTTTCAGGTGTTTAAATCAGCTTTGGGCCAAAAGACTTTCAACATGTGATTTTAGAAATAGCATGAAGAAGTATTATTTGGGCAAAACCTGCTTAGAACCAAGGAAATATGAAGTGGAATGATAGAATTAGCTCAATTTTTTAAGTATTATTTTTTATTTATTATTAAAACATACTGTCACTGTTCAAAACAAGTATCACCAAAATAGCAACATTATAGGAGAGAACTTAAACATTAGTAACTTTCAATGTAAGTTAATGTAAAAAAGGTTTTATTCTTAGTAAATTTGGAGCATTTCTATTGGTTCATTCATCATAAAATGCTGCTGTGATGTGATAATTAATTGTCATGTAAATATTTGCAATGAACTATTTAAAACCGTCCAAAGTCAAAGACATCCAAAGGTCAGTCATGATGAAGTGCAGGCAACTATTGAAATATATATTGAAATAAGCCAGAAGTGAGCAAATTAGCTGATCTTTGCTATGTGTGATTATTATTTAATACTGGTTGCACAGTTATAGCTACACAGTTAATACACAACATTACTCATTGCTGACCTCTAAACAGGTCAGCATCGTCTCAATGATACATTTTACTGCTTCTTTTATTTCAGTTTATATCCTCAGCCCAGCCAGAGCACCCACTCAGCACATGTTAATTACAAATCTAACAAATGTGAACAGTTATTGTCGTATCAAATAACAAGTAATAGTGTTCAGCCAATTAAGTAGTAATTGTAACAGCTCTATGTGATGCTGGTTTACTGCTGGGCCAGTTTACCTCATTTTGTAGCCCACCACACTGGAATGTTTATGTACATGCAATTCCCAACTGCCTGACCCAAATAGCTGATAGTTGTTTCCTGACCCGATTTCCTCTCTTCTTCCCGCAGCTGTGCGTTTCGGGCGCATCCCTAAGCGGGAGAAGCAGCGACTACTGGACGAAATGCAGAGCTACATGAACAGCCTTAACGAATCAGCGTCCATGGACATCGACTCGACCACGCCCACCGAGGCCCCACCCAGTCCCCAAGAGGGCCAGTCAGAGGAGGCCATCGGTGCCTATCGCAACATCTTTGTCAACGGGGAGGAGAAACTGGTGAAGGTAAACGACAACAGCAACAGCGTCAACAACAACAACAACAACAACAGCAATTCTGCTTCATTCCGGAACAGTCCGAGCCAGGACTCTGTATACGCTCAACCTCATTCCCACACCCCGGTCGCTCCGCAGCCATACCCCACGCACGCCGCGTTGGCGGCAAACTACGAAACCCAGGGTAGATGCCCGGTTGCTCACCATGATAACATCCCAGCAGCCCAAGCCATCGACAACAGCCGCTATAGCTACCCACAGACGTCCAATCAGAGCCAAGGAAGTTCTCAGAGCTACCCGGCCAATAACAACAGCTATCCTGGCGCTGAGACCAAGGGTCAAACGTCTTGTCCATGGAGACTGGCTGCTGGAGCAAAGGTTCTGGTAAGTGTTCACATGAGTCTTATAGAATCAGCAATGATGCCACAGCCATCCGTAAGCATAGTTGTTCTCCACGTCACTACAATGTGGGTAGATCTAATGTTGAGCTCCAGTGATGTTGGATTAGCTGCAGACATTAGCTGTGTAACTGCATTTAGTTCAGGAACATTTTCTGAACTTGGCCATCTCCTCTCTGTCCGTCCTTCAGGCATGTCCCCTCAACGCCTGTCCCGTGTCTTCAGCTGGCCACTCCAGTCAGCAGGTTTGGGAGGCGTTCTCGCAGTGCTTCACTCCTGCGGTTAAAGAAGTGGTGGAGTTCGCCAAGAGCATCCCCGGCTTCCAGGCTCTCAGCCAGCATGATCAGGTCATGCTGCTCAAGGCAGGGACCTTCCAGGTGAGGGGTCTTGTAATCCGCTGATAGGTGAACTTTTTACCCAGCAGATAAGCAGGTGGCGATAGTCTCGATGTGCTGAGAAGGCAGTTTGGTGTCTTAGCTTTAAAGGTGTCGCCCACATCTCAGTATTTACAGCCTCGGCGAGGTGGCTGAGTGTACAGTTTATTAGTGTGTAGCTGCACTTACTGGCTGTTTTATCTGAAAAACAACCCATATATCAACACTTTGTAGGTTTACAGTTATTAGAATGGATGTTCTCTATAACTGGAACACCCTCAACATGTCACTATCATGTTATTATCACAGAGACAGGTCCTTGACCCAAATCATATCTGATCAGTGATGGGCCTATGGCAGTCCCTTTCTTTTAATGGAGGCCAATTCAATGTTTTAGCTGGTGGATGAGCTACGGTCTGAAAGCCCTACACCCACAGTGCAGCTACATGGCAGGTGTTTCTGATTAAAATGCTTGAGGAGTGTATATGAGGAGTGTATATGTTTGTTATATATACCGAAAGGTTCCTTAGAAGTGAGAGTATCTTTCCTATCCTAATACAGAGCTCTGTGTTGTCTTCAGGTTCTGATGGTGCGCTTCTGCTCGCTGTTCGATGCCAAAGAGCGGGCAGTGACTTTCCTGAATGGGCAGAAGTATCCTCTGGCGTCTCTACGGGCGCTGGGAATGGGCACGCTACTGGACGCCATGTTTGAGTTCAGCGAGAAGCTGGGCAGTATGGGGCTGGAGCCGGACGAGATGGCCCTGTTCATGGCCGTAGTGCTGGTGTCTGCAGGTGTGTGTGCATGTGGTTCTGTTGCTTGTTAAATGTGACACTGAACGTTCTGCCCCTCAGAGAACCAAGAACTGAACTTTCAGTCTGACTGTAAACACTACACACACCTCAGATTCATACTGGATTAAAATCAGTACACTTTTATTGCTATCTGACTGTAAACACTACACACACCTCAGATTCATACTGGATTAAAATCAGTACACTTTTATTGCTGTCAGACTGTAAACATTACATACACCTTAGATTCATACTGGATTAAAATCAGTACACTTTTATTGCTGTCAGACTGTAAACACTACACACACCTCAGATTCATACTGGATTAAATCAGTACACTTTTATTGCTATCTGACTGTAAACACTACACACACCTCAGATTCATACTGGATTAAAATCAGTACACTTTTATTGCTGTCAGACTGTAAACATTACATACACCTTAGATTCATACTGGATTAAAATCAGTACACTTTTATTGCTGTCAGACTGTAAACACTACACACACCTCAGATTCATACTGGATTAAATCAGTACACTTTTATTGCTATCTGACTGTAAACACTACACACACCTCAGATTCATACTGGATTAAAATCAGTACACTTTTATTGCTGTCAGACTGTAAACATTACATACACCTTAGATTCATACTGGATTAAAATCAGTACACTTTTATTGCCATCTGACTGTGAACATTACACACACCTTAGATTCATACTGGATTAAAATCAGTACACTTATGTTACTGTCTGACTGTAAACACTACACACACTGCAGATTCATACGGGACCAAAATCAGTACACTTATGTTACTGTCTGACTGTAAACACTACACACTCTGCAGATTCATACTGGATTAAAATCAGTACACTTTTTAATTGCTATCTGACTGTAAACACTACACACACCTCAGATTCATACTGGATTAAAATCAGTACACTTTTATTGCTGTCTGACTGTAAACACTACACACACCTCAGATTCATACTGGATTAAAATCAGTACACTTTTATTGCTGTCTGACTGTAAACACTACACACACCTCAGATTCATACTGGATTAAAATCACTACACTTTTATTGCTGTCTGACTGTAAACACTACACACACCTCAGATTCATACTGGATTAAAATCACTACACTATTATTACCAATTCTGACTGTAAACACTGCACACTCTGCAGATTCATATTGGATTAAAATCTGTACACTTTTATTGCTATCTGACTGTAAACACTACACACACCTCAGATTCATACTGGATTAAAATCAGTACACTTTTATTGCTGTCTGACTGTAAACACTACACACACCTCAGATTCATACTGGATTAAAATCAGTACACTTTTATTGCTGTCTGACTGTAAACACTACACACACCTCAGATTCATACTGGATTAAAATCACTACACTATTATTACCAATTCTGACTGTAAACACTACACACTCTGCAGATTCATACTGGATTAAAATCAGTACACTTTTTAATTGCTATCTGACTGTAAACTCTACACACACCTCAGATTCATACTGGATTAAAATCAGTACACTTTTATTGCTGTCTGACTGTAAACACTACACACACCTCAGATTCATACTGGATTAAAATCAGTACACTTTTATTGCTGTCTGACTGTAAACACTACACACACCTCAGATTCATACTGGATTAAAATCACTACACTATTATTACCAATTCTGACTGTAAACACTACACACTCTGCAGATTCATATTGGATTAAAACCAGTACACTTTTATTGCTATCTGACTGTAAACACCACACACACATCAGATTCATACTGGATTAAAATCAGTACACTTTTATTGCTGTCTGACTGTAAACACTACACACACCTCAGATTCATACTGAATTAAAATCACTACACTATTATTACCAATTCTGACTGTAAACACTACACACACCTTAGATTCATACTGGATTAAAATCAGTACACTTTTATTGCTGTCTGACTGTAAACACTACACACACTGCAGATTCATACTGGATTAAAATCACTACACACTTAGTACTAGAAAACTATAAACACTACACACTCTGCAGATTCATACTGGATTAAAATCAGTACACTTTTATTGCTGTCTGACTGTAAACACTACACACACTGCAGATTCATACTGGATTAAAATCACTACACACTTAGTACTAGAAAACTATAAACACTACACACTCTGCAGATTCATACTGGATTAAAATCACTACACACTTAGTACTAGAAAACTATAAACACTACACACTCTGCAGATTCATACTGGATTAAAATCACTACACTATTATTACCAATTCTGACTGTAAACACTACACACACTGCAGATTCATACTGGATTGATCTTTAATAGTTGAACTGTAAATCTCACTGTTTCGACAGATCGCTCAGGCATCTCAGACATGGCCGCGGTGGAGCAGCTTCAGGAGGACCTCATCGGTGCTCTCAGAGCGCTGATCACGCGCCGGCGGCCGGAGGACAGCGCGCTCTTCCCCAAACTCCTCCTGCGCCTCCCTGACCTGCGTACACTCAACAACCTGCACTCCGACAAGCTCCTGGCCTTCCGCATTGACCCCTGAACGGGAGAACCACGCGAGAACCAGCTCCTGTGTGCGGAACTCCACCGTGCCCTTGATGAGGGCAAGCACGCGGCGACAGACCTTGAAATCAGGGGATAGCTAACGAGACAAGTGCTGATCCTTAAGTCGAGTTACTTTGAGCACTACGGACTCGCCAGCACCACAACCAGCCAAGACTGCGAGGCAGCATTCCAAGGGCACCAGACCAGGAGGCGTCGGCCTCCTCTGACAGACTTTGATGGAACTGAGGAAACAAGACATTGGAGGAGGACGTCAGTCTCTCCTGATGAACTGGATCTTCCAACCCTGCTTGGTCCTGTCTGGCTCCGCCCGTCACCATCACGTGCACCCGTGTCTTGTTTTCTCGGACTCGGCCAGAGGCGCTGAAGTGCCTCGCTCCTGTAACTTGCCGTGTTTTCTCCTGTTTCTCGTTTCTCACCTGGTGGCTCTTGCCTTGTGGATTTAGCCTGTCTTCCTTTTGCCTGACCTTGTAACGATTCCTAGATAAGCCCTGTCAGACCTCCTCCATACTCCCTCGCGCTACGCGAAGGGGAACGAGCACCTAGTGGACCCAAAATGTATAACAAGACAAGCGTTTCGGTTCTTTCAGATCAATTTATCGTCATATCGTTTAAACTCAATATCAAAGGCGCTCAGCAATAATTTTCATTCCACACATTCTGCATTCGGTCTCCTTAAAGAGGTCTCTGTCCGTCAAACCGTGTACTAAACAACCGTGATATATTTGAAATGTGTGCTCAGTTGGTTATCACTGAATATGACTGTATGCTCTCTGTATGGTTCCACCAGGGCTCTTGTTTTTGATTATTTTTATTTTTTTGTACGAGGCACACCCCATTGTGCACCAAGGAATGAGTTCTCATGCTGTACATATTGTATCTACCTTGTTTGCAGCTGCTCTGAATGACTGAGGCTGTTTTGTATGGGAGCTGAATGAAACGTGAGCTTGTTCTTCCTCCAAGTTCGACACTAATTCGGTGGTGACTCTACTCTCCGCACCTCCCTCGGCATGCCCGGCGTTCGGTTGGCACTCGTGCGGTATATATCTGTTCATCTTGGGTCGACTTAGTGTTGGGCTCACCTTCCACTCGGATGTATAATGTATATTTTGTAAATGTGTTATGTTTATCATCTTCCATAGAAATTAAATATGATATGAAACAAGATCACATCATGGGTGGCTTTGTCTCGTGTCTGCCTGCATATTTCAGCACGCCGCCTAATCCTGTTGTGACTCGCCACGCTCGGTTATTCCGAGTGCCAGAGGCGCACGGTGGTAACCTGGCAACTGCCGCTCGCTGCTCGTGCATTGGAAAATTAGCAGCAGTTGAGAAGTGAAAGTGATGATAAGTATCTAATATCTGGTGGGCTGGCAAGAGCAGTGCCAATGAATTATATGTGCATAAAACGGCCAAAAATATCCAGACGGCTACTTTAAGGAGCTTGTGTACTCCGTATTGAGAAGCACTGACCAATAAAAGGGGATGCTATGGTCACCATGGACACCGTGAGGGCTAGAGGGGTGTAAAACCACCACCACCCTCCCCCCCAGCATTAGGGTGTGGGGTAGAAAAAATGTGTTCTCCGCATCAGTACCTGAAATCACTAATACTCTATCAAATCTTCACAGCAATGTTCAACATCAATGTCTAACCTCACTAACACTCAATCAAATCCTCACAGCAATGTTCAACATCAGTACCTCATCTCACTAACACTCAATCAGATCCTCACACCAATGTTCAACATCAGTACCTGACCTCACTAACACTCAATCAAATCCTCACAGCAATGTTCAACACCAGTACCTGACCTCACTAACACTCAATCACATCCTCACAGCAATGTTCAACATCAGTACCTGACCTCACTAACACTCAATCACATCCTCACAGCAATGTTCAACATCAGTACCTGACCTCACTAACACTCAATCAAATCCTCACAGCAATGTTCAACATCAGTACCTGACCTCATTAATACTCAATCAGATCCTCACAGCAATGTTCAACATCAGTACCTGACCTCATTAATACTCAATCAGATCCTCACAGCAATGTTCAACATCAGTACCAGACCTCACTAACACTCAATCAGATCCTCACACCAATGTTCAACATCAGTACCTGACCTCATTAATACTCAATCAGATCCTCACAGCAATGTTCAACATCAGTACCAGACCTCACTAACACTCAATCAGATCCTCACAGCAATGTTCAACACCAGTACCTGACCTCACTAACACTCAATCACATCCTCACAGCAATGTTCAACATCAGTACCTGACCTCACTAACACTCAATCAAATCCTCACAGCAATGTTCAACATCAGTACCTGACCTCATTAATACTCAATCAGATCCTCACAGCAATGTTCAACATCAGTACCAGACCTCACTAACACTCAATCAAATCCTCACAGCAATGTTCAACATCAGTACCTCATCTCACTAACACTCAATCACATCCTCACAGCAATGTTCAACATCAGTACCTCATCTCACTAACACTCAATCAGATCCTCACATCAATGTTCAACATCAGTACCTGACCTCACTAACACTCAATCAAATCCTCACAGCAATGTTCAACATCAGTACCTCATCTCACTAACACTCAATCAAATCCTCACAGCAATGTTCAACATCAGTACCTGACCTCATTAATACTCAATCAGATCCTCACAGCAATGTTCAACATCAGTACCAGACCTCACTAACACTCAATCAGATCCTCACAGCAATGTTCAACACCAGTACCTGACCTCACTAACACTCAATCACATCCTCACAGCAATGTTCAACATCAGTACCTGACCTCACTAACACTCAATCAAATCCTCACAGCAATGTTCAACATCAGTACCTGACCTCATTAATACTCAATCAGATCCTCACAGCAATGTTCAACATCAGTACCTGACCTCATTAATACTCAATCAGATCCTCACAGCAATGTTCAACATCAGTACCAGACCTCACTAACACTCAATCAGATCCTCACAGCAATGTTCAACACCAGTACCTGACCTCACTAACACTCAATCACATCCTCACAGCAATGTTCAACACCAGTACCTGACCTCACTAACACTCAATCAAATCCTCACAGCAATGTTCAACATCAGTACCTGACCTCACTAACACTCAATCACATCCTCACAGCAATGTTCAACATCAGTACCTGACCTCACTAATACTCAATCACATCCTCACAGCAATGTTCAACATCAGTACCAGACCTCACTAACACTCAATCAAATCCTCACAGCAATGTTCAACACCAATACCTGACCTCACTAATACTCAATCAGATCCTCACAGCAATGTTCAACATCAGTACCTGACCTCACTAATACTCAATCACATCCTCACAGCAATGTTCAACATCAGTACCAGACCTCACTAACACTCAATCAAATCCTCACAGCAATGTTCAACATCAGTACCTGACCTCACTAACACTCAATCAGATCCTCACAGCAATGTTCAACAACAGTACCTGACCTCACTAACACTCAATAAGATCCTCACAGCAATGTTCAACATCAGTACCTGACCTCACTAACACTCAATCAGATCCTCACAGCAATGTTCAACACCAGTACCTGACCTCACTAACACTCAATCACATCCTCACAGCAATGTTCAACACCAGTACCTGACCTCACTAACACTCAATCACATCCTCACAGCAATGTTCAACATCAGTACCTGACCTCACTAATACTCAATCACATCCTCACAGCAATGTTCAACATCAGTACCAGACCTCACTAACACTCAATCAAATCCTCACAGCAATGTTCAACACCAGTACCTGACCTCACTAACACTCAATCACATCCTCACAGTAATGTTCAACATCAGTACCTGACCTCACTAACACTCAATCACATCCTCACAGCAATGTTCAACATCAGTACCTGACCTCACTAAAACTCAATCAGATCCTCACAGCAATGTTCACCACCAGTACCTGACCTCACTAACACTCAATCACATCCTCACAGCAATGTTCAACATCAGTACCTGACCTCACTAAAACTCAATCAGATCCTCACAGCAATGTTCAACACCAGTACCTGACTTCACTAACACTCAATCAAATCCTCACAGCAATGTTCAACACCAGTACCTGACCTCACTAACACTCAATCACATCCTCACAGCAATGTTCAACATCAGTACCTGACCTCACTAACACTCAATCACATCCTCACAGCAATGTTCAACACCAGTACCTGACCTCACTAACACTCAATCACATCCTCACAGCAATGTTCAACATCAGTACCTGACCTCACTAACACTCAATCACATCCTCACAGCAATGTTCAACATCAGTACCTGACCTCACTAACACTCAATCACATCCTCACAGCAATGTTCAACACCAGTACCTGACCTCACTAACACTCAATCACATCCTCACAGCAATGTTCAACATCAGTACCTGACCTCACTAACACTCAATCACATCCTCACAGCAATGTTCAACATCAGTACCTGACCTCACTAACACTCAATCAGATCCTCACAGCAATGTTCAACATCAGTACCTGACCTCACTAACACTCAATCAAATCCTCACAGTAATGTTCAACATCAGTACCTGACCTCACTAACACTCAATCAGATCCTCACAGCAATGTTTAACATCAGTACCTGACCTCACTAACACTCAATCAAATTCTCACAGTAATGTTCAACATCAGTACCTGACCTCACTAACACTCAATCAGATCCTCACAGCAATGTTCAACACCAGTACCTGACCTCACTAACACTACATCACATCCTCACAGCAATGTTCAACATCAGTACCTGACCTCACTAACACTCAATCAGATCCTCACAGCAATGTTCAACACCAGTACCTGACCTCACTAACACTCAATCAAATCCTCACAGCAATGTTCAACACCAGTACCTGACCTCACTAACACTCAATCAAATCCTCACAGTAATGTTCAACATCAGTACCTGACCTCACTAACACTCAATCAGATCCTCACAGCAATGTTTAACATCAGTACCTGACCTCACTAACACTCAATCAGATCCTCACAGCCCTGAAAGACGATTGGAGTGTTAATGCTGGTAGTATTTTCTGATATAGTGATTTATATCTGTATAGGGTTTGGGTTAGATAACCTTATAGATATAAACTAAATACAGTATCTCGACAAGGTAGCACAATTACTCAGAACACCTGCTTCACAAGCCCACGTTCTGATGCGTTTGATGTCCTAAAACGCTGGACATCCACAAAACTAATCCGAGCGCGCCCCCTTCTGGTGGACATCATCAATTGCACAAATGCATCACTGCTGACTCTTCTGCTGCTGTAAAGTGTATTCGGTTGTGAGAGTAGAAAAGCTTCTCAGATGTAGCTCCTTCACTCAACCTGAAGAACCCGGATTGTTCAAACTCTCTTTCTTCTGTAGTTTAATTGCTCCTGTAGTTTAAACACCAGGAAGTAAAGTTGAGCCTCGAGAGCTGTGATGATTAAAGGCTGCTATCCTGGAAAACTAAGTGCTCTTCACATGTTCGTAATAAAAGTTTGAAAAAGTACAGTCAATATATGGAAACCAAGCTGCAAGAAGTGTTTTTTTTATTCAGTTAATTTAATAATAATAATAATAATAATAATAATAATAATAATAATAATAATAATAATAATAATAATAATAATAATAATAATAATAATAATACCTCTAAGCAGACTGAGGCGTTCTCAAAGGGATGAATAACATAAAATGGTTACTAAGGTGTTGCTGTTGCTATGGTGTCCCATGTGGTTGACCATCACTGCACTATTCCAGGTGGTTGCTAAGGTGTTGCTAGGTTATTGCTAGGGAATCATAAATGGTTTCGATGGTATCCTATTTGGTCCCTAAAATGTTGCTAGGACATGGCTATAATATCTCAGGTGGTCGCTAATGTGTTGCTGGGACACAGCTATGAAATCTAAGGAGGTCTCTAAGGTTTTGCTAGACTGTTGCTATATTTTTCTAGATGGTTGCTAAGGTGTTGCTAGACTGTTGGTATGTTACCATAGATGGTTGCTAAGGGTTTGCAAGATTCTTGCTATGGTTTCCCAGGTGGTTGCTAAGGTGTTGCTAGACTGTTGATATGTTATCAGAGGTAATTGCTAAAGTGACACAAGGCCATTGCTTTAGTTTCAAATTTGATTACTATAGTGTTGCTAGGACATCTTTATGGTATCCCAGGTGGTTGCTAAGGTGTTGCCAGGACATAGCTGTGGTATCCCAAGTTGTTTCTAGGATGTTGCTATGACATCACTATGTTATCCCAGGTGGTTGCTAAGGTGCTGTCAAGATGTAGTTGTGGTATCCCAAGTGGTTTCTAAGATGTTAGTAAACTGTTGCTGTGGTATCCCAGATGGTTGCTAAGGTGTCACCAGGACGTCACTATGTTGTCCCAGATGGTTGCTAGGCTGTTGCTATGAGATCACTGTGTTATCCCAGATGGTTGCAGTGTTTTAGTTTTGGCAGGATAGTTGAATTAATTATGCAGCCTCAATAAAGTTTCACCCACGTTTTAAAATAAGTGTCCATGTAATCAGTGGCTCCAGAATATTCCACAGTCATTGTTTGATTAGCTGATTCAGGCACCAGGAGAACATCTGGACGGTGTTGCTAATAAAACACATTCCTTCCACCTTTTTAAATCCCAGCAGGCCCAAAAAGTGTGACCGTTAGCTTTATTTACTGTCCAGGTACACGGTTCTCACATTTGTTTCCCATCAGCTATTTTACCAGGAGGTCCAGTGAGACTCACCTTAACCTGAGCTGAACTCTGAAACAGAAGCCAGAGAATGAAGATCTGCTATGATTCCTCGTTTATTTTACACAATTCAGTCCTTCAGTTCAGAGGTTCAGAGGTGATGGGAACCATGATGTAAACTGGGTGACTGTAGAAAACCTTACGTAGACTTACTAACTCTGGTGATGGTGTTTACAGTGGTGGTGATGGTGTTTACAAAGGTGGTGATGGTGTTTACAGTGGTGGTGATGGTGTTTACAAAGGTGGTGATGGTGTTTACAGTGGTGGTGCTGGTGCCACCACCACCACTGTAAACATCATCACCACCACTGTAAACACCATCACCACCACTGTAAACATCATCACCACCACTGTAAACACCATCACCACCACTGTAAACACCATCACCACCACTGTAAACACCATCATCACCACTGTAAACACCATCATCACCACCACCACTGTAAACATCATCACCACCACTGTAAACACCCTCTGTCTCTATTATCTTTTAACCTTTATAAAATTGTGAAATTCCTCTTTCATGGCCAGTTTACTTATCATTAGCAGAAGACTGCCCTCTACTGGCCAAATGATATCACTACTGAAGATAGTCCAGCTATTCAGATTATTTAAATCCTGAAAGAATATAAGATTAACGTTGGGCTTAAACTTTGTGTCCAGTTAGTCCTTCATCCAGCCCCTGATTAACCTCAATATCCTATTAATTCAGCTGCAGGCCAGTTACATGTTTGCTGTATATAGGCTGAGCTTTCTAGATGCTTTAAAATAGAGTCTTAAGCCTGTAATGTTCTTGAGCTCAGTCTCGTTACTGCTGCCTCTGTTTACAAAAGAGATGAAGTCACTGCTTCAAATAGAACTTCAGCGTAACCAGATTTATCTGAACTCATGACCACAGCAGCTACTGTCCAGTCACAGTCTACTAACAATCACACCACGATAATAAAACAAATAAACAATTACAGTTTGTTTGTATATAATACTTTCCTGTCCACTGTATCAGCTCCACTGACCATACAGGACCTCCACTCACTGTCCACTGTATCAGCTCCACTGACCATACAGGACCTCCACTCACTGTCCACTGTATCAGCTCCACTGACCATACAGAACCTACACTCACTGTCCACTGTATCAGCTCCACTGACCATACAGGACCTCCACTCACTGTCCACTGTATCAGCTCCACTGACCATACAGGACCTCCACTCACTGTCCACTGTATCAGCTCCACTGACCATACAGAACCTACACTCACTGTCCACTGTATCAGCTCCACTGACCATACAGGACCTCCACTCACTGTCCACTGTATCAGCTCCACTGACCATACAGGACCTCCACTCACTGTCCACTGTATCAGCTCCACTGACCATACAGGACCTCCACTCACTGTCCACTGTATCAGCTCCACTGACCATACAGAACCTACACTCACTGTCCACTGTATCAGCTCCACTGACCATACAGGACCTCCACTCACTGTCCACTGTATCAGCTCCACTGACCATACAGGACCTCCACTCACTGTCCACTGTATCAGCTCCACTGACCATACAGGAGCTCCACTCACTGTCCACTGTATCAGCTCCACTGACCATACAGGACCTCCACTCACTGTCCACTGTATCAGCTCCACTGACCATACAGGACCTCCACTCACTGTCCACTGTATCAGCTCCACTGACCATACAGGACCTCCACTCACTGTCCACTGTATCAGCTCCACTGACCATACAGGAGCTCCACTCACTGTCCACTGTATCAGCTCCACTGACCATACAGGACCTCCACTCACTGTCCACTGTATCAGCTCCACAGACCATACAGGACCTCCACTCACTGTCCACTGTATCAGCTCTACTGACCATACAGGACCTCCACTCACTGTCCACTGTATCAGCTCCACTGACCATACAGGAGCTCCACTTACAGACTGTAGTTCATCTGATTCTCTGTATACTTTATTACTCTTTATTAGTTCTTTAATGATCAGGACCCCCACAGAGCAGATACTGTTAGGGAGGTGGATCATTCTTAGCACTGCAGTGACACTGACGTGGTGGTGGTGTGTTAGTTAGTGTGTGTTGTGCTGGTGTGAGTGGATCAGACACAGCAGTGCTGCTGCTGGAGTGTTTAAACACTGTGTCCACTCACTGTCCACTCTATTAGACACTCCTACTACTTGCTGGTCCACCTTGTAGATGTAAAGTCAGAGACAGTAGCTCATCTGCTGCTGCACAGTTTGTGTTCCTCTAGTTCTTCATCAATAAACTCTCTCAGTGCTCAGGGATGCTGCTAGAACGTGCTGCTAACACTGTGGGTGGGAGGAACCGGTGAGGAACGGCTGAGAGGGATTAACCTGCTGGTATGGTATAAAGATCTGGGCTAATCTGGCAGTGTAAGCAGTCGAGGGACAGCAGAAGACGGAGCACACTGGTGCTTAACTACAGAACTTCACATTTTTGGGCATTTCTATTTGGTTCTGACCGATACATTGACCACTTCGGCAGTGACCACTCAATATCTGATCACATAAGAACGATACAGAAGAGGAGGACCCAGCAGCATCACCACCATGACACAGAAAAAGGTACGTAGGGACGCAGACTGTAAACGAGAGGACAAATAAATATATTTATATGTGCGAATTACACACGTCCAGATACAAACTTTACAAGCAGGAGCTGACCACCCTTGGCCGTCTGCTGTAGCATTAAGCAGTATAGTAAATGTACTGTACATGCAAGAGTCTCATCATAAGAAGATTATTATGGCTATTTGTAGACCTGTGTTCAGTGCAGTCGCTGCAGTTTGTATCTGAATGTTCATATTTTAAGGCCAGTGTTAATGTTTTATGTATATTAAACTCAGGATTGTGTTCAATTGAATATATTTTCTCATATAACAAGAGAACTGAACTCTAATCATGCTGGCTGAGATCATTTCAGTCCTCCTGGATGGAGGCTGTGGTTGAAGTTCTACAGATCTATGCAAAAGTCTATAAAAGACTGTTTGTAACATGCAACTCTACCGCGTGTTCTTGTTTACAGGTGGCTCCCACTGTAAGCACGGTGTCTGGAAACATGCCTCCGAGCTATGAGGAGGCAAACGCAGGTGACGACTCTTAAACTAACAGTTTCTATCTGATATCTAACTTCTCCTCTGATCTGTCTGACCACGTTTACATATTTAAAGGACCCTTTAATTTTGTATTTTATTGCAACTTCTCTTTGTTTCTTAGAATGAAACAGCGCGTTACTGTGCCTTTAAAACTGACAAGACAATTGAGCTCCGTTCTGATTGGCTGTCCAGCCTAATTCAGAAAAGATTCTTTAAACTGTCAATCATATGTGGTCGGGGCTAAACTCCTACAGGATGCATAGGTATATATGTGTTAATAGGGGCTGTATGGTCTGTATAATCTGTATGGTCTGTATGGTCTATATGCTCTGTATGGTCTGTATGGTCTATATGGTCTGTATAGTCTGTATGATCTGTATAGTCTGTATGGTCTATATGCTCTGTATGGTCTGTATGGTCTATATGGTCTGTATAGTCTGTATGATCTGTATAGTCTGTATGGTCTATATGCTCTGTATGATCTATATGGTCTGTATGGACTGTATGATCTGTATGGTCTGTATGATCTGTATGGTCTGTATGGTCTGTATGGACTGTATGATCTGTATACTCTTTATGGTCTGTTTGGTCTATATGCTCTGTATGGTCTATATGGTCTGTATGGACTGTATGATCTGTATGGTCTGTATGGTCTATATGGTCTGTATGATCTGTATAGTCTGCATGGTCTGTATGGACTGTATGATCTGTATGGTCTGTATGGTCTGTATGGACTGTATGATCTGTATAAACTTTATGGTCTGTATGGTCTGTATGGTCTGTACTGGTCTGTATGGACTGTATGGTCTGTATAGTCTTTACTGGTCTGTATGGACTGTATGGTCTGTATGGTCTGTATGGTCTATGTGGTCTGTATGTACTGTATGGACTGGATGGGTTGTATGGTCTATATAGTCTGTATGGTTTTCGATGATATGAGCCCTGTAAGGAACTGTAATATGATTTAAGTTGCTAACACAGTGAAATCTAAACATGTGTTTAAGCTCAGTTTGGTTTCTCTCGTGATCAGGTTGTCCGAGCTACTGTTACACCGATGGTACTTTTTCCTGGGAGGACAAGAACATCAGACGCATCTTTATCAGAAAGGTATTGATGATCATTTTTAATAATTACAGTTTAGAGTCAGATAAACAGATAAAAGTAAAAGAAGGTCAACATGTCTGCTGATTTCTGAGCGAGTGTCTATGTGCTTTGCCAGGTTTACTCTATTCTGATGCTGCAGCTGCTCGTTACTGTTGCGATTGTGGCGCTTTTCACGTTTTCGTAAGTAACGTCTGTTCTGGTGAGATTAACATGATCACTGAAACACTAAAGCTATTGGTGAGCAATAGCTAAATAACACCTGCTTGCATGTGCTTTAGTGCAGGGCTGGGCAGCAGACTTCAGCTATACAGCAAAACATAATATTTCAATATTTTTTATGCTGCGTGATGTACACATATTTATTTATTTTTCATTTTTGTGTCACATTTTGAAAATACTATATATATATATATACATACACACACCCTTCAATGTGTTTCCTTGGGATATATATCCAGGAGTATATATACACACAGCAACTCATTAACTCCTGTGTGTACATGTACCCCTGAAAGTGTTTCCTTGGGGTATATATGTGGAGGTATATATACACACAGCAACTCTTTTTAGGTGCTGTATATATATATATATATACCCTTCAATGTGTTTCCTTGGGATATATACCCAGGAGTATATATACACACAGCAACTCATTAACTGCTGTGTGTACATGTACCCCTGAAGGTTTTTGCTTGGGGTATATATGCAGGGTTATATACACACACAGCAACTCTTGTTGCTACTCCGTCACTCTGTTAAGCCCACAGTGATTGACATCCCAGTGAGAGTGAGCTATGCTTCTGGACGGATTCAGAACAGAACAATAACAAACTGTAAACAACAACAATCAGTGTACACTAACTGCACAGACTGCCTAGTAGCAGGTTGCTGATTGGACATTGTGACTCTGCTGTTCTTCTGGTGTGTGTTCTGTCCTTCAGGGCGCCGGTACGGTTCTACGTCCTGACTCATCCTGGCCTGTACTCTTTATCCAAGTAAGCAGCATCTCACTAAAACACATCCACCTTTCACTTTCAAGGACCTCACTGAGGACCACCGTCTTCTTTTAGGCCCTTTAAATACCAGTTCATTAGCTCCACCCACCAGAGATTTTAACTGGACACAGGCGGAGCTACAAGAGAGTGTTTCCAATAAAGTGGCCATAATGTACACTGTGTATAAAAATGCACAGGCTAATCTATTTATTTATATTCTTGCTGCAGTTTCATGTTTCTAGGAACGTATTTGACGCTGTCTTGCTGCGGAGACGTGAGGTAATGTATATGATTTATAAATCCTTAAGACTGATCCATGTAAAAAGCAGTTGAGGCGAAACACTCCTTATAACATCATTATGAGTGGGCGGGGCTAAACAGCTCTGTTTACATGCAGTAGTGCTAGAAAGTTTGTGACACCTTTAGAATTTTATATATTTTTCAGTCAGTGGGATGATGATCAGGTGTGTTCAGTCAGTGGGATGATGATCAGGTGTGTTCAGTCAGTGAGATGATGATCAGGTGTGTTCAGTCAGTGAGATGATGATCAGGTGTGTTCAGTCAGTGGGATGATGATCAGGTGTGTTCAGTCAGTGTGATGATGATCAGGTGTGTTCAGTCAGTGTGATGATGATCAGGTGTGTTCAGTCAGTGGGATGATGATCAGGTTTGTTTCAGTCAGTGTGATGATGATCATATGTGTTTCAGTCAGTGTGATGATGATCAGGTGTGTCAGGTGTGTTCAGTCAGTGGGATGATGATCAGGTGTGTTTCAGTCAGTATGATGATGATCAGGTGTGTCAGGTGTGTTCAGTCAGTGTGATGATGATCAGGTGTGTTTCAGTCAGTGAGATGATGATCAGGTGTGTTTCAGTGGGTGAGATGATGATCAGGTGTGTTCAGTCAGTGTGATGATGATCAGGTGTGTTTCAGTCAGTGAGATGATGATCAGGTGTGTTTCAGTGGGTGAGATGATGATCAGGTGTGTTCAGTCAGTGTGATGATGATCAGGTGTGTTCAGTCAGTGGGATGATGATCAGGTGTGTTTCAGTCAGTGTGATGATGATCAGGTGTGTTTCAGTCAGTATGATGATGATCAGGTGTGTCAGGTGTGTTCAGTCAGTGGGATGATGATCAGGTGTGTTTCAGTCAGTATGATGATGATCAGGTGTGTCAGGTGTGTTCAGTCAGTGGGATGATGATCAGGTGTGTTTCAGTCAGTGGGATGATGATCAGGTGTGTTCAGTCAGTGGGATGATAATCAGGTGTGTTCAGTCAGTGGGATGATGATCAGGTGTGTTCAGACAGTGGGATGATGATCATGTGTGTTCAGACAGTGGGATGATAATCAGGTGTGTTCAGTCAGTGGGATGATGATCAGGTGTGTTTCAGACAGTGGGATGATGATCAGGTGTGTTCAGTCAGTATGATGATGATCAGGTGTGTTTCAGTCAGTGGGATGATGATCAGGTGTGTTCAGTCAGTATGATGATGATCAGGTGTGTTTCAGTCAGTGGGATGATGATCAGGTGTGTTCAGTCAGTGGGATGATGATCAGGTGTGTTAAGTCAGTGGGATGATGATCAGGTGTGTTCAGTCAGAGGGATGATGATCAGGTGTGTTTCAGTGCGTGAGATGATGGTCAGGTGTGTTCAGTCAGTGGGATGATGATCAGGTGTGTTTCAGTCAGTGGGATGATGATCAGGTGTGTTCAGTCAGTGGGATGATGATCAGGTGTGTTCAGTCAGTGCGATGATGATCAACTGTGTTTCAGACAGTGGGATGATGATCAGGTGTGTTCAGTCAGTGAGATGATGATCAGGTGTGTTTCAGTCAGTGGGATGATGATCAGGTGTGTTCAGTCAGTGGGATGATGATCAGGTGTGTTCAGTCAGTGGGATGATGATCAGGTGTGTTTCAGACAGTGGGATGATGATCAGGTGTTTTAGTCAGTGGGATGATGATCAGGTGTATTTCAGTCAGTGAGATGATGATCAGGTGTGTTTCAGTGGGTGAGATGATGATCAGGTGTGTTTCAGTGGGTGAGATGATGATCAGGTGTGTTCAGTCAGTGGGATGATGATCAGGTGTGTTTCAGTCAGTGGGATGATGATCAGGTGTGTTTCGGTCAGTGGGATGATGATCAGGTGTGTTTCAGTCAGTGGGATGATGATCAGGTGTGTTTCGGTCAGTGGGATGATGATCAGGTGTGTTCAGTCAGTAGGATGATGATCAGGTGTGTTTCAGTCAGTGGGATGATGATCAGGTGTGTTTCAGTCAGTGAGATGATGATCAGGTGTGTTTCAGTGGGTGAGATGATGATCAGGTGTGTTCAGTCAGTGTGATGATCAGGTATGTTTCAGTGCATGAGATGATGATCAGGTGTGTTCAGTCAGTGGGATGATGATCAGGTGTGTTAAGTCAGTGGGATGATGATCAGGTGTGTTCAGTCAGTGGGATGATGATCAGGTGTGTTTCAGTGCGTGAGATGATGGTCAGGTGTGTTCAGTGAGTGGGATGATGATCAGGTGTGTTTCAGTCAGTGGGATGATGATCAGGTGTGTTCAGTCAGTGGGATGATGATCAGGTGTGTTCAGTCAGTGGGATGATGATCAGGTGTGTTTCAGTCAGTGGGATGATGATCAGGTGTGTTCAGTCAGTGTGATGATGATCAGGTGTGTTTCAGTCAGTGGGATGATGATCAGGTGTGTTCAGTCAGTGGGATGATGATCAGGTGTGTTAAGTCAGTGGGATGATGATCAGGTGTGTTCAGTCAGTGGGATGATGATCAGGTGTGTTTCAGTGCGTGAGATGATGGTCAGGTGTGTTCAGTGAGTGGGATGATGATCAGGTGTGTTTCAGTCAGTGAGATGATGATCAGGTGTGTTCAGTCAGTGGGATGATGATCAGGTGTGTTCAGTCAGTGGGATGATGATCAGGTGTGTTTCAGTCAGTGGGATGATGATCAGGTGTGTTCAGTCAGTGGGATGATGATCAGGTGTGTTTCAGTCAGTGGGATGATGATCAGGTGTGTTCAGTCAGTGGGATGATGATCAGGTGTGTTCAGTCAGTGGGATGATGATCAGGTGTGTTCAGTCAGTGGGATGATGATCAGGTGTGTTCAGTCAGTGGGATGATGATCAGGTGTGTTTCAGTCAGTGGGATGATGACCAGGTGTGTTTCGGTCAGTGGGATGATGATCAGGTGTGTTCAGTCAGTAGGATGATGATCAGGTGTGTTTCAGTCAGTGGGATGATGATCAGGTGTGTTTCAGTCAGTGAGATGATGATCAGGTGTGTTTCAGTGGGTGAGATGATGATCAGGTGTGTTTCAGTCAGTGAGATGATGATCAGGTGTGTTTCAGTGGGTGAGATGATGATGAGGTGGGTTCAGTCAGTGTGATGATGATCAGGTGTGTTTAGTCACTGGGATGATGGTCAAGTTTGTTTCAGTCAGTGTGATGATGATCATATGTGTTTCATTCAGTGTGATGATGATCAGGTGTGTCAGGTGTGTTCAGTCAGTGGGATGATGATCAGGTGTGTTTCAGCCAGTATGATGATGATCAGGTGTGTCAGGTGTGTTCAGTCAGTATGATGATGATCAGGTGTGCCAGGTGTGTTCAGTCAGTGGGATGATGATCAGGTGTGTTTCAGTCAGTATGATGATGATCAGGTGTGTCAGGTGTGTTCAGTCAGTGGGATGATGATCAGGTGTGTTTCAGTCAGTATGATGATGATCAGGTGTGTCAGGTGTGTTCAGTCAGTGAGATGATGATCAGGTGTGTTCAGTCAGTGGGATGATGATCAGGTGTGTTCAGTCAGTGGGATGATGATCAGGTGTGTTTCATTCAGTGGGATGATGATCAGGTGTGTTTCAGTCAGTGGGATGATGATCAGGTGTGTTCAGTCAGTGGGATGATGATCAGGTGTGTTTCAGTCAGTGGGATGATGATCAGGTGTTTTCAGTCAGTGGGGTGATGATCAGGTGTGTTTCAGTCAGTGAGATGATGATCAGGTGTGTTTCAGTGGGTGAGATGATGATCAGGTGTGTTCAGTCAGTGGGATGATGATCAGGTGTGTTCAGTCAGTGGGATGATGATCAGGTGTGTTTCAGTCAGTGGGATGATGATCAGGTGTGTTTCGGTCAGTGGGATGATGATCAGGTGTGTTCAGTCAGTAGGATGATGATCAGGTGTGTTTCAGTCAGTGGGATGATGATCAGGTGTGTTCAGTCAGTAGGATGATGATCAGGTGTGTTTCAGTCAGTGGGATGATGATCAGGTGTGTTCAGTCAGTAGGATGATGATCAGGTGTGTTCAGTCAGTAGGATGATGATCAGGTGTGTTTCAGTCAGTGGGATGATGATCAGGTGTGTCAGGTGTGTTCAGTCAGTGGGATGAAGATCAGGTGTGTTTCAGTCAGTATGATGATGATCAGGTGTGTCAGGTGTGTTCAGTCAGTATGATGATGATCAGGTGTGTCAGGTGTGTTCAGTCAGTGAGATGATGATCAGGTGTGTTCAGTCAGTGGGATGATGATCAGGTGTGTTCAGTCAGTGGGATGATAATCAGGTGTGTTCAGTCAGTGGGATGATGATCAGGTGTGTTCAGACAGTGGGATGATGATCATGTGTGTTCAGACAGTGGGATGATAATCAGGTGTGTTCAGTCAGTATGATGATGATCAGGTGTGTTTCAGTCAGTGGGATGATGATCAGGTGTGTTCAGTCAGTGGGATGATGATCAGGTGTGTTAAGTCAATGGGATGATGATCAGGTGTGTTTCAGTCAGTGGGATGATGATCAGGTGTGTTTCAGTCAGTGGGATGATGATCAGGTGTGTTCAGTCAGTGAGATGATGATCAGGTGTGTTTCAGTCAGTGGGATGATGATCAGGTGTGTTCAGTCAGTGGGATGATGATCAGGTGTTTTCAGTCAGTGAGATGATGATCAGGTGTGTTCAGTCAGTGGAATGATGATCAGGTGTATTCAGTCAGTATGATGATGATCAGGTGTGTTTCAGTCAGTGGGATGATGATCAGGTGTGTTCAGTCAGTATGATGATGATCAGGTGTGTTTCAGTCAGTGGGATGATGATCAGGTGTGTTCAGTCAGTATGATGATGATCAGGTGTGTTTCAGTCAGTGGGATGATGATCAGGTGTGTTCAGTCAGTGAGATGATGATCAGGTGTGTTCAGTCAGTATGATGATGATCAGGTGTGTTCAGTCAGTGGGATGATGATCAGGTGTGTTCAGTCAGTGGGATGATGATCAGGTGTGTTCAGTCAGTGGGATGATGATCAGGTGTGTTCAGTCAGTGAGATGATGATCAGGTGTGTATCAGTCAGTGGGATGATGATCAGGTGTGTTCAGTCAGTGGGATGTTGATCAGGTGTGTTCAGTCAGTGGGATGATGATCAGGTGTGTTCAGTCAGTGGGATGATGATCAGGTGTGTTCAGTCAGTGGGATGATGATGATCAGGTGTGTTCAGTCAGTGGGATGATGATCAGGTGTGTTAAGTCAATGGGATGATGATCAGGTGTGTTTCAGTCAGTGGTATGATGAACAGGTGTGTTTCAGTCAGTGGGATGATGAACAGGTGTGTTTCAGTGAGTGGGATGATGATCAGGTGTGTTCAATTAGTCTGATGATGATCAGGTGTGTTCAATTAGTGGGATGATGATCAGGTGTGTTTCAGACAGTGGGATGATGATCAGGTGTGTTCAGTCAGTGGGATGATGATCAGGTGTGTTCAGTCAGTGGGATGATGATCAGGTGTGTTCAGTCAGTGAGATGATGATCAGGTGTGTTCATTCAGTGGGATGATGATCAGGTGTGTTTCAGACAGTGGGATGATGATCAGGTGTGTTCAGTCAGTGTGATGATGATCAGGTGTGTTTCAGTCAGTGGGATGATGATCAGGTGTGTTTCAGTCAGTGGGATGATGATCAGGTGTGTTCAGTCAGTGGGATGATGATCAGGTGTGTTTCAGTCAGTGGGATGATGATCAGGTGTGTTTCAGTCAGTATGATGATGATCAGGTGTGTTTCAGTCAGTGGGATGATGATCAGGTGTGTTTCAGTCAGTGGGATGATGATCAGGTGTGTTTCAGTGGGTGAGATGATGATCAGGTGTGTTTCAGTGGGTGAGATGATGATCAGGTGTGTTTCAGTGGGTGAGATGATGATCAGGTGTGTACAGTCAGTGGGATGATGATCAGGTGTGTTCAGTCAGTGGGATGATGATCAGGTTTGTTCAGCCAGTGGGATGATGATCAGGTGTGTACAGTCAGTGGGACTAATTAAAAAATCTATTTACTTGTGGGTAGCTTTCTGAGGAATCTCAGAACACAAGCTGTTGATGCTCAACAGGGGGGAAAAGGTTACAGAACCATCTCTCAAATGTTTACATATTACATAGATTTTGTTTTAAAAGAGATATATTGGAGAAATCTATTTTTTTCTATGATACGGGCTCTTTAAACTGTAATATTACCTCAATATTTTTTTAAAAATATGAATTTCTCCATTACAGGAGGCAGTTTCCATGGAATCTGATTCTGCTAACAATCTTTGTGAGTATATGTCAAGTCTCTGTGTTATAATGATCAGTTTAACTGTTTTATTACTCAAATACTTTAAATGAAGAAATAAAAAGCTAGATCTCACTACCAGTACAGTGTTTATTGTATCTCACGCTCGTCGTTCACTGCGCTGTCTCTGCTCCGGTTTTGTACGGGTGCTTTACTGTGACGTGGACTGACAGACACTGTGTATGGCCTGCATGCTGGGATTCGTTTCCAGGTAAAGAACCACATCACTGCTCTTTCTCCACTCTCTCTCTATATCCACAGATACATGTTCAATAATAATAATAATACTACTACTACTACTAATAATAATAATAATAATAATAATAATTAAAGTCATTTTACAGTAAACTCTTGACTCTAAGTCACTATAAACAACATGAAGCAGGTGAACACTAGTGGTGGTGGTGAAAGGTGTTAATGTAAGTTCTCCACTTTCTCTCCGATCACAGCTACTACAACACAAAGTCTGTGGTTCTCTGTCTGTCCATCACTGTCCTGGTGTGTCTCTGTGTCACCATCTTCAGCTTCCAGACTTCAGTGAGTAAATACTGAACCTACCCTGTATGTCCACTAACTGGCCACTTTATCTGAAACACCTACCTCATATCTATACTAACTGGCCACTTCATTAGAAACATCTACTTCATACCTACCTTTACTGGCCACTTTATCTGAAACACCTACCTTGTCCTTTCACTAACTGGCAACTTTATCAGAAACCTCTACCTCATACCTTCACTCATTGACCACTTAATTAGAAACACCCACCTTGTATCTCCACTAACTGGCCACTTTATTAGAAACACCTAACTTGTCCTTCCACTAACTGGCCACTTTATTAGAAACACCTAACTTGTCCTTCCGCTAACTGGCCACCTTATTAGAAACACCTACCTTGTCCTTTCACTAATTGGCCACTTTATCAGAAACACCTACTTTGTACTTTCACTAACTGGCCACTTTATTAGAAACAGCTATCTTGTCCTTCCACTCACTAACTCTTTGTTTTTATGCCTCTGCAGGTTGACGTGACTTCTTTCCAGGGCGTCCTGTTCACGCTCTGCATGGTCATGCTCTGCTGCGCGCTGGTCATGGGATTTGTAGTCCCGTTTGGATACGTGAGTGTCTAAAAATAAAAACTGGGCCACAACATGTAAATCCCGTCAGCAGCTTCCCAGCTATGAGCGAACAGACACGCTCCTGCATGTACTTAGGGTTACTGTAAGTCTCCCTAACATAAACAGAGTATAAAATAGAGTATACCACAAACAGAGTACAAAATAAATAGAGTATACCACAAACAGAGTACAAAATAAATAGAGTATAAAACAAATAGAGTAAACCACAAACAGAGTACAAAATAAATAGAGTATACCACAAACAGAGTACAAAATAAATAGAGTATACCACAAACAGAGTACAAAATAAATAGAGTATACCACAGAGTATAAAATAAATAGAGTATAAAACAAATAGAGTATACCACAAACAGAGTACAAAATAAATAGAGTATAAAACAAATAGAGTATACCACAGAGTATAAAATAAATAGAGTATAAAATAAATAGAGTATACCACAGAGTATAAAATAAATAGAGTATAAAACAAATAGAGTATACCACAGAGTATAAAATAAATAGAGTATACCACAGAGTATAAAATAAATAGAGTATAAAACAAATAGAGTATACCACAGAGTATAAAATAAATAGAGTATAAAATAAATAGAGTATAAAATAAATAGAGTATACCACAGAGTATAAAATAAATAGAGTATACCACAGAGTATAAAATAGAGTATACCACAAACAGAGTACAAAATAAATAGAGTATAAAACAAATACAGTAAACTACAGAGTATAAAATAGAGTATAAAATAAATAGAGTATACCACAGAGTATAAAATAGAGTATACCACAAACAGAGTACAAAATAAATAGAGTATAAAACAAATACAGTAAACTACAGAGTATAAAATAAATAGAGTATGAAATAAATAGAGTATACCACAAACAGAGTATAAAATAAATAGAGGATACCACAGAGTATAAAATAGAGTATACCACAAACAGAGTACAAAATAAATAGAGTATAAAACAAATAGAGTAAACCACAGAGTATAAAATAGAGTATAAAATAAATAGAGTATACCACAGAGTACAAAATAAATAGAGTATAAAACAAATACAGTAAACTACAGAGTATAAAATAAATAGAGTATACCACAAACAGAGTACAAAATAAATATAGTAAACCACAGAGTATAAAATAAATAGAGTATAAAATAAATAGAGTATACCACAAACAGAGTACAAAATAAATAGAGGATACCACAGAGTATAAAATAGAGTATACCACAAACAGAGTACAAAATAGAGTATAAATCAAATAGAGTAAACCACAGAGTATAAAATAAATAGAGTATAAAATAAATAGAGTATACCACAAACAGAGTACAAAATAAATAGAGTATAAAACAAATAGAGTAAACCACAGAGTATAAAATAAATAGAGTATACCACAGAGTATAAAATAAATAGAGTATACCACAAACAGAGTATAAAATAGAGTATACCACAAACAGAGTACAAAATAAATAGAGTATAAAATAAATAGAGTATACCACAGAGTATAAAATAAATAGAGGATACCACAGAGTATAAAATAGAGTATACCACAGACTACAAAATAAATAGAGTATAAAACAAATACAGTAAACTACAGAGTATAAAATAAATAGAGTATGAAATAAATAGAGTATACCACAAACAGAGTACAAAATAAATAGAGTATAAAACAAATAGAGTAAACCACAGAGTATAAAATAAATAGAGTATAAAATAAATAGAGTATACCACAAACAGAGTACAAAATAAATAGAGTATAAAACAAATAGAGTAAACCACAGAGTATAAAATAGAGTATAAAATAAATAGAGTATACCACAGAGTACAAAATAAATAGAGTATAAAACAAATACAGTAAACTACAGAGTATAAAATAAATAGAGTATACCACAGAGTACAAAATAAATAGAGTATACCACAGAGTATAAAATAGAGTATACCACAAACAGAGTACAAAATAAATAGAGTATAAAACAAATACAGTAAACCACAGAGTATAAAATAAATAGAGTATAAAATAAATAGAGTATACCACAGAGTACAAAATAAATAGAGGATACCACAGAGTATAAAATAGAGCATACCACAAACAGAGTACAAAATAAATAGAGTATAAAACAAATAGAGTAAACCACAGAGTGTAAAATAAATAGAGTATAAAATAAATAGAGTATACCACAGAGTACAAAATAAATAGAGTATAAAACAAATAGAGTAAACCACAGAGTATAAAATAAATAGAGTATACCACAGAGTATAAAATAGAGTATACCACAAACAGAGTATAAAATAAATAGAGTATACCACAAAGTATAAAATAAATAGAGTATAAAATAGAGTATACCACAAAAAGAGTATACCACAGAGTATAAAATAAATAGAGTATACCACAAAAAGAGTATACCACAAACATAGTATGAAATAAATAGAGTATACCACAGAGTATAAAATAAATAGAGTATAAAATAAATAGAGTATACCACAGAGTATAAAATAAATAGAGGATACCACAGAGTATAAAATAGAGTATACCACAAACAGAGTACAAAATAAATAGAGTATAAAACAAATACAGTAAACTACAGAGTATAAAATAAATAGAGTATGAAATAAATAGAGTATACCACAAACAGAGTATAAAATAAATAGAGGATACCACAGAGTATAAAATAGAGTATACCACAAACAGAGTACAAAATAAATAGAGTATAAAACAAATAGAGTAAACCACAGAGTATAAAATAAATAGAGTATAAAATAAATAGAGTATAAAATAAATAGAGTATACCACAAACAGAGTACAAAATAAATAGAGTATAAAACAAATAGAGTATACCACAGAGTATAAAATAAATAGAGTATACCACAGAGTATAAAATAGAGTATACCACAGAGTATAAAATAGAGTATACCACAAACAGAGTATAAAATAAATAGAATATACCACAAAGTATAAAATAAATAGAGTATAAAATAGAGTATACCACAAAAAGAGTATACCACCGAGTATAAAATAAATAGAGTATACCACAAAAAGTGTATACCACAAACAGAGTATGAAATAAATAGAGTATACCACAGAGTATAAAATAATTAGAGTATAGCACAAATAGAGTATAAAATAAATAGAGTATACCACAAATAGAGTATAAAATAAATAGAGTATAAAATAAATAGAGTATAAAATAAATAGAGTATACCACAGAGTATAAAATAAATAGAGTATAAAATAAATAGAGTATATCACAGAGTATAAAATAAATAGAGTATACCACAGAGTATAAAATAAATAGAGTATAAAATAAATAGAGTATAAAATAAATAGAGTATACCACTCTGAGTATAGCAGAAACACTTCAGGCTCTTCAGTCATCACTGACACTGTTCATCTGCTCTACAGGTGCCGTGGTTACACGCCATCTATGGGATGGTAGGAGCGATGGTCTTCACTATGGTAAGCAGAGGAGCAGCATTACAGGATTACAGTGTTAAATAACCAGTGTTCATCACGTAACCGCTCTGTGAAGGAATATTCCAGCATCATCTCTATCTGCTACACCCAGATCAGTAACTCCAACATTAACCTGCCCTGAATCAGACATAAACCTTCAGACATCAGCTCTCACACTTTCCAGAAACACTTCAGACTCCAAAACTGAACCCAGAACTGTTATTAATATGATTTGAAATTAAACTCCTGATTTATAAACTGTAGATCAGTGTGATTTGTCTGTTTGGAGATGGAACTAGTTTCCTAGCGCGGGGAGTGTGGTAGTTTGTTTCCGGTGTGAGTTTTGCTATCAAAGCTGCTCTAAATGTTTTTGCTAAGTGACAGCAGTTTGAGTTCTATAGTAGTTTAATATACTATGTTATTATCATAGCTATTATAGTAGATTAATATAGAAGTTTAATACAGTAGTTATATTGTAATTAAATAGTATTTTAATACAGTAGTTATATAGTTGTTTAATGTTGTAATTTAATACAGTAGCATAACTTTATTGTAGTACGTTATTATAGTAGTTTAATATAGTACATTATTAAACTAGTTACATAGTAGTTTAATATAGTACTAATATTGTAGTTTAATAATGTAGTTTATTAAAGTAGATATAGTAGTAATATCATAGTTATATGGTAGCTTAATATAGTAGGTTATTATAGTAGTTATATATTAGTAATTTAGTAGTTTAATGTAGTAGTTCAGTTTCATATAGTAGTTTAATATAGTAGTACATAGTAGTTTAATAATGTAGGTTATTACAGTAGATATATAGTAGTCATATAGTACATATATGGTAGGTTAATACAGTAATTATATAGTACTTATTTAGTAGTTTAATATGGTAGTTTAATATAATATTTATATGGCAGTTTAATGCAGTAATTAAATAGTACTTATTTTGTAGTTTGATATAGTATTTTAATATAAAATTGTACAGCAGCTATATAGTACTTATTTTGTAGTTTGATATAGTAGTTTAATATAGTAATTAAATAGTTTAATTTAGTAGATTTAATATAGTATTTTATTATAGTAGTTTAATAAAGTAGTTTAATATAATAGTTTGTTATAGTAGTTATACAGTAGTTTAACAAAGTAGTTTTAATATAGTAGTTTATTATAGTAGTTATACAGTCATTTAATTCAGTAGTTTAATATAGTAGTTTAATAAAGTAGTTTAAATATAGTAGTTTATTATAGTAGTTATATTGTAGTTTAATAAAATTGTTTTAATATAGTAGTTTATTATAGTAGTTATATAGAAGTTTTAATATAGTAGTTTATTATAGTAGATATATAGTAGTTTAATATAGTAGTTTAATTAACTAGTTTTAATATTGTACTTTTAATATAGTAGTTTTTATGTAGTAGTTTAATTAACTAGTTTTAATATTGTAGTTTAATAAAGAAGTTATACAGTAGTTTAATAAAGTAGTTTTAATATAGTAAGTTATTATAGTAGTTATATTGGAGGTTTATAAAGTAGTTTTAATATAGTAGTTTATTATAGTGGTTATATAGTAGTTTAATAAAGTAGTTTCAATATAGTAGTTTATTATAGTAGTTATATAGTAGTTTAATAAAGTCGTTTTAATATAGTAGTTTATTATAGTAGTTATATAGTCATTTAATAAAGTAGTTTTAATATAGTAGTTTATTATAGTAGTTCTAAAGTAGTTTAATAAAGTAGTTTTAATATAGTAGTTTATTATAGTAGTTATATAGTAGTTTAATAAAGTCGTTTTAATATAGTAGTTTATTATAGTAGTTATATAGTAGTTTAATAAAGTTGTTTTAATATAGTAGTTTATTATAGTAGTTATATTGGAGGTTTATAAAGTAGTTTTAATATAGTAGTTTATTATAGTAGTTATATAGTAGTTTAATAAAGTCGTTTTAATATAGTAAATTATTATTATCAATGTACGACGACGACGACGTACGATTAGCCACATGTGTTTACACACAGCGGAATTTGACCTCCGCATTTAACCCATCCGTGCAGTGAAACACCCACATATACACACACTAGTGAACATACACACTAGGGGGCGGTGAGCACACGTGCCCGGAGCGGTGGGCAGCCCTTATCCACGGCGCCCGGGGAGCAGTTGGGGTTAGGTGCCTTGCCCAAGGGCACTACAGTTTATTATAGTAGTTTATTATAGTAGTTATAAAGTAGTTTAATAAAGTAGTTTTAATATAGTAGTTTATTGTAGTAGTTATAAAGTAGTTTAAAAAAGTAGTTTTAATATAGTAGTTTAATTAAGTTGTTTAATATAGTACTTTACTATAGTAGTTGTATAGTAGTTTAATAAAGTAATTAAATATAGTAGTTTAATAAAGTAGTTAAATATAGTAGTTTAATAAAGTAGTTATATAGTAGTTTCTCTCTATGTGGTTCTACCCTGTCAGACTTGTACAATAGCAGAACCCTTTTTGTTGCTATATAGAACCGTATTTAACGCATTCCCCACCAGTCTGAAGAACCATTAATCATGCAGAGAACGATTAGTTCTATTTAGAACCAGGGTCTGTGTTAAAGAACCCTGAAGAACCATCTTTTTAGAGAAAGTAATTAAAAACCCAGATAACATTTTACTTCTGAGAAAACAGACCTCGGTTCTTTTCTTCTTCCCTAATTACGGAGAAGTGTGTATCTACTGTCCACACAGAACTCTGGAATGTTCCACATGCCCTGGCGCTCAGCCGCTGTTCTTCTCCCGTCTCTCTGCAGTTCCTGGCGTTCGACACTCAGCTGCTGATGGGGAACAAGCAGTACGCTCTGAGCCCGGAGGAGTACATCTTCGCCACGCTGAGTCTCTACCTGGACATCGTCTACCTCTTCACCTTCCTGCTCCAGCTGTTCGGAGAGGGAAGGGAATAAACACTCCACCCTCGATTCTTCCACTGCTTCACACACCAACACTTACCTCCTTACAGTGTAGATACAGACCTGCACCAAGCTCAACCCCTAACCTCGGCTGTCACTCCCAGTCCAGTCAGTCTTTTAGATGTTCATGAAGAGATCTAAGGTAATTCACCTAGCTGAAGAAAACCATAGCTACAGTTAAACTGGGGTTCCTAACAAACACCTGGAAGACATGCTAGACCCACCAACTACTATCCTCCCATCAGATAAACAGCACTTCGATCTCTGGCAGAGAGGAGAACATCTAGCTGCTTCAGGTCTGAGAACATCCACCAGTGTTTCTGTCCATCCTTCCACTGTGAGAAGAAACCTCAACACTGTGGCGTCTGAAAAGATGTGTAGCTGTTCAAGAAGCTCCTCACTGAGAAGACAAAGAAGCTGAATGCTGGACTGACCACCCCAGAGTCCAGACTGAAAGGGTGGACACACATAATTTGGCAAATTACTACTTTACTTTTAATGTAAGTCAATGGAACCAGACGTCTTTCCAAGTCAAGGCGACATATTATGAAATTTTAAAAATTACTCACAATAGAAAGAACAGGGGGCGCTAGTGGGCACCATATGGAGTAGGCTGCGATTTTCTCAGCTCCTCCACTCTTATTACAATAAATAGGTAAAAAAAACTTCGTGGTTTTTAAACAAACAAAACGGGGATAGATTACCTGATCTCTAGTGATGAGTAAAGCAAAGAAAACTAACAAAAGACTTGACTGCTGGACGATTAAAAGATTGGACTGCTGGACGATTAAAAGACTGGACTGCTGGACGATTAAAAGACTTGACTGCTGGACGATTAAAAGATTGGACTGCTGGACGATTAAAAGATTGGACTGCTGGACGATTAAAAGACTGGACTGCTGGACGATTAAAAGACTGGACTGCTGGACGATTAAAAGATTGGACTGCTGGACGATTAAAAGATTGGACTGCTGGACGATTAAAAGACTGGACTGCTGGACGATTAAAAGACTGGACTGCTGGACGATTAAAAGATTGGACTGCTGGAGGATTAAAAGATTGGACTGCTGGACGATTAAAAGACTTGACTGCTGGACGATTAAAAGACTGGACTGCTGGACGATTAAAAGACTGGACTGCTGGACGATTAAAAGACTGGACTGCTGGACGATTAAAAGACTGGACTGCTGGACGATTAAAAGATTGGACTGCTGGATGATTAAAAGATTGGACTGCTGGACGATTAAAAGACTTGACTGCTGGACGATTAAAAGATTGGACTGCTGGACGATTAAAAGATTGGACTGCTGGACGATTAAAAGACTGGACTGCTGGACGATTAAAAGACTTGGCTGCTGGACGATTAAAAGATTGGACTGCTGGACGATTAAAAGACTGGACTGCTGGACGATTAAAAGACTGGACTGCTGGACGATTAAAAGATTGGACTGCTGGACGATTAAAAGATTGGACTGCTGGACGATTAAAAGACTGGACTGCTGGACGATTAAAAGACTGGACTGCTGGACGATTAAAATATTGGACTGCTGGACGATTAAAAGACTGGACTGCTGGACGATTAAAAGACTGGACTGCTGGACGATTAAAAGACTGGACTGCTGGACGATTAAAAGATTGGACTGCTGGACGATTAAAAGACTGGACTGCTGGACGATTAAAAGACTGGACTGCTGGACGATTAAAAGACTGGACTGCTGGACGATTAAAAGATTGGACTGCTGGACGATTAAAAGATTGGACTGCTGGACGATTAAAAGACTGGACTGCTGGACGATTAAAAGATTGGACTGCTGGATGATTAAAAGACTGGACTGCTGGACGATTAAAAGACTTGACTGCTGGACGATTAAAAGACTGGACTGCTGGACGATTAAAAGACTGGACTGCTGGACGATTAAAAGACTGGACTGCTGGACGATTAAAAGACTGGACTGCTGGACGATTAAAAGACTGGACTGCTGGACGATTAAAAGACTTGGCTGCTGGACGATTAAAAGACTGGACTGCTGGACGATTAAAAGACTGGACTGCTGGACGATTAAAAGACTGGACTGCTCTATGAATTTTCAGTTCAATGTTTTAGAGGCGTCGTAGCTCCAACTACGAAACTCGCATCTCCCAACTTGAACAGCAATGCGTCAACCTGGCAACCGAGAATAAGACTCTCAAACTGAAGGTACTTGATCTGGAGGGAAGATCACGAAGGCAAAACATACGAATATCAGGTCTTCCAGAGAATACTGAGAAAGGCAACCCAACGCGGGTTGTGTCTGAGATGTTACCTGTACTTTTCGGAGACACAAGCTTCCCTCACGGAGTTAAAGTGGATCGCGCGCATCGCATTGGACCTCTCTCTAACACGAGGCCGCGCGTTATGATCGCGAAATTACATCATGATCCAGTGAAAGTAGAAATACTGTCCACTGTCATATAACGGAGAGCGCATCAGTATTTATCCTGACTTTCCTGCTGAGATAGCCAATCAGCGCAAGCAGTTCGATGGCGTGGGAGAGAAATTAAGGGCTAAAGGAATAAAGCGCGCCTCATCCTCACTCAAGACAAGACTACCAAGACTTTTTCATCGGCGCGCGAGGTCGAAGACTACATCGACAGCCTCGCTACCTACTGAAAATATCACATGAGGTACATCGTGGTGTCTCCTCACTACGTTTCCAAGTCGAAGGATGGTATAAGCCCGCTACTACTTTAGACTGTTTCCCTGTATCTCATGATAGTGATGGAATATGTTTCATCATTGCCACTGGTTTGTAATTAAACTGGTATTTGCTTAATTAATGAAGTTAATGTTAAAGTTTATATAAGGGTGGATAGGGAACTGATTTTCTTTTTCTTTTGTCCTGTACAGCACCCTTTCAGTTAGTATGGGTTATTGTAGAGCTCGGATTGAGTATGTGGGACAGTTATTGCCAGTTTGTTACATGTATAGTGTCCTATTAGCACAATATGGCAAATCTTAGTTCACACTTAAATATTTTCACCTGGAATGTCCGTGGGCTAAATTGTGTTTGTGGGCTAAATTTTTTTCACATTTAAACTCATTGCATGCAGATATAATGTTTTTGCAAGAAACTCACATTAAACACTGTGATGCCTACAGGTTGAGATGTAAATGGATTGGCCAAATGTACCATTCCACCTTTCTGGCACCATCCACCATAAAGGACCCGAATGGTCGCTATTTAATTGTTATAGGCACAATATTATCTAGACATGTCACACTTTTAAACTTATATGCTCCAAACTTCGACAACCCACATTTCTTTCGTTCTGTTTTTAAATTGCTACCTGACTCACCTTGTTATAGGCGAGGACTTTAACGGTGTCCTTGATCCCTTCATAGACAAGCAACCCTCAAAAGTTACCAACCCTTCCAGCTCTGCTATTGTCCTGAACAATATTATCCATTCACTAAGTGTAGTTGACATCTGGAGACATCCTACTGACAAGGATTAATCATTTTTTTCAACCGTTCATAAAACATACTCCAGGATTGATTATTTTTTAACAGACTCCTAAGTTAACAACAGTGATTACGTCCTCCAAATACCACATTTTAATCTCTGATCACAGTCCGGTTAGTATATCATTTGATTTTGTGGGTGGAAAATTTAAGTATGGCTGGCGTTTAAACCCAGCTTTGCTTGTTGAGAAGACATTTTTAGAGTACTGCTCTACCTGCAGTAAAGATTATATTGATTTGAATGATACTGGGGACGTTTCAGATTCAGTGTTATGGGACTCTTTTAAAGCTGTTATGAGGGGCCATATAATAGAGATAGAGGAGCAGCTCTCAGTTCTTGAGCAGGAATCCAGAGAAACATCATTCCATGCTACCCTCACCAGTATAATGAAATTAAAGTATGAATATAACAATATTCTATCCAGTCAGATAAAAACTCCTTTACTAAAGGTTAAACAGAAGCAATTTGAACTGGGTGATAGGCCGGGTCGACTCCTGGCCTATCAGCTCAGAGGCTCACAATCAAGTAGAGCTATCCTTAAAGTCAAATCTAGATTTGGATCTCTGATTACTAACCCTGTGGAGATTAACAAGCGTTTTATGGAATACTATCGAGAGCTGTATACCTCCAGGAGCACTGTAGATGTGTCAGTTATTACAAAGTGTCTCCGTTCAATAAAGCTCCCAAAGCTTAACAATGCAGCAAAACAAAAATTAAATGCTGCGATAACATTGGATGAGGTGTCTGCAGCCATAAGAGGCTTCCCCAGTGGCAAAACACCTGGTCCAGATGGTTTTTTGCAGAGTTTTATAAAGACTTTTGTGATCAGACAAGTCCACTTTTACTGAGAATGTTTCAGGACTCTATTAATAACAAGAAATTACCAGAATCACTTTACCCTGCAAATATAGCTTTAATTTTTAAAAATGACAAGGATGCGACAGACCCGTCATCATATAGACCCATTGCCCTCCTTGGAAATGACCTAAAAGTATTCACTAAGATTCTAGCTAATAGACTAAATGACTGTATCTCTTCTATTATACACCAGGACCAAACAGGTTTTATCCCTGGGAGACTCTCTTTCTTTAATGTATGCAGGCTTATGAATATTGTTTATAAAAAATCTGGAAAACACGACAGAGTTGCTATTTTAACTTCAGATGCACGTAAAGCGTTTGATCAAGTTGAGTGGAAATACATTCTTGTTGTCATAGAGATTTTGGTTTAGGTCAGAACTTTACCTCGTGGGTTAAGATGCTGTATCTCTGTCCAACTGTCTCAATCCTTACTAATAGTGACAAGTCACCACTGTTTCCTCTTTTTCGAGGAACGCGTCAAGGGTGTCCGTTAAGCCCATTCATTTTTGCAATGGCCATGGAGCCTTTGGCAGTAGCAATTAAAAATCACTCACTTATAATTTCACTGAGGATGGGCAAGGCGGAAAATCAGATTTCCCTCTATGCTGATGATGTTCTCCTTTACCTTTATGATCCAGAAACATCTCTGCCGCCCCTGCTTAAACTTATTGAGGATTTTGGCAATATGTCTGGGTACACAGTAAACTGGGGGAAAAGCGAATATATGCCATTGTATATGCCGATTTGTCAAGAGATTTCAAACTGCTTTATGATTTGAATTACAAAGTCATGGTCAATAAGCTTAAAAGCAGCATTGAGGCTTGGAGAGTACTCCCACTGTCATTGATAGGTAGGGTTAACGTTTCTGTATCTATTTCAAAATTTTTTCTGTGATTATGCCTTTTGTTTGGGGATATAAAGTACACCGTATAGCCAAAAAGCACATTTGTAAATCTAAGGACATTGGTGGTCTGGCTTTACCCTGTTTCCAGCATTATTACTGGGCAGAAAATGCAAGGGTCCTCACTTACTGGAGGAGTGCGTCCCCTCATGAGGTGTCCGCCTCTACCCCTGCATGGCTGGCTATAGAGCAGGACAGTGTTGGTAGTTCTCTCTCCTCTTTGCTTTTTGCAAGCAGGAAACCTATTGGGCCTATTATGAAAGACAACCCTGTGATTGCAAATTCACTTAAAATATGGTATCAAATTAGGAAAAAATTCAAGCTTCCAGAAACCAGTGTTTTAGCACCTATTGCTTTTAATCATGCTTTCCCTCCATCACAAACAGATAAGGCTTTTCTGTTGTGGAAAAGAGAAAAGAGATTATTACTTTAGAAAATTTGTACATTGATAATACTTTTGCTTCCTTTTTCCCAACTCAGTTTAAAATTTGGACTGCCTTCATTCTACTTTTTGCGATATTTACAAATTCGCAGTTAAGAACAACATTTCTAATTTTGAAACCTATACCCCCCCCTACACATTTGTGTGTTCTTATTACCTCAGATTCAGATAACAAAGGTTTGGTGTCAAGGTTTGGCTGGACAGAAGCTTTGCTTAGTGCTCAATCATGTTCCATAAACTCAAATGATCAGTTAATTCAGTACAAAGTAATACATAGACTGCATTACTCTCAAACAAAGTTGCATTCTATATATCCATCTGTATCTCCCCAGTGTGTTAAATGCAAAAGCCATGAAGGAACTCTGGTTCTGGTACTGTCCTAAACTACGCCAGTTCTGGGCAGAGGTTTTTAGTAGTTACTCTGAAGCATACAAAATTGACCTCTCTCCAGACCCTGCAATTGCTATCTTAGGCTGGTCATTAAATATAAGGGCTTATGGTCACTGCACTACAGTCACAGGCAATACAGTATGGTATGGTAATAGCAAAAAAATGATTTTAATGGTATGGAACAAAGAAATTGTACCTAAGTTTGAGACTTGGTTGAACGAGCTCTGTAGTACATTGCATATGGAGAAGATCAGATATGAATGTGCTGGGAATCCTAGTAGATTCTCAGATATTTGGAATCCCTTCTTTGCCTATCTAGAGGACCAACAAGATCACACAAGTATTGTTTGAAGTGTAGTTGGGCATGAAACATGTAAATGTTTACAAAATATATGAAGGTGCTGCTTTCCCCCCTTTTCTTTCTTTCTCTGCTGGCATAGCTGAAGGGGTGGGTTGGGGTGGGGTGGGTTTAGTTTTGTATTTTATTGATGTGTCCTGTTTGTTTCTTAAACTGTAAAATTTAAATAAAATACTTAAAATAAACAATAGAAAGAACAGCAAGCAAAGATAAATTATGCAAAAAAAAATTGAAAGTGGAGATACAATATTTCGACTGCTTGCATCATTATGTGAATACTGATATGAGATGTTCGTAAACGTGTGTTATGAAGGGCTTATGAAGGCAGCAGTGTTATTATAGTGTGGGCTTGAATACTATGTGCTTCTAAGTGAGTACTGTGTGGTTATAAAGTACTTTTTAGATATATATTTATATATAGTCCATAAATAACTTCTGCAAGTGGCCTTTAACCTTCACTTCATCATCTGTTTCTTTAGACACTGTCGTTCAGATGTTTGATCTGCTTTGATCTGTAAATCTTTCTGAATGTGAATAAAGTGAATAAGTAATATACTTGCTCCACACTTTATATATAGAACCAAATTATGGCTTCAGTGAGATATAAATCATACCGAACCTAAATAGTTCAAATATTTAATGTTCATTATTATCATTATTGGTAGTTATTTTTAATATTACTGATATTGTGAACTCTAATAGTATTAGTATTATTAGTATTAGCCAGACTGTCTAATAGAAGCTGAACTGAGCTCCACAGTTTAGAAGCAGAAGAGCTGAAAGAGTGTCTCCAGGTTCTCTGTATGTTACTGAAGGTGTTTGTACAGAACAGTGATCAACTCTACCCATTACAGTGATCAACTCTACCCATTACAGCGATCAACTCTGACCATTACAGTCATCAACTCTCACCATTACAGTGATCAACTCTGACCACTGCAGTGATCAACTCTACCCATTACAGCGATCAACTCTGACCACTACAGTGATCAACTCTATTACAGTGATCAACTCTATTACAGTGATCAACTCTATCCATTACAGTGATCAACTCTGACCATTACAGTGATCAACTCTGACCACTACAGTGATCAACTGTATTACAGTGATCAACCCAGACCATTACAGTGATCAACTCTAATCATTAGTGATCAACTGTATTACAGTGATCAACTCTGATCATAACAGTGATCAACTCTGATCATTACACTGATCAACTATGACCATTACAGCGTTTAACTCTGACCATTACAGTGATCAACTCTGACCATTACAGCGTTTAACTCTGACCATTACAGTGATCAACTCTGACCATTACAGTGATCAACTATGACCATTACAGTGATCAACTCTGACCATTACAGCGTTTAACTCTGACCATTACAGTGATCAACTCTGACCATTACAGTGATCGACTCTGACCACTACAGTGATCAACTCTGATCATTAGTGATCAACTCTGGCTATTACAGTGATCAACTCTGATCATTACAGTGATCAATTTTGACCATTACAGTGATCAACTCTGACTATTAAAGTGATAAACTCTGACCATTACAGTGATCAACTCTGACTACTACAGTGATCAACTCTATTACAGTGATCAACTCTGATCATAACAGTGATCAACTCTGACCATTACAGTGATTAACTCTAACTATTACAGTTATCAACTCTGACCATTATAGTAATCAACTCTGACCATTACAGTGATCAACTCTGACCATTACAGTGATCAACTCTGGCCATTACAGTGATCAACTCTGACCACTACAGTGATCAGCTCTGATCATTACATTGATCAACTCTGACCATAACAGTGATCAACTCTGACCATAACAGTGATTAACTCTGATCATTAGTAATCAATTGACCATTACAGTGATCAACTCTGATCATTAGTGATCAACTCTGACCATTACAGTGATCAACTCTGACCATTACATTGATCAAATCTGAGCACTACAGTGATCAACCCTGACCATTATAGTGATCAACTCTGATCATTAGTAATCAACTGACCATTACAGTGATCAACTCTGATCATTAGTGATCAACTCTGACCACTGCAGTGATCAACTCTGACCATTACAGTGATCAACTCTGACCAATACAGTGATCAACTCTGACCATTACAGTGATCAACCCTGACTAATACAGTGATCAACTCTGACTATTACAGTGATCAACTCTGACCATTACAGTGATCAACTCTGATCATTACAGTGATCAACTCCGACCATAACAGTGATCAACTCTGACCATTACAGTGATCAACTCTGATCATTAGTGATCAACTCTGATCATTAGTGATCAACTCTGATCATTACAGTGATCAACTCTGACCACTGCAGTGATCAACTCTGACCATTACAGTGATCAACTCTGATCATTACAGTGATCAACTCTGACCACTACAGTGATCAACTCCGATCATTACAGTGATTAACTCTGATCATTACATTGATCAACTCTGACCATTACAGCGATCAACTCTGACCATTACAGTGATCAACACTGACCACTACAGTGATCAACTCTGACCACTACAGTGATCAACTCTGACCATTACAGTGATCAACTCTGACCATTACAGTCATCAACCCTGACTATTACAGTGATCAACTCTGACCATTACAGTGATCAACTCTGACCATTACAGTGATCAACTCTGATCATTACAGTGATCAACTCTGACCATAACAGTGATCAACTCTGACCATTACAGTGATCAACTCTGATCATTAGTGATCAACTCTGACCACTGCAGTGATCAACTCTGACCATTACAGTGATCAACTCTGACCATTACAGTGATCAACACTGACCACTACAGTGATCAACTCTGACCATTACAGCGATCAATTCTGACCATTACAGTGATCAACTCTGACCATTACAGTGATCAACTCTGACTATTACAGTGATAATCTCTGACCATTAGTGATCACCTCTGACCATTACAGTAATCAACTCCGACCACTACAGTGATCAACTCTGACCATTACAGTGATCAACTCTGACCATTACAGTGATCAACTCTGACCATTACAGTGATCAACACTGACCATTACAGCGATCAATTCTGACTATTACAGTGATTAACTCTGACTATTACAGTGATCAACTCTGACCATTACAGTGATCAACTCTGACTATTACAGTGATCAACTCTGACCATTACAGTGATCAACTCTGACCATTACAGTGATCAACTCTGACCATTACAGTCATCAACTCTGACTATTACAGTGATCAACTCTGACCATTACAGTGATCAACTCTGACTATTACAGTGATCAACTCTGACCATTACAGTGATCAACTCTGACTATTACAGTGATCAGCTCCGACCACAACAGTGATCAATTCTGACCATTACAGTGATCAACTCTGATCATTACAGTGATCAACTCTGACTACTACAGTCATCAACTCTGAGCACTACAGTGATCAACCCTGACCATTATAGTGATCAACTCTGACCACTACAGTGATCAACTCTGACCATTACAGTGATCAACTCTGACCATTACAGTCATCAACTCTGACTATTACAGTCATCAACTCTGACCATTACAGTCATCAACTCTGACCATTACAGAGATCAACTCTGACCATTACAGTGATCAACTCTGACCATTACAGTGATCAACTCTGATCATAACAGTGATCAACTCTGACCATTACAGTGATCAACTCTGATCATTAGTGATCAACTCTGACCACTGCAATGATCAACTCTGACCATTACAGTGATCAACTCTGGCCATTACAGTGATCAACTATGACCATTACAGTGATCAACTCTGACCATTACAGCGTTTAACTCTGACCATTATAGTGATCAACTCTGACCATTACAGTGATCGACTCTGACCACTACAGTGATCAACTCTGATCATTAGTGATCAACTCTGGCTATTACAGTGATCAACTCTGATCATTACAGTGATCAATTTTGACCATTACAGTGATCAACTCTGACTATTAAAGTGATAAACTCTGACCATTACAGTGATCAACTCTGACTACTACAGTGATCAACTGTATTACAGTGATCAACTCTGATCATAACAGTGATCAACTCTGACCATTACAGTGATTAACTCTAACTATTACAGTTATCAACTCTGACCATTATAGTAATCAACTCTGACCATTACAGTGATCAACTCTGACCATTACAGTGATCAACACTGATCATTACAGTGATCAACTCTGACCACTGCAGTGATCAACTCTGACCATTACAGTGATCAACTCTGGCCATTACAGTGATCAACTCTGACCATTACAGTGATCAACTCTGACCATTACAGTGATCAACACTGACCATTACAGCGATCAATTCTGACTATTACAGTGATTAACTCTGACCATTACAGTGATCAACTCTGACTATTACAGTGATCAACTCTGACCATTACAGTGATCAACTCTGACTATTACAGTGATCAGCTCCGACCACAACAGTGATCAATTCTGACCATTACAGTGATCAACTCTGATCATTACAGTGATCAACTCTGACTACTACAGTCATCAACTCTGAGCACTACAGTGATCAACCCTGACCATTATAGTGATCAACTCTGACCATTACAGTGATCAACTCTGACCATTACAGTGATCAACCCTGACTAATACAGTGATCAACTCTGACCATTACAGTCATCAACTCTGACCATTACAGTCATCAACTCTGACCATTACAGAGATCAACTCTGACCATTACAGTGATCAACTCTGACCATTACAGTGATCAACTCTGATCATAACAGTGATCAACTCTGACCATTACAGTGATCAACTCTGATCATTAGTGATCAACTCTGACCACTGCAATGATCAACTCTGACCATTACAGTGATCAACTCTGGCCATTACAGTGATCAACTATGACCATTACAGTGATCAACTCTGACCATTACAGCGTTTAACTCTGACCATTACAGTGATCAACTCTGACCATTACAGTGATCGACTCTGACCACTACAGTGATCAACTCTGATCATTAGTGATCAACTCTGGCTATTAAAGTGATAAACTCTGACCATTACAGTGATCAACTCTGACTACTACAGTGATCAACTCTATTACAGTGATCAACTCTGATCATAACAGTGATCAACTCTGACCATTACAGTGATCAACTCTAACTATTACAGTTATCAACTCTGACCATTATAGTAATCAACTCTGACCATTACAGTGATCAACTCTGACCATTACAGTGATCAACACTGATCATTACAGTGATCAACTCTGACCACTGCAGTGATCAACTCTGACCATTACAGTGATCAACTCTGGCCATTACAGTGATCAACTCTGACCACTACAGTGATCAGCTCTGATCATTACATTGATCAACTCTGACCATAACAGTGATCAACTCTGACCATTACAGTGATCAACACTGAGCACTACAGTGATCAACTCTGACCATTACAGCGATCAATTCTGACCATTACAGTGATCAACTCTGACCATTACAGTGATCAACTCTGACTATTACAGTGATAATCTCTGACCATTAGTGATCACCTCTGACCATTACAGTAATCAACTCCGACCACTACAGTGTTCAACTCTGACCATTACAGCGATCAATTCTGACCATTACAGTGATCAACTCTGACCACTACAGTGATCAACTCTGACTATTACAGTGATCAACTCTGACCATTACAGTGATCAACTCCGACCACTACAGAGATCAACTCTGACCATTACAGTGATCAACTCTGACCACAACAGTGATCAATTCTGACCATTACAGTGATCAACTCTGATCATTACAGTAATCAACTCTGACTATTACAGTGATCAACTCTGACCACTACAGTGATCAACTCTGACTAATTACAGTGATCAACTCTGACCATTAGTGATCAACTCTGACCATTACAGTGATCAACTCCGACCATTACAGTGATCAACTCTGACTAATTACAGTGATCAACTCTGACTAATTACAGTGATCAACTCTGACCATTACACTGATCAACTACGACCATAACAGTGATCACCTCTGACTATTAATGTTCAACTCTGACTATTACAGTGATCAACTCTGACCATTACAGCGATCAATTCTGACCATTACAGTGATCAACTCTGACCATTACAGTGATCAACTCTGACTATTACAGTGATAATCTCTGACCATTAGTGATCACCTCTGACCATTACAGTAATCAACTCCGACCACTACAGTGATCAACTCTGACCATTACAGCGATCAATTCTGACCATTACAGTGATCAACTCTGACCACTACAGTGATCAACTCTGACTATTACAGTGATCAACTCTGACCATTACAGTGATCAACTCCGACCACTACAGAGATCAACTCTGACCATTACAGTGATCAACTCTGACCACAACAGTGATCAATTCTGACCATTACAGTGATCAACTCTGATCATTACAGTAATCAACTCTGACTATTACAGTGATCAACTCTGACCACTACAGTGATCAACTCTGACTAATTACAGTGATCAACTCTGACCATTAGTGATCAACTCTGACCATTACAGTGATCAACTCCGACCATTACAGTGATCAACTCTGACTAATTACAGTGATCAACTCTGACTAATTACAGTGATCAACTCTGACCATTACACTGATCAACTACGACCATAACAGTGATCACCTCTGACTATTAATGTTCAACTCTGACTATTACAGTGATCAACTCTGATCATTACAGTGATCAACTCTGACTATTACAGTGATCAACTCTGATCATTACAGAGATCAACTCTGACTATTACAGTGATCAACTCTCTGTGGCTCTGAGTCTGAGGAGCTGAACTGTAGTGAATGTGTATCAGATTATAAGAAGCTACTTTACTGACTGTGTTTATGTGAAACAGAGCTCAGAGTCTGAGATCTCTCTCAGGTTCCTACTTCAAGTTTGGTATTTGGAACTAACGAACCGAGTCTGTCATAAAGCAGCTTCTCCGGGTTTTTGTATAAAGTTTTACCTTTTCTTAATTCAGTTGCAGAAACACGTTTCCTGATGATTCCTATCTGCTATAGATAACAAGCACAAAGAGAATAGCAAAGGCCCCAAAACAGAACCCTGTGGGACTCACAGATTTCCCAGAGAAACCTGAGAACTGTCTATTCTTCAAATATGATTTAAACTGATTTAAATTTGTACCATGGCAGATTAAGATCCAGTAACATAATATTATTATTATTATTATTATTATTATTATTATGAATAATAATAATAATAATAATAATATGGTTTATGGTGACACATAGAAGACGTACACGTTTTACAATGATTAAAAACATTTTTTTATTAAAAAAAGAGAAAAAAATCAACAGATGAACTTCAAAAAAAGAGTAAAACCAAGAAAGATCTTTTTTTTTCAACAAATAAAAAACAAGAGTAACAGAAAAATCAGCAACTGTGGCACAGGAAGACAAACTCGCCGGCTAGCTACACCGGCTAACGTCCTAACAAAAGAAAAAAAAAACAAAAACCAAGATATCAAAACTCCTGAATCTCCTCCACGTCCGGCAAACTGTACAAAATGAGTTGTTTATAAATAAGGAACATGTCAGGAAGCAGTTCAAGAGACGAGCCGAGCCTCTGCTCAACTGCGGGGCGCGAGCGGCAAGCCAAACCCGGCGAACTCCGAGTTCATGGACGGCTATCGAGGCGATCGAGGGAAAGCTTTTCATCTCCCAACCCAATACAACTAAGTTGAAGAGACTTGAGATTTTTTTTTCACGCTACGAAAATATATCGATTCGAGATTTCACAGAAATTGCATATTTGTATACATAAACAAAACATCATGTTAGCGCTGCATATTAATACTAACATGTCATCAGACTATTGCTTACAGCTAGTTTTAATATGGAAACGATTTCTATGGTCAACAAAACACGAACGCAAATCTTAACAACCACTACATCCTCTACTTTACAGGGTGAGTAACTTAAGGCATGTTGTATTTTACACGCACGCATCTATGTACAGTATACCTCGCTAACCAAGGTCAGAGTACGCTAGTACATACAGATTAGACTTTGAGCACTAGGTGTTATAGTCTTGAGTCATATACATTTACCCTTCTTAATTCTTCGAGGCACATTTGCAAACTCGGAACTCCGCAGGTTTGAACTCTGCCGGGATTTCAATCTGCCGTTGGCGCAGTCGGCGTGGCTTTGGTCTGATGAACTGCTCAAACAGCCCGTTATAGCAGCCTAACGTTTTGAAACTATGAAATGAGCTGAAAGAGGCAAAAACATAAGTTGATGACAAGAAAAACCCAAAATATTCAATAATATCAATATAGATCAAAGCTGAAGTGGAATTCCACCCACTGTTAGATGTAAACCAAGTCATTCAGGATGGTCTTAGAATGAGAGCTGTTCACAGTGGTGGTGAATGGAACCAGACGTCCACCTCTAAAAGCTTCCTGACTGAGAATGGTACCTTGGATGATAGATCTTGGTCTAAAACATTCTATCCATTCATCATTTTCCGCTTTATCTCGCTAGTCGGGTTCACTTCTATAGATAACACGTACGAAGAGAATAGCAAAGGCCCTAAAACTGAACCCTGTGGGACAACTGATTTTCCAGAGAACCCGGAGGGGTGTCTAGTCTTTAAACATGATTTAAACTATTCTTAATCTGTAATCTAGAGCCAACCTCAACGTCATCGGGTCAAGGCGGGGTACACCATGGACAGGTCACTGGTCCATCACATGGCCAACACACACTCACACCTACGGTCAGTTTAGAGTGAGGATCCTAACATGCATGTGTTTGAACTGTGGAAGGAAACCGGAGTACCCGGAGGAACCCACTCAAACACAGAGAGACCATACACACTCCACACAGAACCACCCGGACCGGGAATCCAACCCAGATCATCTTACTGTGAGGAGACAGTGCTGACCACTACACCACCGTACTGACCACTACACCACCATACTAACCACTACACCACCATACTGACCACTACACCACCATACTGACCACTACACCACCATACTGACCACTACACCACCATACTAACCACTACACCACCATACTGACCACTACACCACCATACCGACCACTACACCACCATACTAACCACTACACCACCATACTAACCACTACACCACTATACTAACCACTAAACCACCATACTAACCACTACACCATCATACTAACCACTACACCACCATACTAACCACTACACCACCATACTAACCACTACACCACCATACTAACCACTACACCACCATACTAACCACTACACCACCATACTAACCACTACACCACCATACTGACCACTACACCACCATACTAACCACTACACCACCATACTAACCACTACACCACCATACTAACCACTACACCACCATACTAACCACTACACCACCATACTAACCACTACACCACCATACTGACCACTACACCATCATACTGACCACTACACCACCATACTAACCACTACACCACCATACTAACCACTACACCACCGTACTAACCACTACACCACCGTACTAACCACTACACCACCATACTAACCACTACACCACCATACTAACCACTACACCACCATACTAACCACTACACCACTATACTAACCACTACACCACCTTACTAACCACTACACCACCATACTAACCACTACACCACCGTACTAACCACTACACCACCGTACTAACCACTACACCACCGTACTAACCACTACACCACCATACTAACCACTACACCACCATACTAACCACTACACCACCGTACTAACCACTACACCACCATACTAACCACTACACCACCATACTAACCACTACACCACTGTACTAACCACTACACCATCATACTAACCACTACACCACCATACTAAAAACTACACCACCATACTGACCACTACACCACCTTACTAACCACTACACCACCTTACTAACCACTACACCACCATACTAACCACTACACCACCATACTGACCACTACACCACCATACTGACCACTACACCACCATACTAACCACTACACCACCGTACTAACCACTACACCACCATACTAACAACTACACCACCGTACTAACCACTACACCACCATACTAACCACTACACCACCATACTAACCACTACACCACCGTACTAACCACTACACCACCGTACTAACCACTACACCACCGTACTAACCACTACACCACCGTACTAACCACTACACCACCATACTAACCACTACACCACCGTACTAACCACTACACCACCGTACTAACCACTACACCACCATACTAACCACCACACCACCGTACTAACCACTACACCACCGTACTAACCACTACACCACCGTACTAACCACTACACCACCGTACTAACCACTACACCAACATACTAACCACTACACCACCATACTAACCACTACACCACCGTACTAACCACTACACCACCATACTAACCACTACACCACCATACTAACCACTACACCACCATACTAACCACTACACCACCATACTAACTACTACACCACCATACTAACACTACACCACCGTGTAGTATAGAAGCTAAGATCAATTTCCAGAACAGACAGACCCCCGACTCTACATCAGCTATAGTTTCAGATAACCCACACACTTCAGTCTCTCAGCTGCGGCTTTAAAATAAATAGAAAGAAGTCTGAAAGCAACACTGTAGTGTAACAACTCGTCATTTCATAGTTTCAAAACTATATTTCATGTTTTTTTTTGGATCTGTAGTGATACGTTTTCATCCGCGTTCTATAAGAACCCAAATTTCTTCCTTCATGAGGTGAACTGCATGTTTAAACCTGTGAAATATGTTTCGTATAGTATCTACAGAGAGTTTAAACAATTACATCACACGGACAAGCACAGGAAAACTAAAGTGAGAGATGGAGAGAAGTTCAGAGAAGAAAGAAGAGAACCACCAATATGAAAGCAGCTTACGAAAAAAAAGAAAAGAGAATCATAGTGTTACGGTCTGCCAAAAGCATCACAGAACATACTCATCTTACAATGATCTCAACAGTGAATTATGAGGGGAAACTCCATCAAATTGTTCAAAATTGCTGCATAATTAGATGCCTGTAGTTGTTTACAGTGGTGGTGAATGGAACCAGACGTCCACCTCTAACAGTTCCCTCATGTTCCCATCATCAGCTTTCATATAAACATACAGATGATGCGTGTAGGTTCACTGGTGGGTTTGATAGTCAATACAATGTAAGTAAATAGAAAACCCCATTTGTGTTGTAGACCTCTGGTTACCACCACTACCACTGTAAACAACATCTGAACCATCTCACACCAGACACACTCTGAAAATCTCTGTTTACACGCCAAACACTAGATTATGCAGACATTTTGGTGGAGTTCCCCTTCACAACCATCATTTACTGACTCTATTAACCTTCCAGCGCTCTTCACACAGATGTGTGCCTGAATCGGCGTATTGCTTTCTAGTGAATGGCTTCCTCGTCTTTGGTAACAGAGATAAATTAAACGTGTGTCTGCACTTAAAAGCTCCAGAGAAGAGAAGAACTCCCTCAAGAACCTTTCAACCGTTGATATTTAATTTCTTTAAACCGTATGTCCGAGCTGAGGACCCACTGTGATCTTCGTTTGAACCAGACGGCCAGCGTTTATATTCACACACAGCGACGCGAAGGCCTCGCTGTAACTCAGAAGACGCTGGCGCGGATCGTGGCCCTTGGTGTGTTAGAGAATAAGCCCTTGGGTCTTGTTCAGAGGTCTGTATAATCGTAGTATGAGGTGGAATTCTAGAATTTTGGGGGAATTTTAAAAGTCAGAGTCCACATTTCACTGATTCATTTCCTGTCAGAACGGCCTTCGAGTACTGGGAGCTGCACTGACTCTACTGCTCGGCGACCATGCTTTGAGCGACAGGTGAGTAGCTGATGATTTCGGGGTCTATGTTATTACAAGTCCTATGCATTCGCCTGATGTAGCTGATGATGTATACTCAATAGCGATTTATGTTCTGGTTAAAAACCATGATATCCTCCGTGTCTGGAGATGTTTGGTGTAGAGCTGATAGTCCCTCAGACCCAATCAGGGTAAAGTATGTACGGTCAGGTAAGCTAACGTGTAGCCTTGAGCATCAAGGAATAGAGAGGTCAGGCAATACATCGGCCTGGAGCTCATTGGCTGAGGGCCCCAGCTTTAACTGGGCAGGAACGAGTTCTGAGATGGTCTAGCAATTAAAGGCGGAAGCTTAGAGTCTGTCTGGCTTTACACATGATGCTCTGTTATTGTCGGAGGTGCACATCATGATCTACTGAGCTGTGGAGGTTCTAATGTTTCTCTGATCTAACCAGCTTCAAAGCTCAGATATTGATTGTTAAAAACTCCAGTTTCCCTGAAGACTCGAGATCCAGAGCTTGCTGGAATGGGCACGTCCAGATCTACCGACCTGTCCAGTTTGGTGGTCACAGATATTTAAAGCTGCTCTCCAAAGCATTTGCTTCTCCTGCAGCGATATTTACGATGGAATCAAGCTACAGTTACTGATTTTTCAGGAGATGTAGGAGATATATCAGACACAAGTAGAAACATGGTTTTCCAAAAGTTTCCAAACCTGATTTTTGCGAAGTGCGGACCACTAAGGCAGGGCAAGGAGGGGGAACCCTAAGAAACTTGGGGCTGGAGTTCTGGGTGGCTTCTGCTGCTGGGTTTTGAAGCCAAACCCCCCCCACCCTTTGCCGAGCTGGAGGAGCTGGGGAGGTGGTGGGGAGCAAATTTCGTCACGAGAAGGTGAGGGCAGAGGAGTGGTTTATATAGAGCGTGTGATGATGGAAAGGAGGAGTTTGGGCGTGATCCTTCTCCCAAACTTAAGTTATTTCATCACTTCATTTAAACTACAGAAAACAAGGCTCCTAACAACCACCTGGAAGACCTGGACCCACCAAAGCGACTGTTGTACACTGATGGACCTTTTCAACAGGAAATAAATCAATGAAGCTCAGTCTCTGAGGTATGGTCTATTCTCGAAGACGACGGTCAGCAGTGCGGGAAGACGGGAGCGAAGTGAAGGAAAGTTTCTGGGTGGCGTAAAAGCATGCAAACCCCACGTACTCAGCGGCAGAAGAAAGAAGTAACACTGCGCTAGAAGTTTCTTTTCAATACCTACAAGATCCTCATCGTCTAGCAGAAACAGAGAGAACGAGAGACGTTCTGCCCGAACATGACATCACAGCAGCAAACTGGAAGAGCGAAGAAACAACATATCGATAAAAATCACCAGAAGACGAAACGAAAACAAAGCAAAAACAGCAGCACTGCAGAAAAACCCAGCTCCAACACTCCTGTCCCTTCACACCATCTCTCATCCCAACCACCTCCACGCCTCAGTCTCTTTCCTCCTAACCAACGAGCCCAGCACCAAAACCTTGGTAACGTCACCTGAGGAGGCCTGACAAGCTGCCGTCACACGCGCCCTGCTATAACACTATGGTAGTACAGGACAGGTGAGGTGAAGGTCGCTCTCAGGACCTTCTAGAAGGTATCCGGGGCGACTGCTCAGCTAACACCACTTAAAGTCACTTCTTCAGGCAAACTAGTCACAGTGCAACTGGAGGAGAAGCCAGGAGAGGAAGGAGCTCGTTAGGCCCGCCGGCAAACGCCAAACATGATCGATCTGACGGTGAAAATGGTGCATTATTGATAAATCAATATATATATATATATATATATATATATATATATATATATATATATATATATAATATATCATCGCTGTCCAATCTTCAAAATCACTTTACAAAACTTTACAAGAGAGACCAAAAACTGTCTTTACTTTCAATGTAAGCCAGAATTTTTGGATTTGGATTTTGGAGCATTTCTATTGGTCCGTTCATCATAATAATTGGGAAACAACGTAAACAAAAGCTGATTTGTTTAAATGATGTAGAAAAATAAAAATCAACAATCAATGGTGTGAGTGGATCAGACACTATAGTTTGGTGTTAAACTCCAGCAGCACTGCTGTTTATAGTTATAATAGGTAGTATTGATGCTTGTTCACAGTGGTGGTGAATGGAACCAGACGTCCACCTCTAAAAGCTCCCTCTCAGAAACGCCCACAGACACACACACTAGTGAACACACACACTAGGGGGCAGTGAAACATCCACGTACACACACACTAGTGAACAGAACACACGCTGGGGGGCAGTGAAACACCCACATACACACACACTAGTGAACACACACACTAGGGGTCAGTGAAACACCCACATGTACACACACACTAGTGAACAGAACACACACACTAGGGGCAGTGAAACACCCACAAACCCCCACACCAGTGAACACACACACTAAAGGTGCTTAATGCCCCCTAGTGTTTGTAACACTAGTGAACATGCTTACACTAGAGGGCAGTGAGAACATGTGCCCAAAGTGTTGAGTAGCCATATCCACAATACCCGGGGGGCAGTTGGGGGTGAGGTGTCTTGGTTCAGGGGATCAAACTAACAACCTTCTGGTCACAAGGCTGGTTCCCCAACATCCAGTACACGACTACACACGAGAACATCAACATTCATATAAACTCTATGTAGCTTCACTGGTGGGCTTCATAGTAAATACAATGTGTAGATTAGTGTAGATGTGTAGACAAGGAGACCCCTGGTTACCATCACCACCACTGTAAACATCATCACCATGAAGTTTAGATTTATAATAAAATTCCAACTTTATTCTTATAGCTCAAATCAACCTAAAGTATAAACAGCTGAAGGAAAATATTTTATTTTATTTTATTATTTAAGAAAAATTTATATTTCTATATACAGAAAAGTCAAAATTTTCTAGTGAAATGTTCAGAATTCTCTATACAGAAACATATGAAACGAGCTCACTCCCCACTTTACCCTCCAACACTTGCACTCTGAATAGATACCCTGAAGATCTGGTGTCAGAGGCGCTTCTAACTAGCAATTCTACATCACTGTGAACTAAAACAGACCAAATTCTCACAAATAAATAATAATTATGATTGTCGTTTGCACTTATTTTAAAAAAAGGAAATAAATAAACTGCAGAAATTAGACTAATCTGATATAATCAGGCTCTTCTCGCTGGCGTGAGATGAAGAAGTGGCTATAAATGGTTTTCTCCTGACATCCGGTGAAACGCATCAAACTCCAACGAGCACGAACAGGGCGCGCTGGTCGCGTCCGAATCTGTACAGAAACATCTCACGGCTGCTGATCACAAACGAAACGAAAGAGCAAAACGGAAAACGAAAGTTTGCATATTTTACAAAACAAACAAAAGAGAGAGAAAAACAACAAAGACACACCGTGCTGGAACTTTCTCTTCGCCTCAGCTCCGTCGCTCCTCCTCAAAACCTTTCTTAAAGAATCAGAATTCTCTGCTACGTGCACAGAGGTGACACACTGTGTCTTTTCTTTACCCTTTCACTAATATCGTTGTTGTTTTTAGTTTTTTTCTGGTTTTAATATCAAAATAGATCAAAGCTCCTTCTCTAAAATCCCCCACCTTTGGTTGAGCGACTCACGGAGAGCCAAGCGACAGATGAGTGATGTCCTTTTTCAAAATCTTTCTATTCTACAAAAAGAGACACGTGTTCCGTTTTCGTTATCGGCGTGTGTCTCTGGTACTGCGCATCAGTGGATCCTCAATGCCTCCCGCAGAGATTCCTGTCATCCACGCAACAGGTACCAATCACTCCTCGTCCTGGAAGAGAGGAGGAAACGAGTTGAGACACTTCAGCACTTCTGTGATATTAGTCTAAATTTAAACTGACGATTACAGAGTACAGACGAGTACAGCAGCTCACATCCTGCACTCGTCTATTAAACTCCTTTTATACACTGAACCGGTTCAATGTCAGAGCTGAAACACTTTCAGGACTTTTAACTGACCTCAGACTTTAGACTAAAATCCTTTAGTTGCTGAATCTAATTATCTTAATTATGTTCATTTTATTAAAACTAAAGATTGAACATTCCACTCTGTCACCACCAAAACAATTATAAGACTAATCTTTATCTAGTATTTTGGTAATGACAAAAATTTTGAGCTCACTTTGAGCAGAACTCAAAGTCTCGCCAGTACATATCTAAGCCAGCAAACACAGATTTAAACAACTGTGCACATATAAAATCATCACATCTTTCTTTATAACCCAAAAATTAAAAAATACATGTTTCGGTAGTGACAGCTGTAGCTAATTTTGAGCAGAACTCAAACTCTCGCCAGTACATGACTAGCAAACACAGATTTAAACAGTTACACATACATACAATCATCACAATGTTCATTAAAGACCCAAAAAGCTGAAAATAAATGTTTCGGTAATGACAGCTGTAGCTAATTTTGAACAGAACTCAAACTCTTACCAGTATATAACTAGCAAACACAGTGTTAAAAAGGTAAACAGCAAATAATATCATCATGATTTTCATCATAACCCATACTTTTTAAAACGCGTGTTTCGGTAGTGACAGTTGCAGCTCATTTTAGGAACACATGGCTAGTAAACACAGCGTTCAGCACACCATTATCAGTACTTTCTACTCCTTACATTTACACTCCATTATCAGTACTTTCTACTCCTTACATTTACACTCCATTATCAGTACTTTCTACTCTTTACATTTACACTCCATTATCAGTACTTTCTACTCCTTACATTTACACTCCATTATCAGTACTTTCTACTCCTTACATTTACACTCCATTATCTGTACATTCTACTCCTTACATTTACACTCCATTATCTGTACTTTCTACTCCTTACATTTACACTCCATTATCAGTACTTTCTACTCCTTACATTTACACTCCACTATCAGTACTTTCTACTCCTTACATTTACACTCCATTATCAGCACTTTCTACTCCTTACATTTACACTTCATTATCAGTACTTTCTACTCCTTACATTTACACTCCACTATCAGTACTTTCTACTCCTTACATTTACACTCCATTATCAGCACTTTCTACTCCTTACATTTACATTCCATTATCAGTATTTTCTACTCCTTACATTTACACTCCATTATCAGTACTTTCTACTCCTTACATTTACATTCCATTATCAGTATTTTCTACTCCTTACATTTACATTCCATTATCAGTATGTTCTACTCCTTACATTTACACTCCATTATCAGTATTTTCTACTCCTTACATTTACACTCTATTATCAGTACTTTCTACTCCTTACATTTACACTCCATTATCTGTACTTTCTACTCCTTACATTTACATTCCCTTATCAGTATTTTCTACTCCTTACATTTACATTCCCTTATCAGTATTTTCTACTCCTTACATTTACATTCCATTATCAGTATTTTCTACTCTTTACATTTACATTCCATTATCAGTATTTTCTACTCCTTACATTTACACTCCATTATCAGTACTTTTTACTCCTTACATTTACACTCCATTATCAGTACTTTCTACTCCTTACATTTACACTCCATTATCAGTATTTTCTACTCCTTACATTTACACTCCATTATCAGTACTTTTTACTCCTTACATTTACACTCCATTATCAGTATTTTCTACTCCTTACATTTACACTCCATTATCAGTACTTTCTACTCCTTACATTTACATTCCATTATCAGTACTTTCTACTCCTTACATTTACATTCCATTATCAGTACTTTCTACTCCTTACATTTACACTCCATTATCTGTACTTTCTACTCCTTACATTTACACTTCATTATCAGAACTTTCTACTCCTTACATTTACACTCCATTATCTGTACTTTCTACTCCTTACATTTACACTCCATTATCTGTACTTTCTACTCCTTACATTTACACTCCATTATCTGTACTTTCTACTCCTTACATTTACACTCCATTATCTGTACTTTCTACTCCTTACATTTACACTCCATTATCTGTACTTTCTACTCCTTACATTTACACTCTATTATCAGTACTTTCTACTCCTTACATTTACGCTCCATTATCTGTACTTTCTACTCCTTACATTTACACTTCATTATCAGTACTTTCTACTCCTTACATTTACATTCCATTATCAGTACTTTCTACTCCTTACATTTACACTCCATTATCAGTACTTTCTACTCCTTACATTTACACTCCATTATCAGTACTTTCTACTACTTACATTTACACTCCATTATCTGTACTTTCTACTCCTTACATTTACACTTCATTATCAGAACTTTCTACTCCTTACATTTACACTCCTTTATTAGTACTTTCTACTCCTTAAATTTACACTCCATTATCTGTACTTTCTACTCCTTACATTTACATTCCATTAACTGTAATTTGTACTCCTTACATTTACACTCCATTATCTGTACTTTCTACTCCTTACATTTACACTAAATTATCAGTATTTCTACTCCACACATTTACACTCCTTCATCAGTACTTTCTACTCCTTACATTTACACTCCATTATCTGTACTTTCAACTCCTTACATTTACACTACATTATCAGTACTTTCTACTCCTTACATTTACACTCCATTATCTGTACTTTCTACTCCTCACATTTACACTCCTTTATCAGTACTTTCTACTCCTTACATTTACACTCCTTTATCAGTACTTTCTACTACTTACATGTTAAACATAGTCTTGTTACTCCTGTTTCATTTCAGTTTGTTTTCTTTCATGTACATTTACATTCCAGTAAAGATTATTGATAACATGTCTTTGAAGTTTGACTTCATTACAATACTTATAGACAACTAGTCATCATATCTTCATATCATATGTTCCATGGGCGTATATGAGCTGAAACAGGAAGCTTAGCGCATCCCAAACTTACACACACATTACATTACATTAACATTTTAATATAACATTATAGTCATTATGGCTTTTAGAAGAATGGGGTTTTTGGGGAGGTGGGCTAGGGCACTATAGACCCCTGTGGTGCAGCCTAAGGTTTTGTTCTTAATAGCTTTTTTCCTTACATTACTTTTACTTTTATACTTTAAGTAGTTCTGAAAGCAGTACTTTTACACTTTTACTGGAGTAAAAAGCTTCAGTTGATACTTCAACTTCTACAGAAGTATTTTTTATTTTTGTATCTATACTAATACCTGAGTAATGAATGTGAATATTTTTAACACCTTTGATTACAACCCCAAAAAGTCAAAAAGAAATGCATCAGTAGTGACAGCTGTGGATAATTTTGGCAAGAACTCAAACTTTATGCATTGCATGACTAGCAAACACGATGTTAAACAGTTCAACAGCAAATAACATCATCACATTTTTCCTTAAAACCCAAACAAGTTGAAACTGGCCAGTATATGACTAGAAAACAGATTTAGAAAACAGCTGTACGCAAATAAAGTCACCACAATTTTTCATTACTACCCCAAAAATGTTGATAATAAATGTTTCGGTAGGGACAGTTTTAGCTTATTAAACTTAAAAAAACAGTAAACCCAGATTTTAACAATTGTTCACATTTTTCATCAAAATACAAAGAAGTTGAAAAGAAGTGTTTCGGTAGTGACGAGTGTTGTGCTGATTGTCGGTGTTGACACGTGTATGTTTATGTTCTACTATGATAGATGTACATGCTTCAATATAAACTTGACTTGAGAAATCAAACAGATCTCATAACGTTTTTAATATTATATTATGTTTATAATAATGTTTATTATTATTAAAATTGTAACTTTATGGTTCGGGACAGATGCCATGCGATATCATATAAACGATAACTGTATGTATATGTAGTTTATAACTGTCTCAGTTAACTATCACTTTCTCACCTCAGCTTCATTTGCTATGCTGGTAGGAGTAATTTGTATGTTCTGCAGTTGTTTCCATGGAAACCTGTTGTTGTTGTCCACTGTTTTCCTGCAATCAAACGTGAAGCACTTAGTCCAGCGAGCTGCAGACCGGCGGTCAGTACGAGAGGCTGCGTGTGCTGGGTGAAGGGCATGTCTTACCTCTACTGTGACACTAGAGGGAGGCACTGGGGTGAACTGGGGGATGTACGTCCCCTGCATAGCTGTGTTTGCAGGCATGTACTGTAAACAGCAAACAAACGTGTTTCTCATTAAACAGATTATTAACATCTGTGTTTTTAACATCATCTTTATCTGAAATATAACCCGCCACTGCCGTAGCTCTGAGGAGGAAAAGATTTATAAGAGAGAGAGAGAGAGAGAGAGAGAGATGTATACCGTGCCAGCGCTCCCCAGAGACAGGTGACTGAGCTGCTGGGTGAGGGGGCCCATCATAGAGGTGGGCTGGATGGACATGGTGTGGTCCATAGCCGGGGTCAAAACCGTCCCCTAAAGAGAGAGAGAGAGAGATGGAGAGAGAGACAGAACATCAGCATCATATTACAATCACTAGTGGTATGTATCAGTGATAGATATCTGGTGATAGACAGATATCGGTAATAGACAGATATTAGTGATAGACAGACATCAGTAATAGAGAGAAATCAGTAATAGAGAGATATCAGTGATAGACAGATATCAGTAATAGAAAGATATAAGCAGTAGACATATATCAGTAATTAAGAGATATCAGTAATAGAGAGATATCAGTGAGAGACAGATATCAGTAATAGACAGATATCAGTGATATACAGATATCAGTGATATATATATCAGTAATAGACAGATATCAGTAATAGACAGATATCAGTAAGAGAAAGATATGAGCAGTAGACATATATCAGTAAATGAGAGATGTCAGAAATAAACAGATATCAGGGGAAGACAGATATCAGTAATAGACAGATATCAGTAACAGACAGATATCAGTGATATACAGATATCAGTGATATACAGATATCAGTAATAGACAGACATCAGTGAGAGACAGATATCAGTAATAGACAGATATCAGAATTTGAGAGATATTAATGATAAACAAATATCAGTAATTGAGAGATATCAGTAATACACAGATATCAGTAATAGACAGATATCAGTAATTGAGAGATATCAGTGATAGACAGATATCAGTAATAGACAGATATCAGTAATAGACAGATATCAGTAATTGAGAGATATCAGTGATAGACAGATATCAGTAATAGACAGATATCAGTAATTGAGAGATATCAGTGATAGACAGATATCAGTGATAGATATCAGTAATGGAGAGATATCAGTGATAGACAGATATCAGTAATAGACAGATATCAGTAATTAAGGGATATCAGTAATAGACAGATATCAGTAATTAAGAGATATCAGTAATAGACAGATATCAGTAATTGAGAGATATCAGTGATAGACAAATATCAGTAATAAACAGATATCAGTAATTGAGAGATATTAGTGATAGACAGATATCAGTAATAGACAGATATCAGCAATTGAGAGATATCAGTGACAGGCAGATATCAGTAATAGACAGATATCAGTGATAGACAGATATCAGTTATAGACAGATATCAGTGATAGACAGATATCAGTAATTGAGAGATATCAGTGATAGACAGATATCAGTAATAGACAGATATCAGTATTTAAGAGATATCAGTAATAGATATCAGTAATTAAGAGATATCAGAAATAGACAGATATCAGAAATTAAGATATCAGTGATAGACAGATATCAGTAATAGACAGATATCAGAAATTAAGATATCAGTGATAGACAGATATCAGTAATAGACAGATATCAGTAATTGAGAGATATCAGTAATAGACAGATATCAGTAATTAAGAAATATCAGTGATAGACAGATATCAGTTATAGACAGATATCAGTAATTAAGAGATATCAGTGATAGACAGATATCAGTGATAGACAGACATCAGTGATAGACAGATATCAGTAATAGACAGATATCAGTAATTTAGAGATATCAGTAATAGACAGATATCAGTAATAAGATATATCAGTAATAGACAGATATCAGTAATTGAGAGATATCAGTAATAGACAGATACCAGTAATTAAGAAATATCAGTGATAGACAGATATCAGTTATAGACAGATATCAGTAATTAAGAGATATCAGTGATAGACAGATATCAGTGATAGACAGATACCAGTAATTTAGAGATATCAGTAATAGACAGATATCAGTAATTGAGAGATATCAGTAATTATACAGCACTTACTGTCGGCTGCATAAGGTACGACTGATGATGCATCCAGGAGGGACTGTGCACCTACAGAGAGAGACAGAGAGAGACAGAGAGAGAGAGACAGAGAGAGAGAGAGAGACAGAGAGAGAGAGACAGAAAGAGAGACAGAGAGAGAGACAGAGACAGAGAGAGACAGAGAGAGAGACAAAGAGAGAGAGAAATAGCCTGGATTAGTGTGCAACAGAAAACAGAGCTAATGAAATTACCCAGATAACCATATAGAAAATAAAGTAAAACAAATAAACTAATTCTTAAAGTTCACACAGAGCTTACACTGTAATGTATAACATATATACAGTACATGCGTATATACAGCACTGTAAAATAGTTTAAATCACCTGGAAACATTATTATATTTAAAAAGCTATTGTTTCCAGACAGGACGTTTTTATTTATTTATTTTTATTAACCCTTTCCAAGCTTCTCCTAAACAACCCAGTATTATTATCAGTTCTCATCTAATACCTGCTTTGACTGCTCAGTACTTCATTAAGATAAATCAAGATTTGCTGCTGAAGGAACTGAACACATTCATACAATGTCTGGGGCGTCCAGGAGAAATCTGGAACCTAACTTTGTTCTTCAAACTGGAGCTCAAGATCTGATCTACTTCTCTCACAATAACATATTCATGTTACTTTATATTGTATGTATGATTATTTACATCTGTTCTAATCAGATCTGCTGTTTTTACTGGTGATCAGACACTGATCAGATAAACACTTTTACTGGAGGAAAAGTTTATATATTAGAGTATTTTACTCACTAATACTCTTGAGTAGTATTAAAAGTATCAGTGTAAATACTCTGGCATGTACAAACACATGATATAGAAGTCGCTAAACTGGCTCTGCGAGACGAGACACCTGAAACAGCAGACGTCTGTCTGAGTGTAACAAAGACAGACAGATCATGTGACTGAAGGACAGAAGACACTTACACTACAGCCTATACTTTCTATACCTCCTTCTATACCATCAATCAATCAGTCTTTATCAGTAATATACGGAGAGTAGCCTTCGTTTTTTAACACAGCCGAGTATTTACATCTTAAAGCACTGAAACAAATATTAAAACCTGTTTTATTCCATCAAACTAACCTGAAATATGTTTTATTATACTCAAACAACATAAACAGTAAAAGGATTAAGAGAACAAAAATGATTTTATTAAGATTAGACCGTGACATTAATGTTAACATAATGTTATTAATGTTATTGTTAATGTTATTAATGTTATTGTTATTAATGTTAATGTAAGAGGCAACAAATATCTGCAGATACAGACCCATCACAATATAACATACAATTATATATATATATCGTACCAGATATCAAATTTAGTCTACTAATATCTAGTAAAGTACAGCAAATACTTGGGGTGGAAGAAAATATTGAATATTGAGTATTGTGTTATTATATTTTTGATGCTGCATCGATTCTTTAAAGCACAGTGTTGTTTATTAATGTAAACATTGGTTCAGACAGTGTTGTGTTTAAACGCTCAACCACTAGATGGCAGTGTTGTAATCCATTTTTTGTCATTAGAGTCTCCTACTCCAACGTAAACAAGTAATGCAGTGGTAGTAGTTTAGTATATTTCAGTTTGTTCAAAATGTTTACAGCCATTGACAAAAATAAATAAATAAATAAAAATACTGATCAAAAAGGTGCAGTCTGAAGTCTGAAGCTAACTTTGACTACATTTTTTAAGTCTTTTCCATTTAATTTGTGATATATGGTCTTAGCTTCCACAGTGCAGTCCTGAATAGTTTCTGCTGTATATACGTATCATACATATCGTATTACCAGGTTCTCCCCGACACACAGTCCTAATACATTAAATATCAGTCTGAAATTTCAGTCTATGTCTGTCTAACACCACATACACCTGATAAAGAGCACAGTGAGGGTAGATCCACTAAGTGCTGAGTGAGTACGATATTAAATATTATACAACAGCTTTAGGGGCGGGGGCATTAAGGGTGACCCTCATTTACAATCCAGCCAAGATACACAAATGTGAAAATGTATAAAAGGTAAATGAGAAATAAAACAAAATAAGAACATATTTAAACATAAAAAAATGAATTTAAGTAAAAACTAAAGTTGAGAAACAAAAACAGTATAATAGTAAGTATAAGTACAGTAAAATTCATAAACTATATATACTATATAGTTAATAGTTAATTTTTTTTTAAATACAATGATTGTTTTAGGAATGTCAAACCTCTAAGAAATTCAAACTCAAATTTGCCAAGTTGTCTTATCCAAAATAGAGCTACAAATACTAGTAACAACAATATTTATTATTATTATTATTATTATTATTATTATTATTATTATTTGGGACTTTTATTACGAGAGAGTTTACGTTTATGAATGATAATTTTTAATTATAACTAATGTATACGCCACTGTGTAAAACTCTAAAGCTCCTAAGCTGATAGATCAAAAGTCTTTATCTTATTAAAAAAACTAATAAAAGTCCCTGAGTAGCAATCTTGATTTAGCTTAATGAAGTACTGAGCAGTCAAAGCAGGTATTAGATGAGAACTGATAATAATACTGGGTTGTTTAGGAGAAGCTTGGAAAGAGTTAAATAAACACACTGACGTATGACGTTTAATATTTAATAATAAAGTGTAAAAGCTCTACTTACTCTATTAATACTGTTTAATATTTAATAATAAAGTGTAAAAGCACTACTTACTCTATCAATACTGTTTAATATTTAATAATAAAGTGTAAAAGCACTACTTACTCTATTAATACTGTTTAATATTTAATAATAAAGTGTAAAAGTACTACTTACTCTATAAATACTGTTTAATATTTAATAATAATGTGTAAAAGCACTACTTACTAGTGTGTGTGTGTGGGGGGGGGGGGTCAGATCCTTCTGTGTTCTAAATTATCTCTCTTGCACTGACCTGGTAGGACGGGACTTGTGAAGGCATGTATGGGGACAGAGAGGTCTGAGCAATCATTCTGTTCGGAGCGATACTGTAGGGAGATGAATAAAACCTGGAAATAAAAAAAAACAATAAAATCATAAAGAACCTTCCGCAATCTGAATAATTCATAGTGGATACTGAATAGTTTATAGTAGATACTGAATAATTCATAGTGGATACTGAATAATTCATATTACAAACTGAATAGTTTATAATATATACTGAATAATTCATAGTGGATACTGAATAATTCATAGTAGATACTGAATAATTCATAGTAGATACTGAGTAATTCATATTACAAACTGAAAAGTTTATAGTATATACTGAATAATTCATAGTGGATACTGAATAATTTATATTAAATTATTCATAGTGGATGGTGAATAATTTAAAGTAGATACTGAATAGTTTATAGTACTGAATAATTCATAGTAGATACTAAATAATTCATAGTAGACGCTGAATCATTTAACCCAGATACTGAATAATTCATAGTGAATATTAAATAATTCATAGTATATGCTGAATCATTTAAAGTAGATACTGAATAATTCATAGTGAATATTAAATAATTCATAGTATATGCTGAATCATTTAAAGTAGACACTGAATAATTCATAGTGGATACTGAATAGTAGTGGTTAACTGTAGTTAATGGTAGTTGTTAGTATTTAATTTATAATCAGTTTAATTAGCAGCAGTAACACTGTTGCAGTATTACTTTTGGCCAGCAGGTGTGCTGAGCTCACGCTGAGTCTCCTGCAGGTGGTGTGTATAGATCAGGTCAGCTATCAGGTCTGTGTGATTAATGCAGGAACACACAGACATAATGTGGGCGGATCAGAGGTCGTCCATAACCCCGTCAGCGGCGGGGACGACTGTGTACCGCGGTGTACGTTAACGAGGACACTGTCTCCGCCTGTAATACACTGTCAGAATGACTGAGAGCTCAGAGGTCTTCAGTCTGCTCGTGTGCACGCCGCGCCCCGTCTCTCCGCCGTACTCACCCGTTCTGTAGGGCTGTGGGGTCGTACGTCAGCGTCATTCCCCCCTGAGGACACACGAGAGCATTATCACTCACACAGCCAGAGGTCCCTGCATATGAAACCATAACTGAACGCCAGGAACACCCACATACAGGCACAACACCATACAGGCACATTCAGGAGCATTCAAAGGGGAAGTCCACCCTAAAAATGTGTAAAGTACTACTGATAATTCATTCAGCACAAACCCATCTCACCACAGAGACCAACTGCAGCACCTTAGAGTTAAACAGGATTTTGGGTGGAATTCCCCTTTATATGGTAGAGCAGCTGCAGAGCCAGAACGCCGAACAGAGCGTCTGAGTTACCGTGTCGGTGTCTCTCGCCCAGGGCCGGCCGTTCTGCAGGTACTTGCTCTGATTCTGCCGCTTCTTTTGTCCGCCGTCAGCGAACTTGCATAACAAGGGTTCTGTCGGCACTGAAACCGAGACGGAGACAAACGCAAGACCATCACACCACACGACCTCTAACGCCTCTAACAATATACAATCATTACTAGTCTTTATTATTAACGTGAGTCTGTTTACATGCAGTGAATATCTGACATTTCAAAAAGAGATAAGGGACAAAATAAGGCATATTAAAAATAGAAGGGGACAAAATCAAACATTAAAAATAAGTGAGGACCAAATCAGACATATTAAAAAAAGAGGGCACAAATCTGACATTTCAAAAAGAGATAAGGTACAAAATAAGACATATTAAAAATAGGTGGGGACCAAATCAGACATTTCCCAAAAAAAAAAGAGGGGACAAAATAAGACATTTTTAAAAATGGGACCAAATCAGACATTTCCAAAAAAAAAAAAGGGAAAAAATAAGACATTTTAAAAAATGGGACAAAATTAGACATTTTAAAAAATGGGACAAAATCAGACATTTTAAAAAGAGATAAGGGACAAAATAAGACATTAAAATAGATGGGGACAAAATCAGACATTAAAAATAGAAGGGGACAAAATCAGACATTTCAAAAAGAAATAAAGGACAAAACAGACATTTAAAAAATAGGTGGGGACCAAATCAGACATTTCCAAAAAAGAGGGGACAAAATCAGACATGTAAAAAAATTAGACAAAATCAGACATTTCAAAAAGAGATAAGGGACGAAACAGACATATTAAAAATAGTTGAGGACCAAATCAGACATTTCCAAAAAAGAGGGGACAAAATCAGACATATTAAATATATATGGGGACAAAATCAGGCATTTTAAAAAGAAAGTATAAATATAAGATCAGGCCATCTTTAAAAGTGAAGCAGATATAATCGGACAGTCCTAACAAGTGAATTACGGCGGAGACTGGCCCGTCTGGGGTCTCAGACAGACATGAAAACTGAATGGAATGTGCCGGTCATGCAGAATTACAGACAGACGGGAGATAAATCTCCGGCGGGGACGTACCTGGTACTCCTGGAGGAGTTTTGATATATTTGCCGTTAAAATGTTGGATGATGGCTTCGCATTTTTCTGTGGATTCCATCCTGCAAGGAAAAGAGGTTCTGAGCAGCTGGACAGTGGACCAAACCGGAGGACAGCACAAACCAGAGGACAACACATGACTTAGTGTCTCTGCGCTGAAGTGGACCAGCTGGACTTCAGAATTAACCCAGTTACTTTACTGAGGGGCTCTTCTTATACAGCGAATCAGTGAATGAGACCGCTCGGACGTACGGTCAGACATACGGTCAGACATACGGTCAGACATACGGTCAGTGACCTCCACTCGCTGGACTGATGTACGGATAAACATGGAGTTAACTCCACATCAATACATCACAACACATTAAAACAGGTTCTGATCAAGACGATCGCCCCCTAATGGCTTAAAGAAGTAACGACAATCGGATGCGATAAAAAAATACAGAAATCAATGAATTCAATTAATCAATCAACCAATGTGTGTGAAATGCATAAACGATTATTATAGTTAACTGTGGAAGCTAAACTAAAATACTGTCTTTTGTTATTATGTATAATGTTATTTGGAAAAATGCGCCTCATTTCTTTCATGAAATTTTTTTTTTTCAGGCTTTTGTTATGAGTGTAAAACACGGCAAGTGAGCACAGGTCAGCTGGTGGTGCCAAGTCCAAAATCTAATTTTCTGAAGAGAAATGTTCTTTATAGGTCTTTCTTGGCTTGGAATATGCTCCCTATAAACAACAGGCAGATAATAAATAGATTTAGTTTTAAAAAGTTATTGAAACAAAAATTTTTAATGTCTGCTGTTTTCGATTTTTGTTCTGTTCAGTTTTTGTCTTCTGTTGCATTTGTTTGAATTATGTTGATTCTTGATTGTTTATTTTGATTGATTTTGTCTTGCTGTGGACCCCAGGAAGACTAGTGACCACATTGTGAAAGCTAATGGGGATCCAAATATAGAATAAAAAATAAAGAATCAATCAATTGCATGAAATAAAGTGATTGAAAAACATTGATACCCAGAGATACTGGGGTGTGTTTAAAAAATGAACAATCTTCATTTAAATAATCCCCCGATGTCTCGAGTGATTAGCCATTGTTTTTCGCGCAATGAGATCTGGCAGGGGGTGCTCATCAGTTAAGCATGGCTGGAGCACAAGTGAAGGCGCCCCAGAACTTGAAAGCAGATGCCTGGATTCAGAAACCAGGAAGGTATATAAACATATAAACACTAATGTTTTTAGTAATGGTAGATAGAGTGTTTATTTCTCTGAAAATCTCTTTTCATATTCAAACAAATCATATTATTGTAACTGAAACCTCCCTACATTAATCCATATTGAATTTAATCCGAAATTGAATTGAAATGGGACCTTGTGAATCGGGATCGAATCGATCTGGGAAATCAGAGGAGATACCCAGCCCTAGTACATATACAGACATGCAGATGCCGTGTTGTCTGTTGTTCTCTATCTGAGGTGATACGTCTACATGTCCATCACATTGGAAAACCCCAGGAAACCCATCAGTGGCTCTGTTTACATGCAGCCTGATAATGTGTTAATAATCAGACTAATAGCTCAATCGGAATAGAACACGTCCATATATACACCTCAATCCCAACAGACTAGTCTGATTGAGGTCATTCTGATTACAGTTTCTATCAGATTGAAGGAGGTGGGTAATCTTGTAAGTAATCAGTTTAATAGAAGAATAATAGTTGTGTAAACGCCTGTATCTGATTACATTCCCAATCAGAAAGTCTAAATACGTTCTGCACATGTACTGTAGCGTCATGGATGAAGTCTCAGCATGGCGGGAGGAAGAGACTGCTCTTCAGAAGAGGAACAGTTAAACAGTTAGCAGGATGGACGGCCAGTGTTCTATCATTTCATCAAACCGATCGATCGGTCCTACCAAGGCTTATTGCGCATGTGCACATGACGATTACGGCAAGATTTCAATGGTTGGCGTGTAAGTGCATCATTTTATTCTTCATATTTATAATGTTTTAACGTCTTTTTAATGTTAATTGTTTTCTTTAAGCTTGTTATTTAAATTTAGCCTGATGTTACTGTCTGCTTCAGTGTTCCAAAAGCGTTCGTGGTAGCTCATAATCACTGACAAAACAGCAGGGGGCGCTGTTTTTGACCATATTTACACTATCAAATAATCCTACCTGTGGTTTTAATGCACTTAACGAGCTGTTCAGACGAGTATATGAGGAAATGAACGACGGTGGGTTTAAAGTAACTGTAGAGTAAATTAAAAACAGGAAGTTTCTCAGATCAGAGGATTATAAAGATATAAAAAGCAGAACAGTGACATCAGTTCCTCTTTCTCGTTTAACTAAATTCTGGATGAAGTCGTGGGAGACGGACTCCTCGCTAACACGGACGTAATCGGTGTTGCAGGACGTGACGTCTTCCTCTCAGATCTTCTTTAATAAGTAGTGAAATATGTTTTTCTAAGTCTGAATCATTTTAAACCAATTAAAACACGAGCTGAAACTCAGGTAACCATACTACTGCCAGTCTCACTCTGACTGACCTCGCCTCACGCTCGTTGTCATGGTAACGTTTACACCAAGACGCACTCTACGCATGTGTGTGATGTTAGTTCTGATTACTTGTAGGGTGCGTCCGAGATCGTGTACTTCCATACTGAACAGTACGCAAAAGCAGTGCGCGAGAGTGACTAGGGTGTCCGAATACATAGTGCTCGTTGAGCAGTACGTGGACAGTCCCCAAATTTTTAAGTATGCAGCCCCAGCACACTGCGTATCCCATGATTCACCTGGAGCGGTGGATGAATTCAGAGTGGAGTAAATAAACGGTGTAAAGCTGAACGTCGGCTGTGTGTACGTAGCTACTGCTACTGAACTGCTGCTACAGAAGTTAGAGCTACTGCTGAGATAAACAATGATTACATTCTTCCCGTTTCATCTTCTCTGATCTACAGCTCCACACCGTCTGATACATAATCAGATAAAAACACAGATCAGAGTCACAAAAAGATATAAATCTGTCAGTAAACGAGCTTTTAAATGAATAGCAGGACTTTTACGCTGGTGGTCTGACGTCACAGGACGCTGGTGAGATGGCGGACGTGGTGCGTGCGAGCTTGTGTGGATACTAAACACTCACACACTGAAAGAGTGCACTGCTTTAACGGACAGGCAGTGTGCACTAGCTCCAACTGAGTACGTACTGATCAAGTACTCGATTCACACCTGTAGTGTGAATGTAAACAGAGATCTTCATCAGTGTTGAGTAGAGTGAGCATATAAACACCTCCAACTTAATCTAGAATCAGAATTAATTAAATCAGACTGGAGAAAACCTCCGCCTGTAAACACAGCCAGTGTGTGAGTCTCTTCTACACACACTGTAAACACAGCAAGAGGACGAGTTCCACCTCAAACCATGCAGCAGTTACGTTCTGGCGTCTGAGTGAGAGATTATAAGTGTTACCATTTGAGGTAGAACCAGAAAATTCCAACTAGAAGCCATGAATGTCCTCAGACTATTTTAAAGCTCTGGATTACTGTTATTCATATATGTTTAGATTATATATTCACATATATATGTTTTCAGCCTCAGAGTGAGTGGCGTGTCGACTGGTGGGCTTTAAAGCTATAGACTGTAGTTACTCTTTTTCAGTTCTCATACAGCCCAGAGCCCTCAGCACCGCCTCCAGTCACAATACAAAGTTAAACTACGACTGTGATAAAGTTATAATTATATACTACACATACTATTTAATGGTATATTTTACAAAAAACATTCTAAAAAGTGACATAATGTCAACATAAATTAAAAGTCGATAAATGTTGACCGCTAAAGATCTTGGTCTTGGACTCAGACTTGGATTTGGACCAGTCATAACGGTCAATAAGGAGTCTGATGGATGCACAGAATTCCATACTGAGTACTGATGTAACATGGCATCATGAAATCATGATGTCAGGATGAGAAACTGCTACAGCGCAGATCCCAGACGCTCTATTTATTATATCATCTAATGCAAATATTTGTAAACAAATAGGACCAATCAGCAGCTCTTCCCGCTCCAGTTCCAATTTTATTTAAAGCATCATGAAAGGAATTGAAACATGAGCTGAGCATCATTACAGCTGTAGTAATAATAATAATAATAATAATAATAATAATAATAATAATTGTATAGTGCTTCACAGCAGTAATGCCTGCAGAGGATCAAACATGGAACTTTATGGAAGGTCAGCTACTCAGCTTAGGAGCTGCTCATCTGAATCCTGGACCAGCGATCAGACCAGATTCATCTGACTGTCTCGGTGTGGTTTCCTGTTGACAGTGACAGCGGTGCGTGTGTTAGCGTACCTCGCGAAGCCCACGCCTCGGCTGGTCCCGTTAGCGTCCCGCAGGATACGTGTGGAAATGACCTGACCAAAGGACTTCAGCATAGCCTCCAGCTCCTGCTCGTCCATGGACACCGGCAGGTTGGAGATGTACAGGTTAGTGGGGTCTTGTTCCTGTTGCTGTGAAGAGACAACAGTGATGAAATGTTAAAGCAAGTCATGATGACAGATTTCCACCGAAAGCAGTGGAGCGAGAAGATCCGCAACACCAAATATATACATGATGTACACTATCAGACCCACCAGTGGAGCTACACGTGTCTTCTGAGTTGATCTGGATGTTGATGGTAAAATGTGGAAGATCTGAAAATACTAGGTTTTCTTTGGGGACTATTTGAACCTCACAGCGTCCTGCATGTATCCCTCCACCATGAATGGAGTTTAAGACTGAGATCTTCTCTAAACTATCATAAACAGCGTCTCAGAATCAGACAGTGTATTTATAACATCTACTGTAAGAACTTTCTGTGAGGAGCTTTTAGAGGAGGACGTCTGGTTCCATTCACCACCACTGTGAACAGATCTGACTGTATCTAGAACAGCTTTTAGAGGTGGACGTCTGGTTCCATTCACCACCACTGTGAACATATCTGACTGTATCTAGAACAGCTTTTAGGGATGGACGTCTGGTTCCATTCACCACCACTGTGCACAGATCTGACTGTATCTAGAACAGCTTTTAGGGATGGACGTCTGGTTCCATTCACCACCACTGTGCACAGATCTGACTGTATCTAGAACAGCTTTTAGAGGTGGACGTCTGGTTCCATTCACCACCACTGTGAACAGATCTGACTGTATCTAGAACAGCTTTTAGAGGTGGACGTCTGGTTCCATTCACCACCACTGTGAACATATCTGACTGTATCTAGAACAGCTTTTAGGGATGGACGTCTGGTTCCATTCACCACCACTGTGCACAGATCTGACTGTATCTAGAACAGCTTTTAGGGATGGACGTCTGGTTCCATTCACCACCACTGTGCACAGATCTGACTGTATCTAGAACAGCTTTTAGAGGTGGACGTCTGGTTCCATTCACCACCACTGTGAACAGATCTGACTGGATCTAGAACAGCTTTTAGAGGTGGACGTCTGGTTCCATTCACCTCCACTGTGAACAGTTCTGACTGTATCTAGAACAGCTTTTAGAGGTGGACGTCTGGTTCCATTCACCACCACTGTGAACAGATCTGACTGGATCTAGAACAGCTTTTAGAGGTGGACGTCTGGTTCCATTCACCACCACTGTGAACAGATCTGACTGGATCTAGAACAGCTTTTAGAGGTGGACGTCTGGTTCCATTCACCTCCACTGTGAACAGTTCTGACTGTATCTAGAACAGCTTTTAGAGGTGGACGTCTGGTTCCATTCACCACCACTGTGAACAGATCTGATGGAGCATTTCAGACCAGACTTTTCTGAACGACTTTACATCTAAACCATCTAAAGCATTAAACTAAACTTTTTATATTGTCGCAAAAAAAAAAAATCATTTGAATGCAGCAGCTGCTGTTCACATTGTGTGGAAACTTCATGATTTGGAAAAAATTCTGGCTCCATTGACTTACATTGAAAGTGAAGATGGTTTTTGTTCTCTCCTGTAAAGCTACTATTTCGTAAAGTATCCCTGTTTTTCATTGGACAGCGACGAGATGCAAACGCTGTACAACATATACAACATTTACACAGCTGAAATATAACCACGCCTTTATTCAAGCTTAGAATCAGCTCATCAATCCACACGTGTATCCTATAAATGAGTAAAAACAAAGACTTGACGAGTAAAACCAGTGAGCGTTAATGAGAAACGGAAGAATCGATAGGTTCATCCTTCACGCCCAGGAGACGTCAATAAGCTGTGGACACTGGATCTAATTATCCAGTCAGGTAGCATTAATTGCTGCACATTCGTCAAACACTGAGTTTATAGATCCGGTCTTCGGCCCACCCGCCTCCCGGAGGCCTCCGGATAAACCCGCCTTCAGGACAGTCAAATTTCCAGTCTGGGACTCGCGCAGCCAAACGAGGATAAGAGGAGACATTTGAATGCTGCACGGTTGACTTCAATTACAAATCTGTGAAGCAAATGAGTCACCTCGAGCAGGAGGCACCCGCCTCGCACCCGCCTCGCACCCGCCTCATTCTTTATTAATCCTACTGCAGTGTGGAGCATTTCAGAGCCTCCCTGCATTAACGAACCCACTTGCATGCATACTGGGAGTCTCAGGTTTGCTTCTATAGCTTTGCAGCAAAGCTAATAGAGCTAACAAGCAATGGGTGTCTATGGAAAACAGTTAGCATGGTCTTAACTGTCTGCCTGAAGAAGTTCAGTATCTCTATCAGACTGGATGATGTGGTTTCTGACAGTGTATGACTCTCTGTGATGTAAAAACATAGACTGAATCTGTTTTATAGACAACAGTGTAAACATTACCATCACCACCACCCCCACTGTAAACACCACCACCCCACTGTAAACACCACCACCCCCACTGTAAACACCACCACCCCCACTGTAAACATCATCACCACCACATCATCACCACCACTGTAAACACCATCACCACCACTGTAAACACCACCACCCCCACTGTAAACACCACCACCCCCACTGTAAACACCACCACCCCCACTGTAAACACCACCACCCCCACTGTAAACATCATCACCACCACTGTAAACATCACCACCACTGTAAACACCATCACCACCACTGTAAACATCACCACCACCACTGAAAACACCATCACCTCCACTGTAAACATCATCACCACTACTGTAAACATCACCACCACCACTGAAAACACCATCACCACCACCACTGAAAACACCACCACCACCACTGTAAACATCACCACCACCACTGTAAACACCATCACCACCACTGTAAACACCATCACCAACACTGTAAACACCACCACTACTGTAAACACCATCACCACCACTGTACACATCATCACCACCACTGTAAACACCATCACCACCACTGTAAACACCATCACCACCACTGTAAACACCATCACCATCACCACTGTACACACCATCACCACCACTGTATACACCATCACCACTACTGTAAACACCACCACCACCACTGTAAACACCATCACCACCACTGTAAACACCATCACCACCACTGAAAACACCATCACCACCACTGTAAACACCATCACCACCACTGTAAACACCATCACCACCACTGTAAACACCATCACCACCACTGTAAACATCACCACCACCACTGAAAACACCATCACCTCCACTGTAAACATCATCACCACTACTGTAAACATCACCACCACCACTGAAAACACCATCACCACCACCACTGAAAACACCACCACCACCACTGTAAACATCACCACCACCACTGTAAACACCATCACCACCACTGTAAACACCACCACTACTGTAAACACCATCACCACCACTGTACACACCATCACCACCACTGTAAACACCATCACCACCACTGTAAACACCATCACCATCACCACTGTACACACCATCACCACCACTGTATACACCATCACCACTACTGTAAACACCACCACCACCACTGTAAACACCATCACCACCACTGTAAACACCATCACCACCACTGAAAACACCATCACCACCACTGTAAACACCATCACCACCACTGTAAACACCATCACCACTACTGTAAACACCACCACCACCACTGTAAACACCATCACCACCACTGTAAACACCATCACCACCACTGAAAACACCATCACCACCACTGTACACACCATCACCACCACTGTAAACACCATCACCACCACCACTGAAAACACCACCACCACCACTGTAAACATCACCACCACCACCACTGTAAACACCATCACCACCACTGTAAACACCACCACTACTGTAAACACCATCACCACCACTGTACACACCATCACCACCACTGTAAACACCATCACCACCACTGTATACACCATCACCACTACTGTAAACACCACCACCACCACTGTAAACACCATCACCACCACTGTAAACACCATCACCACCACTGAAAACACCATCACCACCACTGTAAACACCATCACCACCACTGTAAACACCATCACCACCACTGTAAACACCATCACCACCACTGTAAACACCATCACCACTACTGTAAACACCACCACCACCACTGTAAACACCATCACCACCACTGTAAACACCATCACCACCACTGAAAACACCATCACCACCACTGTACACACCATCACCACCACTGTAAACACCATCACCACCACTGTAAACACCATCACCACTGTACACACCATCACCACTACTGTAAACACCACCACCCCCACTGTATACACCATCACCACTACTGTAAACACCACCACCACTACTGTAAACACCACCACCCCCACTGTATACACCATCACCACTACTGTAAACACCACCACCACTACTGTAAACACCACCACCACCACTGTAAACACCATCACCACCTCTGTAAACACCATCACCACCACTGTAAACACCATCACCACTGCAAACACCATCACCACCACTGTAAACACCATCACCACCACTGTAAACATCATCACCACCACTGTAAACACCATCACCACCACCACTGTAAACATCATCACCACCACTGTATACATCATCACCACCACCACTGTAAACACCATCACCACCACTGTAAACACCACCACCACTGTAAACACCATCACCACCACTGTAAACACCATCACCACTGCAAACACCATCACCACCACTGTAAACACCATCACCACCACTGTAAACATCATCACCACCACTGTAAACATTACTATCACTGTAAACACCATCACCACCACTGTAAACACCATCACCACCACTGTAAACATCATCACCACCACTGTAAACACCATCACCACCACTGTACACACCATCACCACCACTGTAAACATTACTATTACTGTAAACACCATCACCACCACTGTAAACACCATCACCACCACTGTAAACATTACTATTACTGTAAACACCATCACCACCACTGTAAACACTATCACCACCACTGTAAACACCATCGCCACCACTGTAAACATTACTATTACTGTAAACACCATCACCACCACTGTAAACATCATCACCACCACCACTGTAAACACCATCATCACCACTGTAAACATTACTATTACTGTAAACACCATCACCACCACTGTAAACATTACTATTACTGTAAACACCATCACCACCACTGTAAACACCATCACCACCACTGTAAACATTACTATTACTGTAAACATCATCACCACCACTGTAAACACCATCACCACCACGGTAAACATTACTATTACTGTAAACACCATCACCACCACTGTAAACACCATCACCACCACTGTAAACATTACTATTACTGTAAACACCATCACCACCACTGTAAACATTACTATTACTGTAAACACCATCACCACCACTGTAAACACCATCACCACCACTGTAAACATTACTATTACTGTAAACACCATCACCACCACTGTAAACATTACTATTACTGTAAACACCATCACCACCACTGTAAACACCATCACCACCACTGTAAACACCATCACCACCACTGTAAACATTACTATTACTGTAAACACCATCACCACCACTGTAAACACCACCACTACTGTAAACACCATCACCACCACTGTACACACCATCACCACCACTGTAAACACCATCACCACCACTGTATACACCATCACCACTACTGTAAACACCACCACCACCACTGTAAACACCATCACCACCACTGTAAACACCATCACCACCACTGAAAACACCATCACCACCACTGTAAACACCATCACCACCACTGTAAACACCATCACCACCACTGTAAACACCATCACCACCACTGTAAACACCATCACCACTACTGTAAACACCACCACCACCACTGTAAACACCATCACCACCACTGTAAACACCATCACCACCACTGAAAACACCATCACCACCACTGTACACACCATCACCACCACTGTAAACACCATCACCACCACTGTAAACACCATCACCACTGTACACACCATCACCACTACTGTAAACACCACCACCCCCACTGTATACACCATCACCACTACTGTAAACACCACCACCACTACTGTAAACACCACCACCCCCACTGTATACACCATCACCACTACTGTAAACACCACCACCACTACTGTAAACACCACCACCACCACTGTAAACACCATCACCACCTCTGTAAACACCATCACCACCACTGTAAACACCATCACCACTGCAAACACCATCACCACCACTGTAAACACCATCACCACCACTGTAAACATCATCACCACCACTGTAAACACCATCACCACCACCACTGTAAACATCATCACCACCACTGTATACATCATCACCACCACCACTGTAAACACCATCACCACCACTGTAAACACCACCACCACTGTAAACACCATCACCACCACTGTAAACACCATCACCACTGCAAACACCATCACCACCACTGTAAACACCATCACCACCACTGTAAACATCATCACCACCACTGTAAACATTACTATCACTGTAAACACCATCACCACCACTGTAAACACCATCACCACCACTGTAAACATCATCACCACCACTGTAAACACCATCACCACCACTGTACACACCATCACCACCACTGTAAACATTACTATTACTGTAAACACCATCACCACCACTGTAAACACCATCACCACCACTGTAAACATTACTATTACTGTAAACACCATCACCACCACTGTAAACACTATCACCACCACTGTAAACACCATCACCACCACTGTAAACATTACTATTACTGTAAACACCATCACCACCACTGTAAACATCATCACCACCACCACTGTAAACACCATCATCACCACTGTAAACATTACTATTACTGTAAACACCATCACCACCACTGTAAACATTACTATTACTGTAAACACCATCACCACCACTGTAAACACCATCACCACCACTGTAAACATTACTATTACTGTAAACATCATCACCACCACTGTAAACACCATCACCACCACGGTAAACATTACTATTACTGTAAACACCATCACCACCACTGTAAACACCATCACCACCACTGTAAACATTACTATTACTGTAAACACCATCACCACCACTGTAAACATTACTATTACTGTAAACACCATCACCACCACTGTAAACACCATCACCACCACTGTAAACATTACTATTACTGTAAACACCATCACCACCACTGTAAACATTACTATTACTGTAAACACCATCACCACCACTGTAAACACCATCACCACCACTGTAAACACCATCACCACCACTGTAAACATTACTATTACTGTAAACACCATCACCACCACTGTAAACATTACTATTACTGTAAACACCATCACCACCACTGTAAACACCATCACCACCACTGTAAACATTACTATTACTGTAAACACCATCACCACCACTGTAAACACCATCACCACCACTGTAAACATTACTATTACTGTAAACACCATCACCACCACTGTAAACATTACTATTACTGTAAACACCATCACCACCACTGTAAACATTACTATCACTGTAAACACCATGCTGAACTTTACTTTTTAAGGTGGAACTTGTTTAGTTTAAACAAGAAACTGGTTAATAAGAACTTCCAGGACTAAAATTCTGGACCATTTAAGGGGGAATGGGAACATTTTAATAAGAAACTGGCGAATAAGAAGCCTTGTGTTAATGCTGGTAGTATTTTTTATTAATTGATTGTAATTAGTTCTGCTAATTAAGGGTCATACACTTTAGTATAAGTTCACAAGCTGGTGGACTACATTTGGAGTATCTGCCGCTTTAATGATCTGATTAATGAAGAAAGAGAAGACGAGGCGAGCGAGCCGTGTTCTTTACAAACATGACAGGAGGAGGAAGAACAGCAGAAGAGGAAAAAAGGAAGGGATGATAAAAGACACAATGGGAAGCGTGAAGGCAGCAGGCTCAGGGTTTGGGGGGTGAAGGAGGGACGAGCGTGAGGTACAGTAATAACAGACAGACTGACAGAAGAAAGACAGAAGATTACAGAAAGCGTGCAGGACAGGAAGGGATGAGGACAGGATGTGGGCTGACTCGCTCTTCTGTTTGACTCTCTGGGGATTTCCATATTTCTTTTCACTCTCGTTTTCCCCTCTCCTCCCCCACCCACCTCTTTACCTTCATACCTACAGTGACCTCTCAGTGAAGGTTTCTTCTGAAAACAGAAATAAACCATAAATAAAGCTCTGGTTCTGTTCCTGCTGCGCCGAGGCTGGAGCTCCTGATTAAACACGTCCACACACTCCAGACACGAAGAACATGTTTCAGTGTAAACCAACACAATCACTACAGCTCTTCAGAGGAGAGCAGAGGAGTGAGGAGAAGAGAAGAGAAGAGAAGAGAAGAGAAGAGAAGAGAAGAGAAGAGAAGAGAAGAGAAGAGGAGAGCAGAGGAGTGAGGAGAAGAGAAGAGAAGAGAAGAGAAGAGAAGAGAGGAAAAGATATAAGAAGAAAGGAAAAGAGAACAGAAACTGGAGAAGATAAGAGAGAAGAGAAGAGAATAGAGGAAAATAAATAAGAAGAGAGGAAAAGAAAATAGAACAGAAACTGGAAAAGAGAAGAGAGGAGAGAAGAAGAGAAAAGAGAAGAGTTACAGTTCTGAGTACTGAACTCTCACTACTACACTACATAACAGCGTTAATACAGGTTTACAGTTCTGAGTACTGAACTCTCACTATTACACTATATAACAGTGTTATTACAGGTTTACAGTTCTGAGTACTGAACTCTCACTACTACACTATATAACAGTGTTATTACAGGTTTACAGTTCTGAGTACTGAACTCTCACTACTACACTATATAAAAGTGTTATTACAGGTTTACAGTTCTGAGTACTGAACTCTCACTACTACACTATATAAAAGTGTTATTACAGGTTTACAGTTCTGAGTACTGAACTCTCACTATTACACTATATAACAGTGTTATTACAGGTTTACAGTTCTGAGTACTGAACTCTCACTACTACACTATATAAAAGTGTTATTACAGGTTTACAGTTCTGAGTACTGAACTCTCACTATTACACTATATAAAAGTGTTATTACAGGTTTACAGTTCTGAGTACTGAACTCTCACTATTACACTATATAACAGTGTTATTACAGGTTTACAGTTCTGAGTACTGAACTCTCACTATTACACTATATAACAGTGTTATTACAGGTTTACAGTTCTGAGTACTGAACTCTCACTACTACACTATATAACAGTGTTATTACAGGTTTACAGTTCTGAGTACTGAACTCTCACTACTACACTATATAAAAGTGTTATTACAGGTTTACAGTTCTGAGTACTGAACTCTCACTATTACACTATATAACAGTGTTATTACAGGTTTACAGTTCTGAGTACTGAACTCTCACTACTACACTATATAACAGTGTTATTACAGGTTTACAGTTCTGAGTACTGAACTCTCACTACTACACTATATAAAAGTGTTATTACAGGTTTACAGTTCTGAGTACTGAACTCTCACTATTACACTATATAAAAGTGTTATTACAGGTTTACAGTACTGAATACTGAACTCTCACTACTAAACTATATAAAATCGTTATTACAGGTTTACAGTTCTGAGTACTGAACTCTCACTATTACACTATATAACAGCGTTATTACAGGTTTACAGTTCTGAGTACTGAAGTCTCACTAGTACACTATATAACAGCGTTATTACAGGTTTACAGTTCTGAGTACTGAACTCTCACTAGTACACTATATAACAGCGTTATTACAGGTTTACAGTTCTGAGTACTGAACTCTCACTACTACACTATATAACAGTGTTATTACAGGTTTACAGTTCTGAGTACTGAACTCTCACTACTACACTATATAAAATCGTTATTACAGGTTTACAGTTCTGAGTACTGAACTCTCACTATTACACTATATAACAGCGTTATTACAGGTTTACAGTTCTGAGTACTGAAGTCTCACTAGTACACTATATAACAGCGTTATTACAGGTTTACAGTTCTGAGTACTGAACTCTCACTAGTACACTATATAACAGCGTTATTACAGGTTTACAGTTCTGAGTACTGAACTCTCACTACTACACTATATAACAGTGTTATTACAGGTTTACAGTTCTGAGTACTGAACTCTCACTAGTACACTATATAACAGCGTTATTACAGGTTTACAAGTCTGTGTAATATTCCCACACAGAGAGACTGAGAGAGAAACAAAGCAGGCCGACTGTAAGAGTTTAGTCGCCTCCAATTAAATGTGTATTAGTGGATGTTGTGTGTTGTGTGACGCTGTGTAATGTTGTGTGACGTTGTGTGATGTGTGACGTTGTGTGATGTTGTGTAATGTTGTGTGACGTTGTGTGATGTGTGACGTTGTATGACGTTGTGTGATGTGTGACGTTGTGTGATGTGTGATGTTGTGTAATGTTGTGTGATGTGTGATGTTGTGTAATGTTGTGTGACGTTGTGTGATTTTGTGTAATGTTGTGTGATGTGTAATGTTGTGTGACGTTGTGTGATGTGTGATGTTGTGTGACGTTGTGTGACGTTGTGTAATGTTGTATGACGTTGTGTGACGTTGTGTAATGTTGTGTGATGTTGTGTAATGTTGTGTGACAGTGTGTGATGTTGTGTAATGTTGTGTGATGTTGTGTAATGTTGTGTGACATTGTGTGACGTTGTGTGACGTTGTGTGATGTTGTGTGACGTTGTGTGATGTTGTGTGATGTGCGATGTTGTGTAATGTTGTGTGACATTATGTGATGTTGTGTAATGTTGTGTGACGTTGTGTGATGTTGTGTAATGTTGTGTGATGTGTAATGTTGTGTGACGTTGTGTGACGTGTGATGTGTGACGTTGTGTGATGTGTGATGTTGTGTAATGTTGTGTGATGTGAGATGTGTGACGTTGTGTGATGTTGTGTGACGTTGTGTGTTGTGTGACGTTGTGTGATGTGTGACGTTGTGTGATGTGTGATGTTGTGTAATGTTGTGTGATGTGAGATGTGTGACGTTGTGTGATGTTGTGTAATGTTGTGTGATGTGAGATGTTGTGTGACGTTGTGTGATGTTGTGTGACGTTGTGTGATGTTGTGTGATGTTGTGTGATGTGTGATGTTGTGTGATGTGTGACGTTGTGTGATGTTGTGTGAGGTTGTGTGATGTGTGACGTTGTGTGATGTTGTGTGACGTTGTGTGACGTGTGATGTGTGACGTTGTGTGACGTTGTATGACGTTGTGTGATGTTGTGTAATGTTGTGTGACGTTGTGTGATGTTGTGTGATGTTGTGTGACGTTGTGTGACGTTGTGTAATGTTGTGTGACGTTGTGTGACGTTGTGTAATGTTGTGTGATGTTGTGTAATGTTGTGTGACGTTGTGTGATGTTGTGTAATGTTGTGTGATGTTGTGTAATGTTGTGTGACGTTGTGTGACGTTGTGTGATGTTGTGTGACGTTGTGTGACGTTGTGTGATGTTGTGTGATGTGTGGCGTTGTGTGATGTTGTGTAATGTTGTGTGATGTTGTGTGACGTTGTGTGATGTGTAATGTTGTGTGATGTTGTGTGAGGTTGTGTGACGTGTGATGTTGTGTGATGTTGTGTGATGTTGTGTGACGTTGTGTGATGTTGTGTAATGTTGTGTGATGTTGTGTGACATTGTGTGACATTGTGTGACGTTGTGTGATGTTGTGTGACGTGTGATATTGTGTAATGTTGTGTGATGTGTGATGTTGTGTGATGTTGTGTGACATTGTGTGATGTTGTGTAATGTTGTGTGATGTTGTGTGATGTTGTGTGATGTGTGATGTTGTGTGAGGTTGTGTGATGTGTGATGTTGTGTGACGTTGTGTGATGTTGTGTGAGGTTGTGTGATGTGTGACGTTGTGTGATGTTGTGTAATGTTGTGTGATGTGAGATGTGTGACGTTGTGTGACATTGTGTGATGTGTGACGTTGTGTGATGTGTGATGTTGTGTAATGTTGTGTGATGTGAAATGTGTGATGTGAGATGTTGTGTGACGTTGTGTGATGTTGTGTGACGTTGTGTGATGTTGTGTGATGTTGTGTGATGTTGTGTGAGGTTGTGATGTTGTGTGATGTTGTGTGATGTTGTGTAATGTTGTGTGAGGTTGTGTGATGTGTGACGTTGTGTGACGTTGTGTGATGTTGTGTAATGTTGTGTGATGTTGTGTGAGGTTGTGTGACGTGTGATGTGTAATGTTGTGTGATGTGTGATGTTGTGTAATGTCGTGTGATGTTGTGTGAGGTTGTGTGATGTTGTGTGATGTTGTGTGATGTGTGACGTTGTGTGATGTTGTGTGATGTGTGACGTTGTGTGATGTTGTGTAATGTTGTGTGATGTGAGATGTGTGACGTTGTGTGATGTTGTGTGAGGTTGTGTGATGTTGTGTAATGTTGTGTGATGTTGTGTGATGTTGTGTGATGTTGTGTGAGGTTGTGTGAGGTTGTGTGATGTTGTGTGATGTTGTGTGACGTGTGATGTTGTGTGATGTTGTGTGACGTTGTGTGATGTTGTGTAATGTTGTGTGATGTTGTGTGAGGTTGTGTGACGTGTGATGTTGTGTGATGTTGTGTAATGTTGTGTGATGTTGTGTAATGTTGTGTGATGTTGTGTGATATTGTGTGACGTTGTGTAATGTTGTGTGATGTTGTGTGATGTTGTGTAATGTTGTGTGATGTGTGATGTTGTGTGAGGTTGTGTGACGTGTGATGTTGTGTGATGTTGTGTAATGTTGTGTGATGTGTGATGTTGTGTGAGGTTGTGTGATGTGTAATGTTGTGTGATGTTGTGTGAGGTTGTGTGACGTGTGATGTGTAATGTTGTGTGATGTGTGATGTTGTGTAATGTCGTGTGATGTTGTGTGAGGTTGTGTGATGTTGTGTGATGTTGTGTGATGTGTGATGTTGTGTGAGGTTGTGTGATGTGTAATGTTGTGTGATGTTGTGTGAGGTTGTGTGACGTGTGATGTGTAATGTTGTGTGATGTGTGATGTTGTGTAATGTCGTGTGATGTTGTGTGAGGTTGTGTGATGTTGTGTGATGTTGTGTGATGTGTGACGTTGTGTGATGTTGTGTGATGTGTGACGTTGTGTGATGTTGTGTAATGTTGTGTGATGTGAGATGTGTGACGTTGTGTGATGTTGTGTGATGTTGTGTGAGGTTGTGTGAGGTTGTGTGATGTTGTGTGATGTTGTGTGACGTGTGATGTTGTGTGATGTTGTGTGATGTTGTGTGATGTTGTGTAATGTTGTGTGATGTTGTGTGAGGTTGTGTGACGTGTGATGTTGTGTGATGTTGTGTAATGTTGGGTGATGTTGTGTAATGTTGTGTGATGTTGTGTGATGTTGTGTGATATTGTGTGACGTTGTGTAATGTTGTGTGATGTTGTGTGATGTTGTGTAATGTTGTGTGATGTTGTGTGAGGTTGTGTGACGTGTGATGTTGTGTGACGTTGTGTAATGTTGTGTGATGTTGTGTAATGTTGTGTGATGTTGTGTGATATTGTGTGACGTTGTGTAATGTTGTGTGATGTTGTGTGATGTTGTGTGACATTGTGTGATGTGTAATGTTGTGTGATGTGTGATGTTGTGTGATGTTGTGTGATGTGTGATGTTGTGTGAGGTTGTGTGATGTGTGATGTTGTGTGACGTTGTGTGATGTTGTGTGATGTGTGATGTTGTGTGATTTTGTGTGATGTTGTGTAATGTTGTGTGACGTGTGATGTTGTGTGATGTTGTGTGACGTTGTGTGACGTTGTGTGATGTTGTGTGACGTTGTGTGATGTTGTGTGATGTTGTGTAATGTTGTGTAATGTTGTGTGAGGTTGTGTGATGTGTGATGTTGTGTGACGTTGTGTGATGTTGTGTGATGTGTAATGTTGTGTGATGTTGTGTGATGTTGTGTGATGTTGTGTGACGTTGTGTGATGTTGTGTAATGTTGTGTCATGTTGTGTGAGGTTGTGTGACGTGTGAGGTTGTGTGACGTTGTGTAATGTTGTGTGATGTGTGATGTTGTGTGATGTTGTGTGATGTGTGATGTGTGATGTTGTTGTGTGATGTGTGATGTTGTGTGATGTTGTGTGATGTGTGATGTTGTGTGATGTTGTGTGATGTTGTTGTGTGATGTTGTGTGATGTTGTGTAATGTTGTGTGATGTTGTTGTGTAATGTTGTGTGATGTTGTTGTGTGATGTTGTGTGATGTTGTGTGATGTTGTTGTGTGATGTTGTGTGATGTTGTGTAATGTTGTGTGATGTTGTGTGACGTGTGATGTTGTGTGATGTGTGAGGTGTGATGTTGTGTGATGTTGTGTGAGGTTGTGTGATGTGTGACGTTGTGTGATGTTGTGTAATGTTGTGTGATGTTGTGTGATGTTGTGTAATGTTGTGTGACGTTGTGTGATATTGTGTAATGTTGTGTGATGTTGTGTGAGGTTGTGTGACGTGTGATGTGTGATGTGTGATGTGTGATGTGTGACGTTGTGTAATGTTGTGTGATGTGTGATGTTGTGTGATGTTGTGTGATGTTGTGTGATGTGTGATGTTGTGTGAGGTTGTGTGATGATGTGTGATGTTGTGTGATGTTGTGTGATGTTGTGTGATGTGTGATGTTGTGTGAGGTTGTGTGATGTGTGATGTTGTGTGAGGTTGTGTGTTGTGTGATGTGTGATGTTGTGTGACGTGTGATGTTGTGTGATGTGTAATGTTGTGTGATGTTGTGTAATGTTGTGTGATGTGTGATGTTGTGTGATGTTGTGTAATGTTGTGTGATGTGTGAGGTTGTGTGATGTGTGAGGTTGTGTGATGTGTGATGTGTGACGTTGTGTTTTGTGTGATGTGTGATGTTGTGTGACGTGTGATGTTGTGTGATGTTGTGTAATGTTGTGTGACGTTGTGTGATGTTGTGTAATGTTGTGTGATGTTGTGTGAGGTTGTGTGACGTGTGATGTGTGATGTGTGACGTTGTGTAATGTTGTGTGATGTTGTTGTGTGATGTTGTGTGATGTGTGATGTTGTTGTGTGATGTTGTGTGATGTTGTGTGATGTGTGATGTTGTGTGATGTTGTGTGATGTTGTTGTGTAATGTTGTGTGATGTTGTGTAATGTTGTGTGATGTGTGATGTTGTGTGATGTTGTGTAATGTTGTGTGATGTGTGAGGTTGTGTGATGTGTGAGGTTGTGTGATGTGTGATGTGTGACGTTGTGTGTTGTGTGACGTGTGATGTTGTGTGATGTGTAATGTTGTGTGATGTGAGATGTTGTGTGACGTTGTGTGATGTTGTGTGACGTTGTGTGATGTGTGATGTTGTGTGACGTTGTGTGATGTTGTGTAATGTTGTGTGATGTTGTGTGAGGTTGTGTGATGTGTGATGTTGTGTGATGTTGTGTGATGTGTGATGTTGTGTGATGTTATGTGAGGTTGTGTGAAGTGTGATGTTGTGTGATGTGTGATGTTGTGTGAGGTTGTGTGTTGTGTGATGTGTGATGTTGTGTGACGTGTGATGTTGTGTGATGTGTAATGTTGTGTGATGTTGTGTAATGTGTGATGTTGTGTGATGTTGTGTAATGTTGTGTGATGTGTGAGGTTGTGTGATGTGTGAGGTTGTGTGATGTGTGATGTGTGACGTTGTGTGATGTGTGATGTTGTGTGATGTTGTGTGATGTGTGATGTTGTGTTATGTGTGATGTTGTGTGATGTGTGACGTTGTGTAATGTTGTGTGATGTGTGATGTTGTGTGATGTGTGATGTGTGATGTTGTGTGAGGTTGTGTGATGTGTGATGTTGTGTGACGTTGTGTGATGTGTGATGTTGTGTGATTTTGTGTGATGTTGTGTGACGTTGTGTGAGGTTGTGAGATGATGTGTGATGTTGTGTGATGTTGTGTAATGTTGTGTGAGGTTGTGTGACGTGTGATGTTGTGTGATGTGTGAGGTGTGATGTTGTGTGATGTTGTGTGAGGTTGTGTGATGTGTGACGTTGTGTGATGTTGTGTAATGTTGTGTGATGTTGTGTGATGTGTGATGTTGTGTGATGTGTGATGTTGTGTGATGTTGTTGTGTGATGTGTGATGTTGTTGTGTGATGCTGTGATGTTGTGTGATGTTGTGTGAGGTTGTGTGATATGTGATGTGTGATGTGTGATGTTGTGTGAGGTTGTGTGTTGTGTGATGTGTGATGTTGTGTGACGTGTGATGTTGTGTGATGTGTAATGTTGTGTGATGTTGTGTAATGTGTGATGTTGTGTAATGTTGTGTGATGTGTGAGGTTGTGTGATGTGTGAGGTTGTGTGATGTGTGATGTGTGACGTTGTGTGATGTTGTGTGATGTTGTGTGATGTGTGATGTGTTATGTGTGATGTTGTGTGATGTGTGACGTTGTGTAATGTTGTGTGATGTGTGATGTTGTGTGATGTGTGATGTTGTGTGAGGTTGTGTGATGTGTGATGTTGTGTGAGGTTGTGTGATGTGTGATGTTGTGTGATGTTGTGTGATGTTGTGTGACGTTGTGTGAGGTTGTGAGATGATGTGTGATGTTGTGTTATGTTGTGTAATGTTGTGTGAGGTTGTGTGACGTGTGATGTTGTGTGATGTGTGAGGTGTGATGTTGTGTGATGTTGTGTGAGGTTGTGTGATGTGTGACGTTGTGTGATGTTGTGTGATGTTGTGTAATGTTGTGTGATGTTGTGTGATGTGTGATGTTGTGTGACGTTGTGGGACGTTGTGTGGTGTATCTAAGTGTTTGTGTCATTGTGAGTGTGTGTGTGGTTGAGTATTGTCCACAGCGCGCTGTCCGGGCAGTCTGAGGACCGCAGAGGGATCAGCTTAATAGGCCTACAAGAGAACTATTCACTCCACACACGAGCACACAAAAGGCAGACAAGAGTGCAGCACACACTCACCAGCCAGCAGAGAAGCCCAAACAATCGCACACACACACCCCAACACACACACACACACAGCACAGGCCGACTAACAGGACACAAAGCCCACCGAGAGCACCCGGGGGGTCAGTCACTGAGTAATTCTATTAGAATTTGCATTCTTATAGCCCGTTCTGGTCCATTTTAACCCCTTCCTCACCCTGTTATCCTCCTACACAGCATTCACACCAGGAGACCTGACTGCAGGACACTAGAGGGCGCCTGTGAGTGAGTCCTCAGTGAACAAGGGGGAGTAAAAGGAGAGAAACAAGAAGTAAAACACACTTCCAGCCAAGAACAGACTAAAGCCTGAGGATTGGTTAGTACTACTGCTACTGGGTGCTGATTGGTTAATATTAATGCTACTGAGAGCTGATTGGCTAATTTTACTGTTGCTGAGTGCTGATTGGTTAGTTCTGCTGCTACTGGGTGCTCATTAGTTAACATTACTAATACTGAGAGCTGATTAATTAGTATTGCTGCTACTGAGTGCTAATTGGTTAACATTACAGCTACTGAGAGCTAATTGGTTAACATTACAGCTACTGAGTGCTAATTGGTTAACATTACTGCTACTGAGTGCTAATTGGTTAATATTACTGCTACTGAGTGCTAATTGGTTAATATTACTGCTACTGAGTGCTAATTGGTTAACATTACTGCTACTGAGTGCTGATTGGTTAACATTACTGCTACTGAGTGCTAATTGGTTAACATTACTGCTACTGAGTGCTGATTGGTTAACATTACTGCTACTGAGAGCTAATTGGTTAACATTACTGCTACTGAGAGCTAATTAATTAGTATTGCTGCTACTGAGTGCTGATTGGTTAACATTACTGCTACTGAGAGCTAATTAATTAGTATTGCTGCTACTGAGTGCTGATTGGTTAACATTACTGCTACTGAGTGCTAATTGGTTAACATTACTGCTACTGAGTGCTAATTGGTTAACATTACTGCTACTGAGTGCTGATTGGTTAACATTACTGCTACTGAGTGCTAATTGGTTAACATTACTGCTACTGAGTGCTGATTGGTTAACATTACTGCTACTGAGTGCTAATTGGTTAATATTACTGCTACTGAGTGCTAATTGGTTAACATTACTGCTACTGAGTGCTGATTGGTTAACATTACTGCTACTGAGTGCTAATTGGTTAACATTACTGCTACTGAGTGCTGATTGGTTAACATTACTGCTACTGAGAGCTAATTGGTTAACATTACTGCTACTGAGAGCTAATTGGTTAACATTACTGCTACTGAGTGCTGATTGGTTAATATTACTGCTACTGAGTGCTAATTGGTTAACATTACTGCTACTGAGTGCTAATTGGTTAACATTACTGCTACTGAGTGCTGATTGGTTAACATTACAGCTACTGAGTGCTAATTGGTTAACATTACAGCTACTGAGTGCTAATTGGTTAACATTACTGCTACTGAGTGCTAATTGGTTAACATTACTGCTACTGAGTGCTGATTGGTTAACATTGTTGCTACTGAGTGCTTACTGGTTAACATTACAGCTGATAAATGGTGACTGGCTATCATTATGGCTACTGAATGCTGATTGGCTGTTATTAATGAACAGAGGTCAGCCTGTTTGATGGGATAAAGCTGGAAAATGTATATTATGACTATGTTTGGCGCATACAACTGCACAGACGTTGTCGCTGGACCTCACAGGAGGAATGTGGGATATGGGCCCTTTAAATAAGCACATGAACTCAGATGCAGGCCTGGGTTTGCGTGCCAGTGTGTGGGTGTGCCAGTGATTACACAACCAAGGTAAAGAAAACCCCCATCATAAAACACAAGCCATGAGCTGCACTGCTGCCAGCAGGTCATTCAGGACTGTAATGTGAGTTAGAGCTGCACAATATACACCACATATCTGACTGAATACTGAGTATGTATATGTGTATATTGAATATATGTGATGATCTGTCTGCGCCTCACCTACACACCACATCTGAAGCAGGAATGTAGTTCCTGAAGGAATGAAATACTGTGGTATATATAATTATCACATCATTTCTTAACCTACTAATAAACTGAGCAGTAAACAGTGGACGTGCTGGGAATAATCTCACCTTTCTTTCAATAGCAGGTGATGTTTATCAGTGTAATTACTTTGAGGAATGCTTCCAGTGCATATTAGTGCTGTTCAGATCAGTGATATGAAGACAGGAAACGGATACAGTATAGATAAAACTTAACTGAAGCATTTATAACTACTTATAAGTGTGTGTTATCAAAATCACAGTAAATGTAATTACTATAATTTGCAATTAGAGGATGTAGAGGATGATATAGGTCAACTGTTTTAGCAACACAATGCATCAGTCAAGGCCTGCTGTTGCTTCTGTTCCTCTTATTATTATTATTATTATTATTAGTGGATAATTTAATTATTTATTTTATTTTATTATGATTATGCTAATAGTAAGAACTCTGGAGGTCCATTAGAGCTGGAGTAGCTTTAACAGTAGTATCTCTGCCAGAAGTAGACCAGATCTGTTTAGGGACATGTGGGCCAAATTATATTTTTTATATGTGGGCCACTTTTGGCTCAGATGTAGTTGATCTGTAGGCTGTTCTACCATATCTGTGCCAGAAGAAGACAAGATCTGTTTCGGGACATGTGGTCCATTTTTTATATGTGGGCCACGTTTGGCTCACATGCAGTGTGCCAGTAGGCAGTATTGCCAAATCTGTGTCAGATATAGCCCAGTCCTGTTTTGGCACATGTGAGCCAAATGATTTTTTAATAAGTTGGCCATTTTTGCCTCACAAGAAGTTTGCCAGCAGGCAGCACTGCAGTATTTGTACTAGAAGTGGACTAGATATGTTTAGGGACATGTGGGCCAAATTATTTTTTTATATGTGGGCCATTTTTGGCCCACATGCAGTTTATCAGTAGGTAGCACTGCAGTATCTGTGCCAAAGGTAGTACAGATCTGTTTAGGAACATGTAGGTCAAATTATATTTTTTTTTATCTGGGCCATTTTTGGCTCATATCTAGTTTGCCATTAGGCAGTATTGCCAAGTCTGGGCCAGAAGTGGACTAGATCTGTTTAGGGACATGTAGGCCAAATTACTTTTATATGTAGGCTACTTTTGGCTCACAAGAAGTTTGCCAGTAGGCAGTGCTGCAGTATTCAAACCAGAAGTGGACTAGACCTGTTTTAGGACATGTGGGCCAAATTATTTTTTAACATGTGGGCCACTTTTGGCTTACAAGCAGTTTGCCAGTAGGCAATGTCTGTCCAAGAATGGGCCAAATGCACGTTTTCAATATGTGGGCCACATTTGGCACAAATGCAGGCTGCCAGGGGGCCATATCTTTGTCAGAAGTGGTCCACATCTGCATGCTATTTGATACGTGATGCAGTAAGTCTATATAAATGTCTGTAAAGGTTCAAGTCAGTTGTAATATAGGGTTTGTGTAGCCTTATGAATGCTACCAAAGCATAAAAATATGGGTCTTCAATGAACCTCCTTGTATCAGAACAGGCTAAACCGGACCTGGCTTCGCCTGTTTATGATGAAAACCCATGTTTGCGTGACTGACACTGCTGTTAATTGTATTTCTTAAATAGAGTGCAAATCCATCTACTTTTGTTTGTGATGTGAATAGAAAAGAAGAAGCAGCTCCAACAGGAGAACTACACCAGCCTCTGAGTGCTCCTGTGCTGCAGAGGTAACAGAGTGCAGCTGGTTTATTGAAGATGCAAGGCTGTTTAATGGCTTGTGCAAACTGAACTAGGTCAGTGGGGTGAAGGCTCTGTGGTGGAGTTACGAAGGTACAAGCCTGAACTGAATGAATAATACAGAACGCAGTGCATAGCAGGGACTTCCTGCTAACTATAACACACTGATTCAGATTAAAGCGGAACTCAAAGCAGTCGGACTGTAGTCTGCAGGCTGCACAATGTATGATATATATGGTGACAATGTCTGTTGCGGAAGTGCTGTATATATACATTTACTGAACATATAATCACTGTCCAAAGAAAAACAAGCCAAAACGGCAACTTCAATGAAAGTCTTAATGGAACCAGAACCAGAATATATATATATATATATATATATATATATATATATATATATATATATATATATATATATATAATGAATTAAGTTTTATAAAGGTTTATGTATGCCTAAATATATATATATATATAATTTTTTTTTTTTTACTATCCTTTTATCTATCCAATCTTGGTTTTACATTTTATTTTATTTTCATCCTTTACTTTCTTCATAATCTTGGAGTATTTAATTTACTTCATTCTTCTATTACTTAATTGTGTTTATATTCTATATTATTTTATCTTCCTTGATTAAATACTTGATTTTAATTTCTGATATAATTTCTGATATAATTTCTTTCTCCTTTGCCACGACATCCCCAAACTGACTGTATTTGAAGTTGGAATTCATGTGTTTTTGTTTATGTTTGATGTTTCAGTACCTGGCCAATACAGCTTGATTCTGGTTCTGGTTCTGATTCTGATGCACATATGAACATGAACTGACAGGTATGTGAGCTACCTTGGCCATTTGAGCCTGAACTCCACTGGACTTGAGGGCGGTCACAGCTTTCTGCGCTGCTGCCGGACTGTCGAAGTCAACAAATCCATAGCCTGCAAAAACACACATGATTGATAAGTACAGGTTTCATACCGGTTAATGAAGTACAGTATGTATTAGCAGTGTTAGTACTACTGTACATACACATTCTAATAACAAACCACTTATAACCACTTATACAGCAGCTTCAGTTCATCATCAACATCCACATAAACTCAGGAGACACGTGTAGCTTCACTGGTGGGTTTCATAGTAAATACAATGTGTAGATTAGTGTTGAAGACATGGAGACCCCTGGTTACCATCACTTGAGTGTTAGTGAGGTCAGGTACTGATGTTGAACATTGCTGTGAGGATGTGATTGAGTGTTAGTGAGGTCAGGTACTGATGTTGAACATTGCTGTGAGGATGTGATTGAGTGTTAGTGAGGTCAGGTGCTGATGTTGAACATTGGTGTAAGGATTTGATTGAGTGTTAGTGAGGTCAGGTGCTGATGTTGAACATTGGTGTGAGGATTTGATTGTTAGTGAGGTCAGGTGCTGATGTTGAACATTGCTGTGAGGATGTGATTGAGTGTTAGTGAGGTCAGGTGCTGATGTTGAACATTGGTGTGAGGATTTGATTGTTAGTGAGGTCAGGTGCTGATGTTGAACATTGCTGTGAGGATTTGATTGAGTGTTAGTGAGGTCAGGTACTGATGTTGAACATTGCTGTGAGGATTTGATTGTTAGTGAGGTCAGGTACTGATGTTGAACATTGGTGTGAGGATTTGATTGAGTGTTAGTGAGGTCAAGTACTGGTGTTGAACATTGCTGTGAGGATCTGATTGAGTGTTAGTGAGGTCAGGTACTGATGTTGAACATTGCTGTGAGGATCTGATTGAGTGTTAGTGAGGTCAGGTACTGATGTTGAACATTGCTGTGAGGATGTGATTGAGTGTTAGTGAGGTCAGGTACTGATGTTGAACATTGCTGTGAGGATGTGATTGAGGGTTAGTGAGGTCAGGTACTGGTGTTGAACATTGCTGTGAGGATTTGATTGAGTGTTAGTGGGGTCAGGTACTGGTGTTGAACATTGCTGTGAGGATGTGATTGAGGGTTAGTGAGGTCAGGTACTGATGTTGAACATTGCTGTGAGGATCTGATTGAGTGTTAGTAAGGTTAGGTACTGGTGTTGAACATTGCTGTGAGGATTTGATTGAGTGTTAGTGAGGTCAGGTACTGATGTTGAACATTGCTGTGAGGATTTGATTGAGTGTTAGTGAGGTCAGGTATTGATGTTGAACATTGCTGTGAGGATCTGATTGTTAGTGAGGTCATGTACTGATGTTGAACATTGCTGTGAGGATGTGATTGAGGGTTAGTGAGATCAGGTACTGATGTTGAACATTGCTGTGAGGATCTGATTGAGTGTTAGTGAGGTCAGGTACTGATGTTGAACATTGCTGTGAGGATGTGATTGAGTGTTAGTGAGGTCAGGTACTGATGTTGAACATTGCTGTGAGGATCTGATTGAGTGTTAGTAAGGTTAGGTACTGGTGTTGAACATTGCTGTGAGGATTTGATTGAGTGTTAGTGAGGTCAGGTACTGATGTTGAACATTGCTGTGAGGATGTGATTGAGGGTTAGTGAGGTCAGGTACTGATGTTGAACATTGCTGTGAGGATCTGATTGAGTGTTAGTAAGGTTAGGTACTGGTGTTGAACATTGCTGTGAGGATTTGATTGAGTGTTAGTGAGGTCAGGTACTGATGTTGAACATTGCTGTGAGGATTTGATTGAGTGTTAGTGAGGTCAGGTACTGATGTTGAACATTGCTGTGAGGGTTTGATTGAGTGTTAGTGAGGTCAGGTACTGATGTTGAACATTGGTGTGAGGATTTGATTGAGTGTTAGTGAGGTCAGGTACTGGTGTTGAACATTGCTGTGAGGATTTGATTGAGTGTTAGTGAGGTCAAGTACTGGTGTTGAACATTGCTGTGAGGATGTGATTGAGTGTTAGTGAGGTCAGGTACTGATGTTGAACATTGCTGTGAGGATCTGATTGAGTGTTAGTGAGGTCAGGTACTGATGTTGAACATTGCTGTGAGGATGTGATTGAGGGTTAGTGAGGTCAGGTACTGATGTTGAACATTGGTGTGAGGATTTGATTGAGCGTTAGTGAGGTCAGGTACTGGTGTTGAACATTGCTGTGAGGATGTGATTGAGTGTTAGTGAGGTCAGGTACTGATGTTGAACATTGCTGTGAGGATGTGATTGAGGGTTAGTGAGGTCAGGTACTGATGTTGAACATTGCTGTGAGGATGTGATTGAGTGTTAGTGAGGTCAGGTACTGATGTTGAACATTGCTGTGAGGATGTGATTGAGGGTTAGTGAGGTCAGGTACTGATGATGAACATTGCTGTGAGGATTTGATTGGGTGTTAGTGAGGTCAAGTACTGGTGTTGAACATTGCTGTGAGGATGTGATTGAGTGTTAGTGAGGTCAGGTACTGATGTTGAACATTGCTGTGAGGATGTGATTGAGGGTTAGTGAGGTCAGGTACTGATGTTGAACATTGCTGTGAGGATTTGATTGAGTGTTAGTGAGGTCAGGTACTGATGTTGAACATTGCTGTGAGAATGTGATTGAGTGTTAGTGAGGTCAGGTACTGGTGTTGAACATTGCTGTGAGGATGTGATTGAGGGTTAGTGAGGTCAGGTACTGATGTTGAACATTGCTGTGAGGATCTGATTGAGTGTTAGTAAGGTTAGGTACTGGTGTTGAACATTGCTGTGAGGATTTGATTGAGTGTTAGTGAGGTCAGGTACTGATGTTGAACATTGCTGTGAGGATTTGATTGAGTGTTAGTGAGGTCAGGTATTGATGTTGAACATTGCTGTGAGGATCTGATTGTTAGTGAGGTCATGTACTGATGTTGAACATTGCTGTGAGAATGTGATTGAGTGTTAGTGAGGTCAGGTACTGATGTTGAACATTGCTGTGAGGATGTGATTGAGTGTTAGTGAGGTCAGGTACTGATGTTGAACATTGCTGTGAGGATGTGATTGAGTGTTAGTGAGGTCAGGTGCTGATGTTGAACATTGCTGTGAGGATTTGATTGAGTGTTAGTGAGGTCAGGTACTGATGTTGAACATTGCTGTGAGGGTTTGATTGAGTGTTAGTGAGGTCAGGTACTGATGTTGAACATTGGTGTGAGGATTTGATTGAGTGTTAGTGAGGTCAGGTACTGGTGTTGAACATTGCTGTGAGGATTTGATTGAGTGTTAGTGAGGTCAAGTACTGGTGTTGAACATTGCTGTGAGGATCTGATTGAGTGTTAGTGAGGTCAGGTACTGATGTTGAACATTGCTGTGAGGATCTGATTGAGTGTTAGTGAGGTCAGGTACTGATGTTGAACATTGCTGTGAGGATGTGATTGAGTGTTAGTGAGGTCAGGTACTGATGTTGAACATTGCTGTGAGGATGTGATTGAGGGTTAGTGAGGTCAGGTACTGGTGTTGAACATTGCTGTGAGGATTTGATTGAGTGTTAGTGGGGTCAGGTACTGGTGTTGAACATTGCTGTGAGGATGTGATTGAGGGTTAGTGAGGTCAGGTACTGATGTTGAACATTGCTGTGAGGATCTGATTGAGTGTTAGTAAGGTTAGGTACTGGTGTTGAACATTGCTGTGAGGATTTGATTGAGTGTTAGTGAGGTCAGGTACTGATGTTGAACATTGCTGTGAGGATTTGATTGAGTGTTAGTGAGGTCAGGTATTGATGTTGAACATTGCTGTGAGGATCTGATTGTTAGTGAGGTCATGTACTGATGTTGAACATTGCTGTGAGGATGTGATTGAGTATTAGTGAGATCAGGTACTGATGTTGAACATTGCTGTGAGGATCTGATTGAGTGTTAGTGAGGTCAGGTACTGATGTTGAACATTGCTGTGAGGATGTGATTGAGTGTTAGTGAGGTCAGGTACTGATGTTGAACATTGCTGTGAGGATCTGATTGAGTGTTAGTAAGGTTAGGTACTGGTGTTGAACATTGCTGTGAGGATTTGATTGAGTGTTAGTGAGGTCAGGTACTGATGTTGAACATTGCTGTGAGGATGTGATTGAGGGTTAGTGAGGTCAGGTACTGATGTTGAACATTGCTGTGAGGATCTGATTGAGTGTTAGTAAGGTTAGGTACTGGTGTTGAACATTGCTGTGAGGATTTGATTGAGTGTTAGTGAGGTCAGGTACTGATGTTGAACATTGCTGTGAGGATTTGATTGAGTGTTAGTGAGGTCAGGTACTGATGTTGAACATTGCTGTGAGGGTTTGATTGAGTGTTAGTGAGGTCAGGTACTGATGTTGAACATTGGTGTGAGGATTTGATTGAGTGTTAGTGAGGTCAGGTACTGGTGTTGAACATTGCTGTGAGGATTTGATTGAGTGTTAGTGAGGTCAAGTACTGGTGTTGAACATTGCTGTGAGGATGTGATTGAGTGTTAGTGAGGTCAGGTACTGATGTTGAACATTGCTGTGAGGATCTGATTGAGTGTTAGTGAGGTCAGGTACTGATGTTGAACATTGCTGTGAGGATGTGATTGAGGGTTAGTGAGGTCAGGTACTGATGTTGAACATTGGTGTGAGGATTTGATTGAGCGTTAGTGAGGTCAGGTACTGGTGTTGAACATTGCTGTGAGGATGTGATTGAGTGTTAGTGAGGTCAGGTACTGATGTTGAACATTGCTGTGAGGATGTGATTGAGGGTTAGTGAGGTCAGGTACTGATGTTGAACATTGCTGTGAGGATGTGATTGAGTGTTAGTGAGGTCAGGTACTGATGTTGAACATTGCTGTGAGGATGTGATTGAGGGTTAGTGAGGTCAGGTACTGATGATGAACATTGCTGTGAGGATTTGATTGGGTGTTAGTGAGGTCAAGTACTGGTGTTGAACATTGCTGTGAGGATGTGATTGAGTGTTAGTGAGGTCAGGTACTGATGTTGAACATTGCTGTGAGGATGTGATTGAGGGTTAGTGAGGTCAGGTACTGATGTTGAACATTGCTGTGAGGATTTGATTGAGTGTTAGTGAGGTCAGGTACTGATGTTGAACATTGCTGTGAGAATGTGATTGAGTGTTAGTGAGGTCAGGTACTGGTGTTGAACATTGCTGTGAGGATGTGATTGAGGGTTAGTGAGGTCAGGTATTGATGTTGAACATTGCTGTGAGGATCTGATTGAGTGTTAGTAAGGTTAGGTACTGGTGTTGAACATTGCTGTGAGGATTTGATTGAGTGTTAGTGAGGTCAGGTACTGATGTTGAACATTGCTGTGAGGATTTGATTGAGTGTTAGTGAGGTCAGGTATTGATGTTGAACATTGCTGTGAGGATCTGATTGTTAGTGAGGTCATGTACTGATGTTGAACATTGCTGTGAGAATGTGATTGAGTGTTAGTGAGGTCAGGTACTGATGTTGAACATTGCTGTGAGAATGTGATTGAGTGTTAGTGAGGTCAGGTATTGATGTTGAACATTGCTGTGAGGATCTGATTGTTAGTGAGGTCATGTACTGATGTTGAACATTGCTGTGAGGATTTGATTGAGTGAGGCTGTGAGTAATATCTGGTCACTATGTTCTCACCTTTGCACTTGTTGGTGGTTTTGTCCAGGATGGCTTTGGTGGACACGATCTTGCCGTACCTTGAAGAACAGCAGAGAAAGGTCATGTACAGTGTGCAAAACACCATGACTACTGACCGGCTGAAACCGGATCTGTACTGCTTGTTTGTTGTGCTCTGTTTACTCGTGAAGGTGATGTAAATAAACATTTCCCACGAGCAGTGAGGAACCGGTTCACACCGGGCGGTTATCATGTTTGTAAGCTGATAAGATTTTAACCACATGCATTTACACAATCAGACCTGATCAGATCCGCGTGCAGTTAGTCAGACTGAATCCGACTCTTATGTGTGCCGTATATGCAAATCAGCTAATTTGCAACAACCAATCACCAGTATTGATCCTAGGATTTCCTGTTCTATTCAAAACCCAGCTGCTGCAGATAGAACTCCAGATAGAATATGTTAATAGTTTGAATGTAATTAATCAAAAACACTACCAGCATTAAAACTACGAGGCTGAAGTTCAGCTTCTTAACAGGGTTCAGTAGGCTGCAATACACAACTTCACCACTAGAGGTTTCATACTGCTGGTGTGTCTGATTTCTCTGAGGATCTGAAAGTGAGTCTCCTGAACAGAATAGAGGCTGTAATGAAGGTGAAGAGTAGAAACACTGAACACTTAAACGGCTGATATCAGATTATTATATTATTTATCTGTTTTTGTGTGACGTTGTGCTTTAATCCTGCACGGCCGGTTGGCACCAGACTCTACACACAGCAAACACAACGCAGTGATTTTCAGCAGAAGATTAAAATCACTGGTCACCAAATTTTTTAGGAAGGTCAATAAAATGTAGGCGAACAGAGAAGCCGGAGTTAAACTCAAACAGGCCTGAACGTCCTGCAGTAGGAGATCTCACAGTGAGTGTATCTGAGGCTCTAACTCTCCGGCTGTGTGTTTGTGTCTCTGAGGAGGATCTCTGTACAGTAACCGGCTCGGCTGTGTTGTTTTCGTACAGGTTCAGACATCCCCCCGGGACAAAAACAATTTGTTCCGGGCTTTTCCTTTTCCCACCTGCCTGCCTGCCTGCCTGCCTGCCTGTCTGTCTGTCCTGTCTGTCTGTCCTGTCTGTCTGTCCTGTCTGCTTCTCTACTAAAAATAAACCAACCTCTCCAGTTCAGTTCTCTGTTTCTGTTTATGCTAATAAATCAGATTCTGATCATTTTTACTCAAAAGAGCTCTCGCCCTGTATTTACACACCGGACTCTACATGACTCACAGAAATAAACAGCCATACGCCTCAAACTTCACATGGAGCTCTTAGTTTTGACTGATCTTACATGAATAAGCAGCTAACGTTTCATACACTATTACATACAATATAAACTATATACACTATTATACACTATTACATACAACATAAACTATATACACTATTATACACTATTACATACAATATAAACTATATACACTATTATACACTATTACATACAATATAAACTATATACACTATTATACACTATTATACACTATTACATACAATATAAACTATATACACTATTATACACTATTATACACTATTACATACAATATAAACTATATACACTATTATACACTATTACATACAACATAAACTATATACACTATTATACACTATTATACACTATTACATACAATATAAACTATATACACTATTATACACTATTACATACAACATAAACTATATACACTATTATACACTATTACATACAATATAAACTATATACACTATTATACACTATTACATACAACATAAACTATATACACTATTATACACTATTACATACAACATAAACTATATACACTATTATACACTATTACATACAATATAAACTATATACACTATTATACACTATTACATACAACATAAACTATATACACTATTATACACTATTACATACAATATAAACTATATACACTATTATACACTATTACATACAACATAAACTATATACACTATTATACACTATTACATACAACATAAACTATATACACTATTATACACTATTACATACAATATAAACTATATACACTATTATACACTATTACATACAACATAAACTATATACACTATTATACACTATTACATACAATATAAACTATATACACTATTATACACTATTACATACAACATAAACTATATACACTATTATACACTATTACATACAACATAAACTATATACACTATTATACACTATTACATACAACATAAACTATATACACTATTATACACTATTACATACAATATAAACTATATACACTATTATACACTATTACATACAACATAAACTATATACACTATTATACACTATTACATACAACATAAACTATATACACTATTATACACTATTACATACAATATAAACTATATACACTATTATACACTATTACATACAACATAAACTATATACACTATTATACACTATTACATACAATATAAACTATATACACTATTATACACTATTATACACTATTACATACAATATAAACTATATACACTATTATACACTATTACATACAATATAAACTATATACACTATTATACACTATTACATACAACATAAACTATATACACTATTATACACTATTACATACAATATAAACTATATACACTATTATACACTATTACATACAATATAAACTATATACACTATTATACACTATTACATACAACATAAACTATATACACTATTATACACTATTACATACAATATAAACTATATACACTATTATACACTATTACATACAATATAAACTATATACACTATTATACACTATTATACACTATTACATACAATATAAACTATATACACTATTATACACTATTATACAATATAAACTATACAATAAACAATATTATACAAGTGTATAATATTGTATAATAGTGTATAATAGTGTATATAGTTTATATTGTATGTAATAGTGTATAATAGTGTATATACAATATTATACATTATATATATTAATATACACTATTATACAATATTATACACTAATATACACTATTGCACAATATTATGCACTATATACACCATTATGCACTATATACACTATTATACAATATTATGCACTTTATACACCATTATGCACTATATACACTATTATACACTATTATGCACTATATACACCATTATACACTATTATGCACTATATACACCAATTACACAATATGATACACTGATATACACTATATACACTATTGTACAATATTATGCACTTTATACACCATTATGCACTATATACACTATTATACACTATTATGCACTATATACACCAATTACACAATATGATACACTGATATACACTATATACACTATTGTACAATATTATGCACTTTATACACCATTATGCACTATATACACTATTATACACTATTATGCACTATATACACTAATATACACCATTATACACTATTATGCACTATATACAATAATATACACTATTATACAATATTATGCACTATATACACTATTATACACTATTATGCACTATACACTATTGTACACTATTATACAATATTATGCACTATATACACTATTATACACTATTATGCACTATATACATTAATATACACTATTATACACTATTATGCACTATATACATTAATATACACTATTATGCACTATATACACTAATATACATTATTATAAACTATTATGCACTATATACTAATATACACTATTATGCACTATATACAATAATATACACTATTATACACTATTATGCACTATATACATTAATATACACTATTATACACTATTATGCACTATATACACTAATATACACTATTATACACTATTATGCACTATATACACTATTATACACTATTGTGCACTATATACACTATTTCAGAATCCAGAGCATCCAGACTGAAACACATTTTGTGAATCATATTTTAAGCTCATTGAAAATCAAAAACAACATGTTATGTGATCAGGGGCCTGAAAACGTTTGCTTATGACACTTTATGTGAAATGCATTACAAAAACACATCAAACAGATATGGATAACAAAATATAACTCCAACCCGCGCGAGCCAGTTTCCATTTATTATTCATAACTCTAGTAAGTGTTACTGAACAATAACAGGCTGCTCACATTTCTGTTGACATTAAACACGTAATCCATTATTAGACACTGTCAGGAGAGAGTAGTGTACGACCTCAGGCTGAGGAATATGAACATATCAGCATCATCATCATTAATTATGCAACAATTAACTTTTTCTGAGCACACACCAAACAACAACACCGAATAACTGCTTTACACCAATTACACTCACAAAACCACAAACAGCCGCAGAGCCAGTTCAAACCACACCGTCACCGGCAGCTGATCAGACGACTATACCGCCTCACTGTCTGATTATTATTCACTAACAGGAGTTCAGTACTGGAGTTTAAAACAGCCTACTGTTCAGTAAATACATACATATATACAAAATACATAACTCATTTAAATCAAGCACTCATTTTCTCTCTCCCCCTCTCTTTCTCCTTTTCTCTCTCCCCCTCTCTTTCTCCTTTTCTCTCTCTCCCTCTCTTTCTCCTTTTCTCTCTCTCTCTCTCTCTCATTTTCTCTCTCCCCCTCTCTTTCTCCTTTTCTCTCTCCCCCTCTCTTTCTCCTTTTCTCTCTCTCCCTCTCTTTCCTCCTTTTCTCTCTCTCTCTCTCTCTCATTTTCTCTCTCCCCCTCTCTTTCTCCTTTTCTCTCTCCCCCTCTCTTTCTCCTTTTCTCTCTCTCCCTCTCTTTCTCCTTTTCTCTCTCTCTCTCTCTCTCATTTTCTCTCTCTCCCTCTCTTTCTCCTTTTCTCTCTCCCCCTCTCTTTCTCCTTTTCTCTCTCCCCCTCTCTTTCTCCTTTTCTCTCTCTCCCTCTCTTTCTCCTTTTCTCTCTCTCCCTCTCTCTTTCTCCTTTTCTCTCTCTCCCTCTCTTTCTCCTTTTCCCTCTCTCCCTCTCTTTCTCCTTTTCTCTCTCTCCCTCTCTTTCTCCTTTTCTCTCCCTCTCTTTCTCCTTTTCTCTCCCTCTCTCTTTCTCCTTTTCTCTCTCTCCCTCTCTTTCTACTTTTCTCTCTCCCTCTCTCTTTCTCCTTTTCTCTCTCTCCCTCTCTTTCTCCTTTTCTCTCTCCCCCTCTCTTTCTCCTTTCTCTCTCTCCCTCTCTTTCTCCTTTTCTCTCTCTCCCTCTCTCTTTCTCCTTTTCTCTCTCTCCCTCTCTTTCTCCTTTTCCCTCTCTCCCCTCTCTTTCTCCTTTTCTCTCTCTCCCTCTCTTTCCTCCTTTTCTCTCCCTCTCTTTCTCCTTTTCTCTCTCCCTCTCTCTTTCTCCTTTTCTCTCTCTCCCTCTCTTTCTCCTTTTCTCTCTCTCCCTCTCTTTCTCCTTTTCTCTCTCTCTCTCTCTTTCTCCTTTTCTCTCTCTCCCTCTCTTTCTCCTTTTCTCTCTCTCCCTCTCTTTCTCCTTTTCTCTCTCCCTCTCTCTTTCTCCTTTTCTCTCTCTCTCTCTTTCTCCTTTTCTCTCTCTCCCTCTCTTTCTCCTTTTCTCTCTCTCCCTCTCTTTCTCCTTTTCTCTCTCTCCCTCTCTTTCTCCTTTTCCCTCTCTCCCTCTCTTTCTCCTTTTCTCTCTCTCTCTCTCTCCTTTTCTCTCTCTCCCTCTCTTTCTCCTTTTCTCTCTCTCCCTCTCTTTCTCCTTTTCCCTCTCTCCCTCTCTTTCTCCTTTTCTCTCTCTCTCTCTCTCCTTTTCTCTCTCTCCCTCTCTTTCTCCTTTTCTCTCTCTCTCTCTCTCCTTTTCTCTCTCTCCCTCTTTACTCCTTTTCTCTCTCTCCCTCTTTACTCTCATTCTCTCTCTCCCTCTTTACTCTCATTCTCTCTCTCCCTCTTTACTCTCATTCTCTCTCTCCCTCTTTACTCTCATTCTCTCTCTCCCTCTCTCCTTTTCTCTCTCTCCCTCTCTTTCTCATTTTCTCTCTCTCCCTCTCTTTCTCCTTTTCTCTCTCTCTCTCTTTCTCCTTTTCTCTCTCTCTCTCTTTCTCCTTTTCTCTCTCTCTCTCTCTTTCTCCTTTTCTCTCTCTCCCTCTCTTTCTCCTTTTCTCTCTCTCCCTCTCTCCCTTCTCTCTCTCTCCCTCTTTCTCCTTTTCTATCTCTCCCTCTCTCCTTTTCTCTCTCTCCCTCTCTCCTTTTCTCTCTCTCCCTCTCTTTCTCCTTTTCTCTCTCTCCCTCTCTCCTTTTCTCTCTCTCCCTCTCTTCCTCCCTTTCTCTCTCTCCCTCTCTTTCTCCTTTTCTATCTCTCCCTCTCTCCTTTTCTCTCTCTCCCTCTCTTTCTCCTTTTCTCTCTCTCCCTCTCTTTCTCATTTTCTCTCTCTCCCTCTCTCCTTTCCTCTCTCTCCCTCTCTCCTTTTCTCTCTCTCCCTCTCTTTCTCCTTTTCTCTCTCTCCCTCTCTCCTTTTCTCTCTCACCCTCTCTTTCTCCTTTTCTCTCTCTTCCTCTCTTTCTCCTTTTCTCTCTCTCCCTCTCTTTCTCCTTTTCTCTCTCTCCGTCTCTTTCTCCTTTTCTCTCTCTCTCTCTTTCTCCTTTTCTCTCTCTCCCTCTCTTTCTCCTTTTCTCTCTCTCCCTCTCTCCTTTTCTCTCTCTCCCTCTCTCCTTTTCTCTCTCTCCCTCTCTTTCTCCTTTTCTCTCTCTCCCTCTCTCCTTTTCTCTCTCACCCTCTCTTTCTCCTTTTCTCTCTCTTCCTCTCTTTCTCCTTTTCTCTCTCTCCCTCTCTTTCTCCTTTTCTCTCTCTCCGTCTCTTTCTCCTTTTCTCTCTCTCTCTCTTTCTCCTTTTCTCTCTCTCCCTCTCTTTCTCCTTTTCTCTCTCTCCCTCTCTCCTTTTCTCTCTCTCCCTCTCTTTCTCCTTTTCTCTCTCCCTCTCTTTCTCCTTTTCTCTCTCTCCCTCTCTCCTTTTCTCTCTCTCCCTCTCTTTCTCCTTTTCTCTCTCTCCCTCTCTCCTTTTCTCTCTCTCCCTCTCTCCTTTTCTCTCTCTCCCTCTCTTTCTCCTTTTCTCTCTCTCCCTCTCTCCTTTTCTCTCTCTCCCTGTCTCTCTTTCTCCTTTTCTCTCTCTCCCTGTCTCTCTTTCTCCTTTTCTCTCTCTCTCTCTCTCTCTCTCTCTCTCTCTCTCTCTCTCTCTCTGTTGATGCAGGCTGCTGCTCCAGTAACAGCAGGCCGTGTAACAGGATCCCCCCTCCCTTCATCTTTCACCCGCCTGCCCGCCCGCCTGCTCTCCCCTGGGTCTTAGAGCACCGTGGGTTGCCTAAGTCCCGGCAGGTGCAGCATCTCTCCCTGCACTGTGGCAGCCGGCAGTGTGAGAGTACTGCTCGGTGATTCTGACCAGATTAAATAATAATCAGGTCTACTTCACAGTGTCCCCACACCTATATGTACCAAATCACTTTAATCAGAACGAAACACAGAATCAGCCATCAGCGCCGACGCAGCCCAACAGATTCAGCAGCAGATCAGCAACTATCTCAGATCTCAGCCGCGTGGCTACAAGGACACAACATCTACAATCTCTGTGGAGCATCAAGATCACCAAACAACTCCTCCACTGCACTGACAGCACCTGGAACCATGCAGGACACACAACAGCTGAAGCAGAAAACCTCCACGAACACTCCGACGCCTTTCTAAAACATCACAAACCACAGAGCAAATTATCACCATCAGCAGTGCAGTGAGTGGGATCACCAGCTGCTCTCTGCTCTACAGCATGCTGGATGTTATCGCACATTCTGTACATACAGTAATACATTTATTAGGTTTATTTTATGTAAAGAGTTTTTATTGGTCTGACTGAAAGCAGTAGATAAATCAATAATAATAATAATAATAATAATAATAATAATACAGCAATAAAGGTTTGTTTTCTACTCATTACTTTTTTTACCTCTTATCATTTATTATGTTTAGGATAAGACTTTGCACAGTACTAAACATATTACACTCTACTATACTTATTACCCAGTAATATACACATACTACCAAGTACTATACCAATTACACTCTATTATATATGTTACAGAGAACTACACATATTACCCGGTACTATACACATTGCATAGTACTATACATAATACCCACTGCTATACATATTACCCAGTACTTTACATGTTATACAGTACTATACCTGTTACTCAGTACTATACATATTACTCAGTACTATACCTGTTATACAGTACTATACCTGTTACTCAGTACTATAGATATTACCCAGTACTATACCTGTTATACAGTACTATACCTGTTACACAGTACTATAGATATTACCCAGTACTTTACATGTTATACAGTACTATACCTGTTACTCAGTACTATACATATTACTCAGTACTATACCTGTTATACAGTACTATACCTGTTACACAGTACTATAGATATTACCCAGTACTATACCTGTTATACAGTACTATACCTGTTACTCAGTACTATACATATTACCCAGTACTTTACATGTTATACAGTACTATACATCTTACTCAGTACTATACCTGTTACTCAGTACTATACATATTATCCAGTACTTTACATGTTATACAGTACTATACATACTATACATGCTAGACAGTGCTACATATACTGCACAGTGCTGTGCATACACAGCTTAGAGCAACCGTCATAGCTAACTTAATAGTATGTGGGCGGAGCTTATTTACACAGAGGCTCAATTTATTTGGTCTATTTTACTCTATGTTGCCATCAGTGCTGTAAACCAGCCAATCAGAGTACAGAGTGAGAGTGAGAACGCATCAGAGCTGTAGTGTGTGATGATCAGCCCGGCGCTGCAGACGCCGCAGGTAGAGATCAGACGACAAACCGCAGGATTACTCCTTTAATAACACATCGTCAGGGTTACGATCAAAGAGATGGATCCTGGCTCGGCACTCGGCACCTCTCCGTACAGACCTGGCTTTGGCAGCCCGCACAGACATTCCAGTCTATCTCCCGCTCGTTTCCTATCACGCTGACGTGTGGTGAGTCTGTCTTTAGGCCATTTGGCTCTGAGGAGCGCTGCTGGCAGAGCTACCTGTAGATTACTCAGTCGAGCAGAACTTTCTACCTGAACACAGAGCAACAGTTCCAACAGCAGCTTTACAAGCACTAACACACATCACCTGACTGCTACAACAATCAACCTGTCACAGTAATACAGCAGTACAACACAGGACAGATCACCAGCCCTCTGAACAGATCACCAGCCCTCTGAACAGATCACCAGCCCTCTGAACAGATCACCAGCCCTCTGAACAGATCACCAGCCCTCTGAACAGATCAGCAGCCCTCTGAACAGATCACCAGCCCTCTGAACAGATCACCAGCCCTCTGAACAGATCACCAGCCCTCTGAACAGATCACCAGCCCTCTGAACAGATCACCAGCCCTCTGAACAGATCACCAGCCCTCTGAACAGATCAGCAGCCCTCTGAACAGATCACCAGCCCTCTGAACAGATCACCAGCCCTCTGAACAGATCACCAGCCCTCTGAACAGATCACCAACCCCCTGAACAGATCACCAGCCATCTGAACAGATCACCAGCCCTCTGAACAGATCACCAACCCCCTGAACAGATCACCAGCCCTCTCAACAGATCACCAGCCCTCTGAACAGATCACCAGCCCTCTGAACAGATCACCAGCCCTCTGAACAGATCACCAACCCCCTGAACAGATCACCAGCCCTCTGAACAGATCACCAGCCCTCTGAACAGATCACCAGCCCTCTGAACAGATCACCAACCCCCTGAACAGATCACCAGCCCTCTCAACAGATCACCAGCCCTCTGAACAGATCACCAGCCCTCTGAACAGATCACCAGCCCTCTGAACAGATCACCAGCCCTCTGAACAGCCCTATAAATAGATCATCAGCCCTCTGAACAGATGGATAAATGGATCACCAGCCCTCTGAACAGATCACTGGCCCTCTAAACAGCCCTATAAATAGATCATCAGCCCTCTGAACAGATCACCAGCCCCCTGAACAGATCACCAGCCCTCTGAACAGATCACCAGCCCTCTGAACAGATCACCAGCCCTCTGAACAGATCACCAGCCCTCTGAACAGATCACCAGCCCTCTGAACAGATCACCAGCCCTCTGAACAGATCACCAGCCCTCTGAACAGCCCTATAAATAGATCATCAGCCCTCTGAACAGATGGATAAATGGATCACCAGCCCTCTGAACAGATCACTGGCCCTCTAAACAGATTGCTGGCACCCTGAACAGATTGCTGGCCCTCTGAATGGATCGTCAGCCCTCTGAATGGATCACAGCCATTTGAACAGATTGACGGCCCATTGAACAGTGTGCCAGCACTCTGAACAGATCAACAGACCTCTGAACGGATCACCTGCCCTCTGAACGGATCACCTGCCCTCTGAACGGATCACCTGCCCTTTGAAAGGATTAACTGCCCTCTAAACAGATTGCCGGCCCTGAGAATGGATAGGCGACCTCTGAATGGATCAACGGCCCGCTGAATGGATCAACAACCTTCTGAACGGATAGACGGCCTCAGAACGGATCGATGACCCTCTAACTGGATCGCCGGCCCTCTGAATGATTTACGGCCTCTGAAAGGATCACCAACCCTCAGAACGGATAAACTGCCCTCTGGATGAATTGCCAGCCCTCAAACAGATCGCTGGCGACCTGCTCAGAGTGACCGACTCCTGAACACACACGCTCGTGTGGCTGGAAGTCACTCTGAGAGGCTACTGCTCAACTTTGACGCACACTGTGCACTGCGGTGACCTCTCCTTCACGTACCCTGGTATTCGTTTCCTCACCTCTGACTCACCTCATCTCCTCTTCCTTCCACCCCACCCCCACCAATTCAACCCTTCAACCGCCCCAGAGCTGCACACTCCATCAACTCCTGCTTCTACAGGGGACCAAATACTTAAACAGTCCTGTATCACCAACAGGTTACACTCCAGACCCCTTACTGGTGCTGTATAGAGCCGTATACAGACCCATTCCAGAACATTAGAATATCATGGAAGAGTTGATTCATTTCCATAATTCCATTCAAAAAGTTAAACTTTCTTAGATTACAGATTCAGGGCCCACAATTTAAATGATTTCAAAGGTCCAGCCCTTCTTCTCCTTGCCCCAGTTGAAACGCTTCCTACATTAGCTCAGGTTCAGAAGTGACCCGAGGAACCCGACAGTTGTAGCCCATCTCCAGGATGTGTCTGAGTGTGGTGGTTGTTGAAGCTCCTGCCTCATTCCACTCTTTCTGGACCTCTTTTTGATAATCTGCTGAAGCCCACGGTCATCTCTTTTGCTGGTGCATCTTCTCCTTCCACTAGACTTTCCATTGATATGATTGGACACAGCGCTCTGTGAACAGCCAGCCTCCTTAGCTATGAACGCTTGTTGCTTACTTGTCCAAACTGAAGCAATTTGATGAAACCTGGGAAAATCTGTGCAGGTGCTCTGAGTTTAGTAGATGATTAGTGTGTCACACTGAGTTTAAAACATTCATGCCCTGCAAAACGTGGGCTGATTTCTCCACAGCATTCAAATTTATTCAGTTCTTGTTTTTGTGGGTTTTATGAACTGGATTCTAATTTTCTGGATTGGGTCTGTAGATCGCCTTCTCCATGACAATAACCACTCAAACATGTAAATATGTTCATGGTTCTGCACCAAAGAACACTTGAAGAACCCTCACAGGCTGATCACAATGAGTTTAGATGGTAGAAACAGCTGAAAGATATATAGGCTGCAGATGCTACCAAGCAGGTCTGTTGAGGTGAGCTTCTCCAGCATGGAGATCTTTATCTATCAGTGCCATAACTCATCCTGAGTAGATGATTGGACAGATTCTTGGCTGAGGTTACGGCGCTTCCTGCGCTTCCACTGTACTCTTCACAATCAGAGTCATGCAGAAAAGGTCTGCATCATCCACATATAACAGAAACGACAGACATTTGTAATATACCCCCCTGCAATGCGAATTTTATTTTGGTGGAATTCCCCTTCCAGTGCGTTTCTCTGTGAAAGCAGCAGAACCTCGTTTAACCCGTCTCAACCAGCTGTGAGCTCCCCGTCGGCCTGACAGACGGCTCTGAGAAACAGGGAGCTTTTCACGTGGATTACATCAGCGTGAAATTACCATCTCCTCACGCTTCCCACTCCTCCACCCAGAGGGGATCGCAAGGGTGGGGTCGGAAAAACGGGAAAACAACTGCACTTCACGACTTCAAAAATCCGCACGAAGAAAGAAAGAGGATGTGGTGCGAGCGGAGAGTCGGGGCGGGCAGAGGGCAGAGAGCCATGAACAGGAACTCGGCTCCTTTTAAACATCACCAGAACAAGCTGGTGGACCAGACGTCACTCCACCGCCGCATCATGTACGGTTCCAGCGCGAGAACTCCTCAGTTCTCCAGAACGCCGTCCTCCTGCCGAGCCTGGCGAGCGGCGTGTTTGCGTGTTAGTTGCAGAGCGATATATTTCACAGTTGACATTCCAGACTCGTGTATGAGGGATTATACGCCCAACTCGCTGCCAAGAATAGACGTCCGGCTGAATTTTTCCATATGTTAAATACGTCTGCTGGGTGTTTGTGGAAAAGCAGAATCAGCGCCGTAAAAAAGTCACTCCGAACCCGTAAAACCAGAGAATTTAAACTCTGCGCCATTCAGCCAACAGCTCTCTGAAGCCACAGACGCAGTTAAAGGACCCATATGACGGAAAACTGAACTTCTCTCACTTTAGTGAAAGTCAACGTGGTTTCAAACTGTCGGTTCACTCAGTTCATACATCTGCACGAGCGGCCTCTTCTCAAGTCCTTGTGTTTGTGAGGTCATTAAAAAGCAGTTACATATGAGGGATCGCGATGTGGCAGTAAATATATATTAGGGCTGAGTGATATATCGAGGTTTTAGGAAATATCTATATATTTTTATGAGAGATGTAAGATGACAATATCATTTATATCAATATAGTCTGTGTTGTTTTTCAATTACACACTGCCCCGCCTCTCTCCCTCACAAAACTCACCCCTCCCCACTGCTTCACGCGTAGACACAGGCAGCGACAGTATGGAGACGGATACAGACACGAAAGAAGCTATCGAAGAGGATGCTCGTAGAAAGTATCACTCCTGTTCTGTTACTATGACATTAACTAACAGTTACTTACAGCTGAAGATGTTCTTTAGAGATGAACGCCGCAGAGCAGTAACCCATTTTATTGTTGAAGGATTGCATAGTTTTATAGTTTAAGCATGAGTAATGCTAATGTTTGTTCTTGATAAAGCAGCACAAAGATGCTCATTGTTTGAACAATAAAAAAATAATGGTGACCTTATGGGAAGGAAAAAATATCTAGATATATATTGTATATCACCATTCAGCTAAAAATATCGAGATATTATTTTTGGTCCATATCGCCCAGCCCTAATATATATATATATATATATATATATATATATATATATATATATATATATATATATATATATATATATATATAGACTCAGCAAGGCAATCCGGGTTCGATTCCAGGTCCGGTCCGGGTGTCTTGGCCATGTGATGGACTAGCAGCCTGTCCATGTTGTATAACGCCTTCACCCGATGACGCTGGGATTGGCTCCAGCCCCCGTGACCCTGACTAGCATATTATATATATATTTGTTTATATAAAGTGCTAAAACTTTTGGTACAAGAATAATAAAAAGTACTGATTGGAGCAGGACTGAATTAACTTCGGGATCTGAAAGGCAGTGATTGTTTTTCTACATAACTATAATATCAATAATCAGCACTAATCACAATAATATTATATCGTGACGTAAGTATCGTGATAATTTTGTATCGCTGAGTCTTTTGTGATTCGCAGCCCTGCGAGTGAAGTTAGTCCCCCATAACTGAACATGGTATATAAACTGAATACTGAATATAAATCACTGTATTCATGTGTTCTGACAGTGTTTATTAAACATAGCTATATACGTCCAAATCAAAAAATCAGCTTCAGATGTTGTTCAGCTGACAGTTATGTGATCTGAGTCTTTCAAAATCTGACGTGGTGAATCCAAACTCCACGGGCCGGTAGAGCGTGATGCTCCCTTTCCAGCGAGCCCTGGATTGTATTTGTTCTGGAATCTGTTAAGTTTGCGTCCTACTTAGGCGCAACCTAGACGGTCTCGCCAAGATCCAGAGAAACCTACAGCCTGTTAAATCCCCGAACAGCAGAGAACCTTTCCACGATTATAGATTCAATCATTCTGTGCTTAGAAAAATGGTTCCAAAGTTAGATTGGCTGAGAACGTTCTGTGGATGGTTCTAAATAGAACATTTTTTGAAAAAGCGTTCTATGTAGCACCAGTCGTGGCTCTTGCTACAAGCTTAACACTTTAACAACATATGAACCTTGTCGGGTGCTACATAGAACCACTGTCTTTGCCATTAAACCCCTAAAGAACAATCTTGTCTAAGACTGTCGTACAACCACTTTTGGTTCCCTGAAGAACCAAATATGTAAAAGAGATTCAGGAGTGTGAGGAACCTTTAAAAGCTCTAAAGACATCTAGAACATTACAAGCACTTTCGGGTTCTCTTGTACAGAAACACCTCTGTAAAGAACCACCAAAGAACCAAAGAATGTTTTTCAATGGCTTCACTAATAAGATCGTATGACTGGTAACAAAAGGTACCAAACAAGGGTTCTTTGAGCGACAGCAGAAGAACTATGTGTGGTTCCATACAGAACCGTGTCTGTTATAGAGATTTGTGAGGACATTTAAAGGTTTATAAAATAATTAATGCATGAAAAGGTTCTATGTTTGTATGATAATGTGTTCTTCCTAGAACGTTTATCACTCACACATCTCTCACTGATAGAAGTTCTTTAGAGAACCAAATGTGCTTCAGCCCTTATTCCGTGTTTAGTTGTATTGAGAGATTTGGAGAGATGTTCACATCTGGTTCCACATAAGAACCTTTCTCTTTTTTTTAACTGCTTTACAGCAAGATGTGAGAACCTCCGCAGGTTCTAAACCAATTTGAAGGTTTTTCCGAGACTGTGGGTCCAGGCCAGGAACCGCTGAGGAACCCTGTTTGTGTGAGTGTAGTATAACGTGTAACAGGACTCTGACTCATTAGTTCTTATTAAACACAGCTGCTCTGTTATTACAGCCCAGATGATCCCAGTACAGTGTTTACAGTCGAAACATCTCCCCATCCGAACGACTGCAGCCCATCTCCAGACACAACAGAGAACGTTCCGAGTCGTTTCAGAGCGCCTCTCCTGCAGGGAGGGTTACCTCAGGACAGGAGCAGGCCTTCCCCCTTCTGGCCCCGTATCCGCCTCTGTTTCACTATCGATCTCTCCTGCACGCCTCGCCTCGCTCGCCCTCGCGCTTCCTCTCCGCTCCGCTCTGTTCCTGCATGTTTCAGTTCACTCACGCGTGATTCCCGACTCCAGGTTTTCTCAAGCCGACTCCGACTTTAACCAGCGCAGCTCCAGAGTGGACGATGATCCGGCTATACGCAGTCCACTCTGATCAGATCAGCTCAACTCTCTCGCGCTGAAAGCATTCCTTAAAAACCAGCCGGATCTCATCTCGCTTTTAAAGTCCTGAGCTGGAGGTCAGGAGTGCGTACACAGGTTTGTGTGTGTGTGTATGTGTGTGTTTCCCTGCACCCTAGTGTGTGTGTTAGTTAGTGTGTGTGTGTATGTGTGTGTTTCACTGCCCCCTAGTGTGTGTGTTAGTTAGTGTGTGTGTGTATGTGTGTGTTTTACTGCCCCCTAGTGTGTGTGTTAGTTAGTGTGGGTGTTTCACTGCCCCCTAGTGTGTTTGTTAGTTAGTGTGTGTGTATGTGTGTGTTTTACTGCCCCCTAGTGTGTGTGTTAGTTAGTGTGTGTATGTGTGTGTTTTACTGCCCCCTAGTGTGTGTGTTAGTTAGTGTGGGTGTTTCACTGCCCCCTAGTGTGTTTGTTAGTTAGTGTGTGTGTATGTGTGTGTTTTACTGCCCCCTAGTGTGTGTGTTAGTTAGTGTGTGTGTATGTGTGTGTGTTTCCCTGCACCCTAGTGTGTGTGTTAGTTAATGTGTGTGTGTATGTGTGTGTTTCACTGCCCCCTAGTGTGTGTGTTGATTAGTGTGTGTGTGTATGTGGGTGTTTTACTGCCCCCTAGTGTGTGTGTTAGTTAGTGTGTGTGTATGTGTGTGTGTTTTACTGCCCCCTAGTGTGTGTGTTGATTAGTGTGTGTGTGTGTATGTGGGTGTTTTACTGCCCCCTAGTGTGTGTGTTCGTTAGTGTGTGTATGTAGGTGTTGCACTGCCCCCTAGTGTGTGTGTTTGTTAGTGTGTGTATGTAGGTGTTGCACTGCCCCCTAGTGTGTGTGTTAGTTAGTGTGTGTGTATGTGTGTGTTTTACTGCCCCCTAGTGTGTGTGTTGATTAGTGTGTGTGTGTATGTGGGTGTTTTACTGCCCCCTAGTGTGTGTGTTCGTTAGTGTGTGTATGTAGGTGTTGCACTGCCCCCTAGTGTGTGTGTTCGTTAGTGTGTGTATGTAGGTGTTGCACTGCCCCCTAGTGTGTGTGTTAGTTAGTGTGTGTGTATGTGTGTGTTTTACTGCCCCCTAGTGTGTGTGTTGATTAGTGTGTGTGTGTATGTGGGTGTTTCCCTGCCCCCTAGTGTGTGTGTTAGTTAGTGTGTGTGTGTATGTGTGTGTTTCACTGCCCCCTAGTGTGTTTGTTAGTTAGTGTGTGTGTATGTGTGTGTTTTACTGCCCCCTAGTGTGTGTGTTAGTTAGTGTGTGTGTGTATGTGTGTGTTTCACTGCCCCCTAGTGTGTTTGTTAGTTAGTGTGTGTGTATGTGTGTGTTTTACTGCCCCCTAGTGTGTGTGTTAGTTAGTGTGGGTGTTTCACTGCCCCCTAGTGTGTTTGTTAGTTAGTGTGTGTGTATGTGTGTGTTTTACTGCCCCCTAGTGTGTGTGTTAGTTAGTGTGTGTGTATGTGTGTGTGTTTTACTGCCCCCTAGTGTGTGTGTTAGTTAGTGTGTGTGTATGTGTGTGTTTTACTGCCCCCTAGTGTGTGTGTTGATTAGTGTGTGTGTGTATGTGGGTGTTTTACTGCCCCCTAGTGTGTGTGTTAGTTAGTGTGTGTGTATGTGTGTGTGTTTTACTGCCCCCTAGTGTGTGTGTTAGTTAGTGTGTGTGTATGTGTGTGTTTTACTGCCCCCTAGTGTGTGTGTTAGTTAGTGTGTGTGTATGTGTGTGTTTTACTGCCCCCTAGTGTGTGTGTTAGTTAGTGTGTGTGTATGTGTGTGTTTTACTGCCCCCTAGTGTGTGTGTTGATTAGTGTGTGTGTGTGTATGTGGGTGTTTCACTGCCCCCTAGTGTGTGTGTTCATTAGTGTGTGTATGTGTGTGTTTCACTGCCCCCTAGTGTGTGTGTTCGTTAGTGTGTGTATGTAGGTGTTGCACTGCCCCCTAGTGTGTGTGTTCGTTAGTGTGTGTATGTAGGTGTTGCACTGCCCCCTAGTGTGTGTGTTGATTAGTGTGTGTGTGTATGTGGGTGTTTTACTGCCCCCTAGTGTGTGTGTTCGTTAGTGTGTGTATGTAGGTGTTGCACTGCCCCCTAGTGTGTGTGTTCGTTAGTGTGTGTATGTAGGTGTTGCACTGCCCGCTAGTGTGTGTGTTCGTTAGTGTGTGTATGTAGGTGTTTTACTGCCCCCTAGTGTGTGTGTTTGTTAGTGTGTGTATGTAGGTGTTGCACTGCCCCCTAGTGTGTGTGTTTGTTAGTGTGTGTATGTAGGTGTTTTACTGCCCCCTAGTGTGTGTGTGTTTGTTAGTGTGTGTGTATGTAGGTGTTGCACTGCCCCCTAGTGTGTGTGTCTTTGTTAGTGTGTGTATGTAGGTGTTTTACTGCCCCCTAGTGTGTGTGTTCACTACTGAATGTCCTCATATCGCGCTGCTCTACTCACACTTATGAAAAACCCAAAGCAAGAGTTTAAACTTTACATCAGATCCACTGTCACTGCACAAGCTGACTTTAACGAGCCGTGTCGGGGGCGGAGTTTATGCAAAACAACGTTGAACAGATCAAAGAAAAGAGCCGAACAACAGTTTCCACGCACAACGCAACACAAAGTGTGTTTACACGGCCGAGAATTAGAGACACAACAAAGAAGCGGTCTGTCCCTCTGAGAGGTGGAGGCAGTGGACTGAACACTGAACTCACGGCTGGCAGAGCTTGACCAGATCCTGGTCGGTGGTCCCTGGGTGGAGGCCCCGAATGTAGAGGTTAGTTTTGCTCAGCTGCTCTCCTCCCACTGCACAATTAGCACTGCTGCTGTTGGTGTTGGGACTGGGGGGCGCCATCTGGTGGCCGGAGGATACATAAGCCTGCTGCAAGGAGAACACAAAGAGAAAACGTTACTGTCACTGGGGGTCCGATGAAATTCATACCTTAACGTCTACACACGAAACATACTATTGTAGAATGTACACACAACCACAACACCAACCAGAACATTTACACACAACCACAACACCAACCAGAACATTTACACACAACCACAACACCAACCAGCAACCAGAACATTTACACAGAACCGCAACAACCAGAAACCAGAACATTTACACACAACCACAACACCAACCAGCAACCAGAACATTTACACACAACCACAACACCAACCAGCAACCAGAACATTTACACACAACCACAACACCAACCAGCAACCAGAACATTTACACACAACCACAACACCAACCAGCAACCAGAACATTTACACACAACCACAACAACAACCAGCAACCAGAACATTTACACACAACCACAACAACAACCAGCAACCAGAACATTTACACACAACCACAACAACCAGCAACCAGAACATTTACACACAACCACAACAACAACCAGCAACCAGAACATTTACATACAACCACAACAACAACCAGCAACCAGAACATTTACACACAACCACAACACCAACCAGCAACCAGAACATTTACACACAACCACAACACCAACCAGCAACCAGAACATTTACACACAACCACAACACCAACCAGAACATTTACACACAACCACAACACTAACAAGCAACCAGAACATTTACACACAACCACAACAACAACCAGCAACCAGAACATTTACACACAACACCAACCAGAAACCAGAACATTTACACACAACCACAACACCAACCAGAACATTTACACACAACCACAACAACAACCAGAACATTTACACACAACCACAACACCAACCAGCAACCAGAACATTTACATACAACCACAACAACAACCAGCAACCAGAACATTTACACACAACCACAACACCAACCAGCAACCAGAACATTTACATACAACCACAACAACAACCAGCAACCAGAACATTTACACACAACCACAACACCAACCAGAAACCAGAACATTTACACACAACCACAACACCAACCAGAACATTTACACACAACCACAACAACAACCAGCAACCAGAACATTTACACACAACCACAACACCAACCAGAAACCAGAACATTTACACACAACCGCAACATCAACCAGCAACCAGAACATTTACACACAACACCAACCAGCAACCAGAACATTTACACACAACCACAACACCAACCATCAACCAGAACATTTACACACAACCACAACACCAACCAGAACATTTACACACAACCACAACACCAACCAGAACATTTACACACAACCACAACAACCAGCAACAAGAACTTTTACAAACAACCACAACAAGAAGCAACCAGAACATTTACACACAACCACAACACCAACCAGCAACCAGAACATTTACAAACAACCACAACAAGCAGCAACCAGAACATTTACACACAACCACAACACCAACCAGCAACCAGACCATTTACACACAACCTCAACAACCAGCAACCAGAACATTTACACACAACCACAACACCAACCAGCAACCAGAACATTTACACACAACAACCAACAACCAGAACATTTACACACAACCACAACACCAACCAGCAACCAGAACATTTACACACAACCACAACACCAACCAGAACATTTACACACAACCACAACACCAACCAGCAACCAGAACATTTACACACAACCACAACACCAACCAGAAACCAGAACATTTACACACAACCACAACAACAACCAGCAACCAGAACATTTACACAAAACCACAACACCAACCAGCAACCAGAACATTTACACACAACCACAACAACAACCAGCAATCAGAACATTTACACACAACCACAACACCAACCAGCAACCAGAACATTTACACACAACCACAACACCAACCAGCAACCAGAACATTTACACACCACCACAACACCAACCAGCAACCAGAACATTTACACACAACCTCAACACCAACCAGAACATCTACACACAACCACAACACCAACCAGAACATTTACACACAACCACAACACCAACCAGCAACCAGAACATTTACACACAACCACAACACCAACCAGCAACCAGAACATTTACACACAACCACAACACCTACCAGCAACCAGAACATTTACACACAACCACAACACTAACAAGCAACCAGAACATTTACACACAACCACAACAGCAACCACAACATTTACACACAACCACAACACCAACCAGAACATTTACACACAACCACAACAACCAGAACATTTACACACAACCACAACACCAACCAGCAACCAGAACATTTACACACAACCACAACACTAACAAGCAACCAGAACATTTACACACAACCACAACACTAACAAGCAACCAGAACATTTACACACAACCACAACACCAACCAGAACATTTACACACAACCACAACAACCAGAACATTTACACACAACCACAACAACCAGCAACCAGAACATTTACACATAACCACAACACCAACCAGCAACCAGAACATTTACACACAACCACAACACCAACCAGCAACCAGAACATTTACACACCACCACAACACCAACCAGCAACCAGAACATTTACACACAACCTCAACACCAACCAGAACATCTACACACAACCACAACACCAACCAGAACATTTACACACAACCACAACACCAACCAGCAACCAGAACATTTACACACAACCACAACACCTACCAGCAACCAGAACATTTACACACAACCACAACACTAACAAGCAACCAGAACATTTACACACAACCACAACAGCAACCACAACATTTACACACAACCACAACACCAACCAGAACATTTACACACAACCACAACAACCAGAACATTTACACACAACCACAACATCAACCAGCAACCAGAACATTTACATACAACCACAACACTAACAAGCAACCAGAACATTTACACACAACCAAAACAACAACCAGCAACCAGAACATTTACACACAACCACAACAACCAGAACATTTACACACAAGCACAACACCAACCAGAACATTTACACACAACCACAACAACCAGCAACCAGAACATTTACACACAACCACAACACCAACCAGCAACCAGAACATTTACACACAACCACGACACCAACCAGAAACCAGAACATTTACACTCAACCACAACATCAACCAGCAACCAGAACATTTACACACAACCACCAACACCAACCAGCAACCAGAACATTTACACACTACCACAACACCACCAGAAACATTTACACACAACCACAACACTAACAAGCAACCAGAACGTTTACACACAACCACAACAACAACCAGCAACCAGAACATTTACACACAACCACAACACCAACCAGAACATTTACACACAACACCAACCAGAAACCAGAACATTTACACACAACCACAACACCAACCAGAACATTTACACACAACCACAACAACAACCAGAACATTTACACACAACCACAACACCAACCAGCAACCAGAACATTTACATACAACCACAACAACAACCAGCAACCAGAACATTTACACACAACCACAACACCAACCAGCAACCAGAACATTTACATACAAACCACAACAACAACCAGCAACCAGAACATTTACACACAACCAGCAACACCAACCAGAAACCTGAACATTTACACACAACTCACAACACCAACCAGAACATTTACACACAAACACAACAACAACCCAGACCAGAACATTTACACACAACCACAACACCAACCAGAACCAGAACATTTACACCACACAACCGCAACATCTACCAGCTAACCCGAACTTTACACACAACACCAACAGCAACCAGAACATTTACACACAACCACAACACCAACCAGCAACCAGAACATTTACACACAACCACAACACCAACCAGAACATTTACACACAACCACTACACCACCAGAACATTTACACACAACCACAACAACCAGCAACAAGTAACTTTTACACACAACCACAACAAAAGCAACCAGAACATTTACACACAACCACAACACCAACCAGCAACCAGAACATTTACACACAAACCACAACAACAGCAACCAGAACATTTACACACAACCACAACACCAACAATCAACCAGAACATTTACACACAACCACAACAACCAGCAACCAGAACATTTACACACAACCACAACACCAACCAGCAACCAGAACATTTACACACAACACCAACAACCAGAACATTTTACACACAACCACAACACCAACCAGCAACCAGAACATTTGCACACAACCACAACAACCACAAACCAGAACATTTACACACAACACCAACAACCAGCAACAAGAACATTTACACACAATCGCAACACCAACCAGCAACCAGAAAATTTACACACAACCACAACAAGCAACCAAAACATTTACACACAACAACAACAACAACCAGCAACCAGAACATTTACACACAACCACAACACAACCAGCAACCAGACCATTTACACACAACCACAACACCAACAGCAACCAGAACATTTACACACAACCACAACACCAACCAGCAACCAGAACATTTACACACAACCACAACACCAACCAGCAACCAGAACATTTACACACAACCACAACACCAACCAGAACATTTACACACAACCACAACACCAACCAGAACATTTACACACAACCACAACACCAACCAGCAACCAAACATTTACACACAACCACAACACCAACCAGCAACCAGAACATTTACACACAACCACAACACAACAGCAACCAGAACATTTACACACAACCACAACAGCAACCACAACATTTACACACAACCACAACACCAACCAGAACATTTACACACAACCACAACAACCAGAACATTTACACACAACCACAACACCAACCAGCAACCAGAACATTTACACACAACCACAACACAACCAGCAACCAGAACATTTACACACAACCACAACAACCAGCAACCAGAAAATTTACACACAACCACAACACCAACAAGCAACCAGAACATTTACACACAACCACAACACCAACCAGCAACCAGAACATTTACACACAACCACAACACCAACCAGCAACCAGAACATTTACACACAACCACAACACTAACAAGCAACAGAACATTTACACACAACCACAACAACAACCAGCAACCAGAACATTTACACACAACCACAACAACCATAACATTTACACACAAGCACAACACCAACCAGAACATTTACACACAACCCACAACAACCAGCAACCAGAACATTTACACACCAACCACAACAACAACCAGCAACCAGAACATTTACACACAACCACGACACCAACCAGAAACCAGAACATTTACACTCAACCACAACATCAACCAGCAACCAGAACATTTACACACAACACCAACCAGCAACCAGAACATTTACACACAACCACAACACCAACCAGCAACCAGAACATTTACACACAACCACACACAAGAAGCAACCAGAACATTTACAACACAACCACAACACCAACCAGCAACCAGAACATTTACAAACAACCACAACAACAACCAGAACATTTACACACAACCACAACACCAACCAGCAACCAGACCATTTACACACAACCACAACAACCAGCAACCAGAACATTTACACACAACCACAACACCAACCAGCAACCAGAACATTTACACACAACAACCAACAACCAGAACATTTACACACAACCACAACACCAACCAGCAACCAGAACATTTACACACAACCAACACAACACCAACCAGAACATTTACACACAACCACAACACCAACCAGCAACCAGAAACATTTACACACAACCACAACACCAACCAGAAACCAGAACATTTACACACAACCACAACAACAACCAGCAACCAGAACATTTTACACAAAACCACACACCAACCAGCAACCAGAACATTTACACACAACCACAACAACAACCAGCAATCAGAACATTTACACACAACCACAACACCAACCAGCAACCAGAACATTTACACACAACCACAACACCAACCAGCAACAGAACATTTACACACCACCACAACACCAACCAGCAATCAGAACATATTACACACAACCTCAACACCAGACCAGAACCATCTACACACAACCACAACACCAACCAGAACATTTACACACAACCACAACACCAACCAGCAACCAGAACATTTACACACAACCACAACACCTACCAGCACCTGAACATTTACACACAACCACAACACCAACCAGAACATTTACACACAACCACAACACCAACCAGCAACCAGAACATTTACACACAACCACAACACCAACCAGCAACCAGAACATTTACATACAACCACAAAACTAACAAGCAACCAGAACATTTACACACAACCACAACAACAACCAGCAACCAGAACATTTACACACAACCCACAACAACCAGAACATTTACACACAACCACAACACCAACCAGAACATTACACACAACCACAACAACCAGCAACCAGAACAGTTACACACAACCACAACACTAACAAGCAACCAGAACATTTACACACAACCACAACACCAACCAGCAACCAGAACATTTACACACAACCACAACACCAACCAGCAACCAGAACATTTACACACAACCACAACACCAACCAGAAACCAGAACATTTACACCAAACCACATCAACCAGCAACCAGAACATTTACACACAACACCAACCAACAACCAGAACATTTACACACAACCACAACAACCAGCAACCAGAACATTTACACACAACCACAACAACCAGCAACCAGAACATTTACACACCACCACAACACCAACCAGCAACCAGAACATTTACACACAACCTCAACCAGAACATCTACACACAACCACAACACCAACCAGAACATTTACACACAACCACAACACCAACGAGCAACCAGAACATTTACACACAACCTCAACACCAACCAGAACATCTACACACAACCACAACACCAACCAGAACATTTACACACCACACAACACCAACCAGCAACCAGAACAATTACACACAACCATCAACACCAACCAGAACATCTACACACAACCACAACACCAACCAGAACATTTACACACAACCACAACACCAACCAGCAACCAGAACATTTACACACAACCACAACACCAACCAGATCATTTACACACAACCACAACACCAACCAGCAACCAGAACATTTACACACAACCACAACAACCAGCAACCAGAACATTTACACACAACCACAACAACCAGAACATTTACACACAACCACAACACTAACAAGCAACCAGAACATTTACACACAACCACAACAACAACCAGCAACCAGAACATTTACACACAACCACAACAACCAGAACATTTACACACAACCACAACACCAACCAGAACATTTACACACAACCACAACAACAACCAGCAACCAGAACATTTACACACAACCACAACAACCACAACATTTACACACAACCACAACACCAACCAGAACATTTACACACAACCACAACAACCAGCAACCAGAACATTTACACACAACCACAACAACAACCAGCAACCAGAACATTTACACACAACCACAACAACCAGAACATTTACACACAACCACAACACCAACCAGAACATTTACACACAACCACAACAACCAGCAACAAGAACATTTACACCAAACCACAACAACAACCAGCAACCAGAACATTTACACACAACCACAACACCAACCAGAACATTTACACACAACCACAACACCAACCAGAACATTTACACACAACCACAACACCAACCAGCAAACCAGAACATTTACACACAACCACAACAACAACCAGAACATTTAACCACAATCACAACACCAACCAGAACATTTACACACAACCACAAAAACCAACCAGAACATTTACACACAACCACAACACCAACCAGAACATTTTACACACAACCCACAACACCAACCAGAACCTTTACACACAATCACAACACCAACCAGAACATTTACACACAACCACAACACCAACCAGAACATTTACACACAAACCACAACAACCAACCAAGAACATTTACACACAATCACACACAACCAGAACATTTACACACAACCACAACACCAACCAGAAACATTTACACACAACCACAACACCAACCAGCAACCAGAACATTTACATACAACCACAACAACAACCAGCAACCAGAACCATTTACACACAACCACAACCACTAACAAGCAACCAGAACATTTACACACAACCACAACACCAACCAGAACCAGAACATTTACACACAACCACAACCACTAAACAAGCAACCAGAACATATACACACAACACACAACACCAACCAGCAACCAGAACATTTACACACAACCACAACACCAACCAGAACATTTACACACAACCACAACCAGCACCAGAAACATTTACACACAACCACAACAACCAACCAGCAACCAGAAACATTTACACACAAATCACAACACCAACCAGCAACCAGAACATTTACACACAACCACAACACCAACCAGAACATTTACACACAACCACAACCAGCAACCAGAACATTTACACACAACCACAACACCAACCAGCAACCAGAACATTTACACACAACCACAACACCAACTAGAACATTTACACACAACCACAACCAGCAACCAGAACATTTACACACAACCACAACACCAACCAGCAACCAGAACATTTACACACAACCACAACACCAACCAGCAACCAGAACATTTACACACCAGAACAACAACCAGCAACCAGAACATTTACACACAACCACAACACCAACCAGCAACCAGAACATTTACACACAACCACAACACCAACCAGCAACCAGAACATTTACACACCAGAACAACAACCAGCAAGCAGAACATTTACACACAACCACAACAACAACCAGCAACCAGAACATTTACACACAACCACAACACCAACCAGCAACCAGAACATTTACACACAACCACAACACCACCAGCAACCAGAACATTTACACACCAGAACAACAACCAGCAACCAGAACATTTACACACAACCACAACACCAACCAGCAACCAGAACATTTACACACAACCACAACACCAACCAGCAACCAGAACATTTACACACAACCACAACACCAACCAGCAACCAGAACATTTACACACAACCACAACAACAACCAGCAACCAGAACATTTACACACAACCACAACAAAACCAGCAACAGAACATTTACACACAACCACAACAAACCAGCCACCAGAACATTTACACACAACCACAACACCAACCAGCAACCAGAACATTTACACACAACCAACACCAACCAGCAACCAGAACATTTACACACAACCACAAACCAACCAGCAACCAGAACATTTACACACAACCACAACACCAACCAGCAACCAGAACATTTACACACAACCACAACAACCAGAACATTTACACACAACAACACACCAACCAGAACATTTACACACAACAACAACACCAACCAGCAACCAGAACATTTACACACAACCACAACACACCAAACCAGAACATTTACACACAACCACAACACCAACCAGCAACTAGAACATTTACACACAACCACAACACCAACCAGCAACCAGAACATTTACAACACAACCACAACACCAACCAGCAACCAGAACATTTACCACACAACCACAACACCAACCAGCAACCAGAACATTTACACACAACCACAACACCAACCAGCAACCAGAACATTTACACACCAGAACAACAACCAGCAAGCAGAACATTTACACACAACCACAACACCAACCAGCAACCAGAACATTTACACACAACCACAACACCAACCAGCAACCAGAAACATTTACACAACCAGAACAACAACCAGCAAGCAGAACATTTACACACAACCACAACACCAACCAGCAACCAGAACATTTACACACAACCACAACACCAACCAGCAACCAGAACATTTACACACAACCACAACACCAACCAGCAACCAGAACATTTACACACAACCACAACAACAACCAGCAACCAGAACATTTACACACAACCACAACAACAACCAGCAAGCAGAACATTTACACACAACCACAACACCAACCAGCAACCAGAACATTTACACACAACCACAACACCAACCAGCAACCAGAACATTTACACACCAGAACAACAACCAGCAAGCAGAACATTTACACACAACCACAACACCAACCAGCAACCAGAACATTTACACACCAGAACAACAACCAGCAAGCAGAACATTTACACACAACCACAACACCAACCAGCAACCAGAACATTTACACACAACCACAACACCAACCAGCAACCAGAACATTTACACACCAGAACAACAACCAGCAAGCAGAACATTTACACACAACCACAACACCAACCAGCAACCAGAACATTTACACACAACCACAACACCAACCAGCAACCAGAACATTTACACACAACCACAACAACCAGAACATTTACACACAACAACAACACCAACCAGAACATTTACACACAACAACAACAGCAACCAGCAACCAGAACATTTACACACAACCACAACAGCAACCAGCAACCAGAACATTTACACACAACCACAACACCAACCAGCAACCAGAACATTTACACACAACCACAACACCAACCAGCAACCAGAACATTTACACACAACCACAACACCAACCAGCAACCAGAACATTTACACACCAGAACAACAACCAGCAAGCAGAACATTTACACACAACCACAACACCAACCAGCAACCAGAACATTTACACACCAGAACAACAACCAGCAACCAGAACGGTGGTGGAGAAATCCAGTGTTCCAGGCTGTGAAGGGAACGTCGCCACTTTTCATTTCTTCCCAACAAACAACCCGACTGTCAGAGCTACATGTTCTTCTTTAAACCAGCCTGAAGATCCTCTTCTCCCCATTCTTCATCTAATGTTCCACCTTAAACACTGCAGCTCCTACAGACTCCAGAATGGAACCACAGCAGCGTTTAAGGTGGAACGGAGAATTCCCAAAACCAGCTGCTGAACTTCCAACATCTTTAACAGAATCCTGAACAACTTTAACTCTGCAGTCTGTACGTTTCACTCCGGACAGTTTCTCCAACACTCGGACACCATGGAGCAGCTTCAGCTCAGCGTTCAACACTGAAGAGACTGAAGAGACGAGCAGCTCCACCTTTATTAGCACCACAACCTCCAACAGTGACTGGAAGTAGCAGCCATGCTGTGTGAGTGGATCACTGTGTGCTGGTTGAAGCAGATCATCTTCAACTGAAAGTTTCACAGAGACACCTTCAATCAGCCAATCAGAACAGAGCTCATTAATTATCCATGATCTGAACCTTAAAGGAGAAACAGTGTTTTTTTCTAGAACTAGATCAAGGACTGTAAATGGACGTCAGTAAAATGAACCAGAACTTTCTGTGAGCTACACTGTTTCCTATTACTGTATAAAAGAAGACTGTTGGATGCACTGGATGGAATGTCGTTCACATCAGTCAGTGTTTATTATTGGCTGGTTCAATTAAAATAACAACAAATGAAGTGTGAAGTTTGTTATTCACTACATATCAAAGCAGATGTTTTAAGAAATTATGTTATTTTGTGAAAGTGCTGGTACAAAAATCATTTAAACTCATTTATAAGGGCTGTGTGTTGCTGAGAACTTGGCAATACGACACGTATCATGATAGAGGGGTTACGATCCGATACATCACGATATATTGTGAGTCTGTAAGCGGTGATACATCAAGATTTTCATAGTATAAACCACATGTATTTATATGTACTCATTTTTATGAAGTTTAACGAAGACAAACACTGCCATGTAGCAGTCGGAGGTTTAAACGGAACATAAATTGATTCACTGTCAGCCACAAATCTTCAAATCTGTAAACTGCTGATTAAAAATTTAGTAACACTAAACATACAATCACAATATTTGATATTTCTGATATTTTCTTACTCGCTTACTGCTCCCAATAAAACAGTAATATAATTACATGTAAACACTAGGGTTGTGTATTGGCAAAGAACCTGGTGATACAATACGTATTGTGATACAGCGGTCACGATTCAATATATCGTGATACACTGCGATACTGTGAGTAAAGTGATATACTGTGATTTTTCAAATCCTACTATTAAAACAGTCCACTGTATAAACAGGTTTATCAATATTTACAATAGTACTGCACCCTTGTGCTGCTTGTTAATGTTGGAGTGGAGCTGAAAATGGATTACAACACTGCCATCTAGTGGTCAGAGGTTTAAACACAACACACAATGATTCACTGTCTGTCAGCAATCTGTGTATTGATACTGTGATTTTGAGAATCGATACAGTATCAACAAACATAATATCCTGATATTCAATATTTCAATATATTCTTTCACCCCTAATAAACAAGTAAACATAGCAGCCATTGCTTACAGCGACTGATAAACAGGTTAGAACACAGTTAGAAGGTCACAGGTTGGGTTCACGACCTGCACTAGTGCTGACTTTATAAGCAAACACAGCCGCCGTCATACGTGTGATTGATGTGTGAAGTAAATTCTTCCACATAGGACGGTAAGCAGTGACCGCTGGCGTGCGGTTTCAGCTCGTCCGTGACCCCCAGCGTCCTTAACCCGACGTACTCAGCTTAATGCAAGAAAGGAGCCAAAACACCCACACGGCCTAAACCCAGAGCTTCAGTCCTGATAACACCTCCCAAAGCCCTGCGCCTCAGCCCCTCCTCGCCGCTTCCTCCCCGCGCTCGCTCGCTCCATTGTCTTTCTAATAATAACGTTGTGCAACCTTCAGACACGCATTACGGAGAAGTCTCATTGAAATTCAAACTTTGTGTTCAAGGATCATTTGCGGCGGCGTGAATCATCGCGCGAGAGGAAATGAGGGGATATGTGGCCATAAGGCAACAAAGCAGTCTTTCAAAGCAACCCCCACCGCTCACTGTCCCCCCACCGCCCCCCCCACCGTCCCCTGCCATGCAGCACTGCTTCGGTCGTCATGCGAATCACAGTGGACGCTCAGACTGACACTCATACTTCAATATCATGACACGTTGAGGCCAGAATTTCTAGTTCCTCCACGAGGTGTCCAGGGGTGTTAAGGTCAGGACTCTGGAGCTCCTCCACATCTCCACTACTTCTCAGTCCAGGTCTTTATGGAGCTAGAACAGGGACACTGTGTAAAATGTCATTGTGTGCTGTGACATTAACATCACCATCACTGGAACTGAGTTTTTAAACCCTAACCCTACCCCCACCACCCCCAACACCATTATCCCCCTTCACCACACTTTACTTGAGAACATTCGGGTAGGTAGTGTCTCCTGGATTCATCATTAGTGTTCAATAGTGGGGCTTTACACCGCTCCACAGTCCAGTGGTGGAGCTCTACACCACTCCAGAGTCCATTGGTGGAGCTTTACACTACTCCAGAGTCCAGTGGTGAAATTTAACACCACTCCAGAATCCAGTGGTGGAGCTTTACACCACTCTAGAGTTCAGTGGTGGAGCTATACACCACTCCAGAGTCCAGTGCAGGACCTTTACACCACTCCAGAGTCCAGTGGTGGAGCTCTACACCACTCCAGAGTCCAGTGGTGGAGCTCTACACCACTCCAGAGTCCATTGGTGGAGCTTTACACCACTCCAGAGTCTAGTGGTGGAGCTTTACACCACTCTAGAGTCCAGTGGTGGAGCTTTACACCACTCCAGAGTCCAGCGCAGGACCTTTACACCACTCCAGAGTCCAGTGGTGGAGCTCTACACCACTCCAGAGTCCAGTGGTGGAGCTCTACACCACTCCAGAGTCCATTGGTGGAGCTTTACACTACTCCAGAGTCCAGTGGTGGAGCTTTACACCACTCTAGAGTTCAGTGGTGGAGCTTTACACCACTCCAGAGTCCAGTGGTGGAGCTATACACCACTCCAGAGTCCAGTGGTGGAGATTTACACCACTCTAGAGTCCAGTGGAGGAGCTTTACACCACTCCAGAATCCAGTGGTGGAGCTCTACACCACTCCAGAGTCCAGTGGTGGAGCTCTACACCACTCCAGAGTCCAGTGGTGGAGCTCTACACCACTCCAGAGTCCATTGGTGGAGCTTTACACTACTCCAGAGTCCAGTGGTGGAGCTCTACACCACTCCAGAGTCCAGTGGTGGAGCTCTATACCACTCCAGAGTCCATTGGTGGAGCTTTACACTACTCCAGAGTCCAGTGGTGGAGCTTTACACCACTCTAGAGTTCAGTGGTGGAGCTTTACACCACTCCAGAGTCCAGTGGTGGAGCTATACACCACTCCAGAGTCCAGTGGTGGAGATTTACACCACTCTAGAGTTCAGTGGTGGAGCTATACACCACTCCAGAGTCCAGTGGTGGAGATTTACACCACTCCAGAGTCCAGTGCAAGACCTTTACACCACTCCAGAGTCCAGTGCAGGACCTTTACACCACTCCAGAGTCCAGTGCAGGACCTTTACACCACTCCAGAGTTGTTCAAAGCTCTTCAGTCTAATCTGCCAGTGTTGTCTATAGAGGCTGCTAGACTGTGTGACTGAAAGACCTGAACTCCTGAAGTGAATAGGCAGTGAATTATGGGAAAACGAGCTACTGAGTCAGTAATCTATTTAAAACGTTGCTGTTGGATGTTAAAAGGCGAGTGACTTCTTTAAGAATCAGAAATAGAACCTAAAAGGTGTTTGTATGCATTTACTCTCCACTGGAGCCGCAATGAAGATCAAAACGGCCGTGAGTGCTAATTATACACTGCACAGACGAGTCAGATAAACACAAACTCTGAATAAAAACTAAAGGATTTTAAAAATAGCCTCCGCAAACTAGTGATCATACGACGCATCGCTCAGTCGCCATCAACTGAACTTCTTCATCTCTCCCAAAAGACCAAAACCGTTAACGTTCAGTGCAAGTTGATGGGCTTTATTATAAGGGAGTTTGGAGCATTTCTATTGGTCCATATATTGGTCCAATCACAGGATTAGGGCTGGGGTGTTAGCATAACGTGCGTTGATGCTTCGCAAAGATGGCCACGCCCACTGAAAGCATGGATTTATCCGGAGCGCAAGCTGCAGCTATAAACAATAACTAACCTTCAGAACAACAGTGTGGTGCTCTGTCAGCTCTGCACAGTGGAGATGATCACAACAGTACAACTGCTATAGACCAGACCTTGAAGATCAAACACCCCGTAGGTCAGGGGTGTTTAATTAGAGTCAGTACGGTCCAGTTAGAGGAGGTCTCCTCAGGTCG